>JAQQAF010000009.1:19772367-20372367 GCA_029747655.1 Ensete ventricosum
TGACAACTTGATCTCCCATGAAATGAAAGTTGATAGCAATATATTTTAAGTGGAATACTAGATTGGCGCAAGAATAAGTTGTTGAATCTCGAATTTTGATGATAAAACCAATTGATATGTTTATAACCTATATGTTGGTGATAAGTTATGTAGCGATTAACTACAAACGGGAATAGACAAAACAATTAAGGAAGAATCTATCGTTGGGCTGGAGTTAAGGTCAGGAGCTCACTTAGAGTTTGCTGAGGTCGACCGGGGTTCGGATGATGTGGTCGAGAGCTCACCGAAAGTTCCATAGAGGTTGGCCGAGGTTCAGACGATATTGTCAGGAGCTCGCCGAGAGTTCGCTAGAGGTTTACCGGGAAGTTCATCGGGAGTTCACTGACAAGTTGTTGGGAGCTCATTGAGAGTTCGCTGGAAGAATGTTGGGAGTTCATCGGGAGTTCGCCGAAGGAGATAGAGAGCTCGCCGGTGGTTCACTAGGAGCTCGCCAAGAGATCAATTGACGGTCGAACAATGAAGATTGCGTGTTATAATTATTTAATCTTAAGTGTCATAGTTAGTATCATAATGAGGAGTTAGTTTTAACATCTTAATTAAGAGGCCATTAGGCCTTAATTGTGGCTGATTTGGACTTATTAGAAAGGAAATTTTAGTAACCCAAGGTTAGGTAAGACATGGTCTTCAAAGACAATCTCCAAGAAGACAGACTTCAAAACTGTGTAAGGTGGTGGTACGGCCCAGGCTGGAGGCACTGCCAAAACACAGTCTCCAAGGGGAAAAGGCTGCCAACACCTTAAAAATCCTCAAAATTTAAATTTTGGCTTCACTTTTGAAGTCATTTAAGGCCTATAAATACCCCACCCATTCTTGCTTGAGGATACAAGAAGTAAGAGCAAAAAACTTATGAAAACGCTATTGTAATTCTTTGAGAGCTCTCCCTCATTTCTTCTTGTGTAGTTTTTGTTTAAGGGAGAGCTGAGAGATTTATAAAAGTTATCTCTTGAACCTATAAAAGGAGAATAGAGCTGTAAGAGGGCAGTTGATCTTCACCCATTAAAGGAAGATCAATAGTGGAAGCCGGTGATATTAACGGAGAAGGAATCTGGAGTGGACGTAGGTCATGAGATCGAACCACTATAAATTGGTGTGCCTTCTCTTCTCCTCTCTATTATTTACTTACCTTTTTTATATTACATTAGTTTAATCATTATCATCCTACAAATGCTTTTAAGATTAAATGCTTTTCAGATTGTTCAATTGGTATCAGAGCCACGTTTCTCTCTATTTGGCTAAAAGCCCAAGAGAAATGACTTTTGCTAGCAATTAAGAGGGACTTTCTACCATTTATCCTCCCATGTTCAATGGACGGACTACACGTATTGGAAAACTTGAATGAGAATTTTTCTAATTTATATGAATTTTGATTTATGGCATATTGTTAAAAGTGATTTTGAAATGTCTTTAAAATCGATGAACGAATGAAATGATTTACAAAAGAAGACTTTCTCTTTGAATGCTAAAGTAATGAACGCTTTATTTTGTGCTCTTGATAAAGATAAATTTAATCGGGTTTCTATATGCGAAACTATGCATGAGATTTGACACATACTCAAAGTCACACACGAAGACACTAGTTGAGTCAAAGAGTCGAAAATTAATCTTTTGGTGTATAGCTATGAGTTGTTTCATATGAAACCAAGTGAGACCATCGGAGACATATACACCCATTTTACAGATGTTGTTAATGGTCTAAAAGCACTTGAGAAAAGTTTTTTTAACTTTGAACTTATTAACCAAATATTAAAATCCCTTCCAAAAAATTGGGATCCTAAAGTAACGACAATACAAGAACCAAGGGACCTAAATAATTTTCCACTTAAGGAACTTATTGGGTCTTTGATGGCTTACAAAATAAATATGTGCAATAAATGATAAACTCAAGAATAACCTTCCAAAGAACATGAAGGATATGACACTTACAACAAAGGCAGACTACTTGGGAGAAATCTCAAGTGACGACGATGATGATGATGACTTGGCACTACTTACAAGAAAATTTAAGAAATTATTAAAATGACAAAAAAATAAGATGTTAAAAACAAAAGTAAAATAAAAAAAGACTTAATAATATGCTATGAATGCAAGAAGTTAGGATATTTCAAAAATGAATGTTCTCGAGTGAAGAAGAAAGCAATCAAAGAAAAATAAAGCGCTCAAAGCTACTTAGGACGACTCAATTTCATCCGAAGACTAGGAGCCAGCCAACAAGGAAGAAGTTACAAATTATGCATTAATGACATTTGGCAATGAGGTAAGTAACCCAAATGAATCTTCCTTATCTTATGATGAATTATTCAATGTATTTAATGACTTATTTGATGATTTAAATTAGTTAGTAAAAAGTATAAATTGTTAAAAAAGGATCATTCTTCTCTTGCTAGTAAATTTAAAAATTTTAAAAATAAGTATAGTGAATGTATGCTAGCTCCTTGCACTAAGTGTCAAGAGTTAGATACACTTAAGAAAGAAAATATTTTATTATAATAAACATTAAAAAATAAAAATAGGTAATAAATCCTTAAACATGATCTTTGCTAATAAGGGTCATGTTCATAGAAAAGAAGGAATTGACTTTATGAGTAACACTCAACAGAAGCCAACCATCTTTGTTAAAAGATCGACACTACATGGTTTATTCGATAATAAATGTAACTTTTGTGGTAAATTTGGACATTATGGCCTATAAATGTTTATTTAAAAGGCATAGTCCACACAAATTAATTTAGGTTCCTAAAGGAATCCATAAACAACTTGATACCATTAGTAAAATTAGGTAGAGCTTTTCATGAGTAACTCAAAGTCAAATGGGTACTTAAACCAAAACCCCCCTTTCTTGTAGGTATGTCCTTAAAACAAAGGCTAGAAGTACAAAATGATACCTTATAGTGGATACACAAGGCACATGAACAGAGGTCCAACTCATTTATCTAAGTTCACTTGTAGAAATGAAGGATTTATCACCTTCGGAGACAACAATAAAAAAAAAATCATTAGGAACATAGGTAACAAATCAAACCTCTTAATTTAAGATGTGTTATTAGTTGGTGGTTTGAAATATAATCTACTAAGTATTAGCCAATTGTGCGATAAAAGATACATTATGAAATTTGAATCTAATGCTTGTATAATTAAAATACCTCACAAAAATAAATCTATGATTGTCTTAAGAAGTAATAATATGAATACTATTAACATTGATAAGTTTTGTGACGAAATGTGTTTTTCAGCCTTGAATGATGATGCATGGATTTGACATAGGAGACTAGGACATGCTAGCATGAAACTATTAAACCAAATCTCAATTAAAAATCTAGTAAGAGAAATGCCTAACATCAAGTTTGTAAAAGATAAAGTTAGTGATGCATGCCAATTAGGAAAACAAATAAAAAATAGTTTCAAATCAAAAATCAAATAAGTATCTCTAGACCACTATAATTGATCCATATGGATTTATTTTGACTAATTGATATAACAAGTCTAGGAGATAGTAAATACACATTTGTTTGTTGTAGGATGATTATAATAGATATACTTGGACATTTTTTGTCAAACAAAAGTGATCGCTTTAAAATATTTTTTAAAATTTTGTAAACTTGTTCAAAACAAAAAGGGTTTTATGATTTCATTTATTCGTAGTGATCACCGGTGGTGAGTTTCAAAATGATAATTTTCAAAATTTTTATGATTCAAATGGGAACAACCACAATTTCTCTACTCCAAGAAATCCACAATAAAATGGAGTAGTTGAAAGAAAAAAAAAGAGTTTACAAGAGATGGCAAGAACCATATTAAACGAACATAGTCTATCCAAATATTTTTGGGCCGAAGCTGTTAACACGACATGCAATGTCATGAACAAAATTCTCGTACGACCATTATTTTCAAATATTCCTTATGAACTATGGAATAATAAAAAAATCTAATATTTCATATTTCAAAGTGTTTTGTTGTAAATGTTTTATTTTGAATGAAAAATATGCCTTTGAAAAGTTTGATACAAAATTCGATGAAGGCATATTTTTTTTGTTATTCCTCAATTTCAAAAGCTTATCATGTCTTTAATAACAGAACTCTAGTAATTGAGGAATCCATCCATATTATTTTTAGTGAGGTTCCCGAATTGAAGAATATTGATTTTAATGATTATTTTTTATTTTTAGTATTTTAATTTGAATGATATAAGTCTCTAACATAGATTTGTAAAAAGAATGGTAAGAGCAACGTAATAGCTTGAGAGAAGAGAGAAGTTTTTGGAGAGTTACCTTTAGTTAGATCTTCTAGAGATAGGCAAAAATTCTTGGTTTTGAAGAGTAGAGAGCCTTCCTTGATGTTTCAAAGGAGAAGGAAGGAGTGAAAGGGGTTTTAGAGAGGTGTGAGGGTGCTTAGGGTCAGTGTCACGGTTGGCCTTAAGTGGGGCTTTTTTATAGTCTGGGTTTTTGTGGTTCAACCGGGCAGGTTCGGTCGGTTCAACCACTAGTACTCCCTCTCCGCGCCAAAAGCCGCCCCCTGCTTTTCTTTTATATATTTGAAACTAAATGGTAATAGTCCAATTCTATTTTTGAATTCAATTTGACCTTGATTATTAAAGTCACTTTCAGTGATTCTTGACATGTTCAAGCATTCTCTAATAATGCATCATTAATCAAGGTTATAATAAGATAAATCCAAATAAGTAAATCACTTTAAAATTGGAGTCATTGCTACGAGATATTCTTCAACCAAAATCCAGTGATTTTTTTTTATTTTTTTATGCTGGAAGATTCTATCATGTTATCAAGAAGTTTTTCCTTTAAAGAAAAATAATTTTGTATATAACTTTCAAGTTCAAATTCAATACTTAGTTATTTAATCTCAAGACAAAGTACACAAATATAAATACACAAATCAATACATTAATCATCATCAAAATCTCCCTTTCATGTTCATAATCTTTCATTAAAAGATAGCCAATCTTTCTTCTTTCTAATTTTAGCATGCAACGAAAGAGTTATACACCATCATAATGTAAATTCATTTTTATTTTTAATAATTTATCTTATTAGTATTTAGGCTAGTGAGCTTGTTAGATCTCAAGTTATATGTCTTAAGCATCTAAAACATTATCCTGTACTCCTAGCCTTAGTTTAGAGACAAACATATAAGAAAGGTATTTTGATTTAGGTACCCAATTTACATTAGATCCTTTATACAGAACTTTATCTTCCTTTTCTAATTATTTTTTGTTGTAAGAAGTTCCCTTGGAAACTCAAACTAATTGGTGTACACTACGTTTTTTAATAGACATTTGTTTGCCTTATGTTCTAATTTTTCACAAAAATTATATTTGATTTTCGGTGGTAAATTTAAGGTTGGTCATTTAACAAAAAATGGTTGACTTTTGTTGAATGTTACCAATAAAGCCTATGTCATTTCTTCTATTAATATGACCCTTATTGGCAAAGATCATATTTAGGGATTTGTTCCTAATTTCAAATTTTCTAATGTTGTCTTAAACAAGATATTTTCTTCTTTAACATTATCTAGCATTTCATATTTAGAACAAGGGTTATATGATACTAATGAATCATGCATTTTATCAAATCTACCAACTAACTAATCATGTTTATTTTTAAGTAACTTATAAGATTTGTTAATTTTTCTAAACTCATCAAACAATTCATGGAATATATTTAATAACTTCAAAAAAAATGCTTATTGAGTCACTAACCTCATCTTGTATCGCCATTAGAGCATAGTTAGCAACTTCTTCTTTGGATTGGTCTTCTTCATCCAGTAAGCTTGGGTCATCCCAAGTTGCCGAAAGTGCTTTCTTCTTGTGTGGCGCCTTCTTCTGTAACTGAGGACATTTATTTTTTAAATATCTCAATTTTTTGCATTCATAGCATATGACATTGTCCTTCTTCGGTTCAATTTTATTTTTATAATTCTTACATTTTTCATAAATTATTTAAACTTTCTAGACAATAATACAATATTATGGTCCTCATCACTCGAGATTTCACTTGATGAGTCATTTGCCGTTTGAAGTGCTACATCCTTCCTATTCTTTAGAAGAGGTTCATCAAGCTCATCATGAGCTTTACAATTTAATTCATATGTCATTAATGATCCAATGAGTTCTTTAAAAGGTAAGTTATTTAAATCTTTGACCTCTTGTATACGATTAATTTAGGATCCCAACTTTTAGGAAGGGATCTTAAAATTTTACTAACAAGTTTTTAAGTCCATTGATGACATCCGTGAAATGAGTGTACATGTCTTCAATACTCACTTTGGTTTCATTCGAAACAACTCATAATTATGAACTAAAATGTTAATTTTAGATTCTTTTACTCTACTAGTCCCATCGTGTGTAATTTCTAGTGTGTGTCAAATATCAAAAGCCGATTCACAAACGGAAACATAATTTAATTCATTTTTGTCAAGAGCACAAAATAAGGCATTCTAAGAAAATTTTTTCATTTACAAATCATTCCAATCATTCATTGGTTTGGAAGATTTTTCAAGTCCATTCTATACAATATTTCATAAATCAAAATTCATAGAAATGAGAAAGTATGCATCCTTATTTTCCAATACGTGTAATTTGTCCCATTGAACATGAGAGTATGTGAAATAGAATGTCCCTCATTCATGCCAAACAAAGCCATTTACTCAAGTAGGTGTTCAGTCCAAAGAGTAAGACTTTGTTTTGATATTCAATTGTTAGGATCAATTGACACTAAGAGGGGAGGGAGGGGGGGGGGGGGGGGGGGGGGGGCGGGGGGGGCGGGGGTGGGGGATGCAGTGTGCGGGTGAATTAGTATACATGTAAAATCTCATTTTAACGAAAACTTTTTATTTAAGAAAAAATAAAGTCGAAAGCATTTCTTGAACTTAAAGGAGAATAAGTAAACGATTTAAAATCACAATCGAAAGATGGTATTCTTGCTTTTCTAATTAAGAATAATTGAAAATAGAGAATAAGCCAAATAGAAAACACTTATGATTTTATAGTGGTTTGGCACTTTGATTAGTTTACCTGGGGTGACTTTGATTTTGAGACATAATACATGGGATAAATAAGAATTTTTACCAAATATATAATATTAAATTAATACATCTTTGTTTCATTCATAATAATTCAATATTATTAATTTTGAATATTATTTATATATAAAAATGAGACTATTTTTATAGGACGATTCTCTTCAGAATGAAATATTTAATATTCTAGATGAGATGAATAGTTTCAATGAATATAACCTTTGTCCATATTAGAATCAAAAGTACTTCTAGAAAGTAATCATTTGATACCAAACAATTGAAGGATCTTCTTCTACGTAACCTCAAACTTATAACTTTTAATAGGGATAATTCTCTTCTAAATGAAACATTCAGTATTCTAGATGAGATGTATAGTTTCACTGAAATACAATCATTGTCGTTGTTGAAATATGAAATAATATGAAAAGCCTATTTGATTTCTTGTTTTCGTATCTATTTATATATGTTTGGGAAAGAGGATTTCCCTCAATTGATCAATGAGATCTTCTTATTCAGTTAGGAAAATCTGATCCGTTAACATGCCCATGTAAGATCGAGCTCCTGTCAAGGATATCGATCTTGGATCGATACAAAGAAAAGAGTTAACAAGCGAGAGGTTTTTTTACTGAGTTGGCTAGTTGATCAGCCGTATGTACATCAGAAACACAAAACTACTGGCTAACAACTTGATCTCGCATTAAATGAAAGTCGATAGCAACATGTGTTTAAACGGGAGTGAAATACTGGATTGGCTCAAGGATAAGTTGTTGAATCTCAGATTTTGATGATAAAACCAATTGGTATATTTATAACCTGTGTGTTGGTGATAAGTAATGTACGATTAACTACAATAGGGAAAAGATAAAATAATTAACGAAGAATCTATCGTTGTGCCGGAGTTAAGGTCGGGGATTCGCTGAGAGTTCATAAAGGTCGGTCAAGGTTCGGATGATGTTGTCGGGAGCTCGTCGAAAGTTCGCTAGAGGTTGGCCGAGGTTCATACGATGTTGTTGGGAGCTCGTTGAGAGTTCGCCAGAGGTTTACCGGGAAATTCATCAGGAGTTCGCTGATAAGTTGTCGGGAGCTCACCGGGAGTTCGCTGGAAGGATACTAGGAGTTCATCAGGAGTTCGCTGAAGGAAATTGATTGCTCGTTGGTGGTTCACTAGGAGTTCGCCAAGAGATCAGTTGATGGTTTGACAATGAAGATTGTGTGTTATAATTATTTTATCTTAAGTATCATAGTTAGTATCATAATGAGAGTTAGTTTTACCATCTTAATCAAGAGGTCATTATGCCTTAATTGGGATTGATTTGGACTTATTAGAAAGGCCATCTCAGTAACCCAAGGTTAGGTAAGATATGATTTTCGAAGACACAATTTTCAAGAAGACAGTCTTCAAAACTGTGTCAGGCGGTGGTACCGCCCAGGCTGGCGGTACTATCACCAAAACACAGTCTCCAAAAGTGAAAGGCTACCAACACCTCAAAAATCCCCAAAATTTAAATTTTGGCATCATTTTTGAAGCCATTTAGGACCTATAAATACCCCACCTATTCTTGCTTGAGGTTATAATAATTAAGAGCAAAAAATTTATGAAAACGCTATTATAATTCTTTGAGAGCTCCCCCTCATTTCTTCTTGTATAGTTTTTGTTTAAGGGAGAGATGAGAGATTTGTAAATGTTATCTCTGGAACTTGTAAAAGGAGAATAGAGCTGTAAGAAGATAGTTGATCATCACTTATTAAAGGAAGATTAATAGTGGAAGCTGGTGACCTCAATGGAGAAGGAATCAGGAGTGGACGTAGGTCACGAGATCGAACCACTATAAATTGGTGTGCCTTCTCTTCTCCTCTCAATTATTTACTTGCCTTTTATATTAATTTAATTAATCATTATCGTCCTACAGATGTTTTTAAGATTAAATGCTTTTAGGATTTAAGCTTTATCGAACAAATACTCAAATCGATGTAAATTTTTTATTAGCACTAATTCACCCTCCCCCCTCCCCTCTTAGTGTCACTTTGATCCAAACAATTGGTATCAGAGCCACGTTTCTCTCTATTTGGCTAGAAACCTAAGAGAAATGGCTTTTACCAGCAATCAAGAGGGACTTTCTATCAAATATCCTCCCATGTTCAATACACGTATTGGAAAACTTGAATGAGAATTTTTCTACTTTCTATGGATTTTGATTTAAGGCATATTGTTGAAAGTGGTTTTGAAAAGTCTTTCAAACCGATGAACGAATGGGATGATTTTCAAAAGAAGACTTTCTTTTTGAATGCTAAAGTGATGAACGCTTTATTTTATGCTCTTGATAAAAATAAATTTAATTGGATTTTTATATGCGAAACTACGCATGAGATTTGACACACACTCGAAGTCAAACACGAAGGCACTAGTTGAGTCAAAGAGTCGAAAATTAATCTTTTGGTGCATAGCTATAAGTTATTTCATATGAAATCAAGTGAGGCCATTGGAGACATATACACCCATTTTACGGATGTCGTCAATGGTTTAAAAGCGCTTGGTAAAAGTTTTTTTAAACTTTGAACTTGTTAACCAAATATTAAGATCCCTTCCAAAAAGTTGGGATCCTAAAGTAACAACAATACAAGAACTAAGGGACCTAATAATTTTTCACTTAAAGAACTTATTGGGTCTTTGATGTCCTACAAAATAATATGTAAAATACATAATAAACTCAAGAACAACCTTCTAAAGAACATGAAGGACATGACACTTACAACAAAGGCAGACTACTTGGGAGAAATCTCAAGTGACGACGATGATGATGATGACTTGGCACTACTTACAAGAAAATTTAAGAAATTCTTAAAAACAAAAAAAAATAAGATGCTAAAAACAAAGTGAAATAAAAAATACTTAATAATATGCTATGAATATTTCAAAAATGAATGTTCTTGAGTGAAGAAAAAGCAAATAAAGAAGAATAAAGTGCTCAAAGCTACTTAAGATGACTCAAGTTCATCCGAAGATAAGGAGCCAGCCAACAAGGAAGAAGTTGCAAATTTTAAATTAATGGCATTCAACAATGAGGTAAGTAACCCAAATGAATCTTCCTTATCTTACGATGAATTATTCAATGTATTTAATGACTTGTTTGATGATTTTAAATTAGTTAGTAAAAAGTATAAATTGTTAACAAAGGATCATTCTTGTCTTGCTAATAAATTTAAAATTTTTAAAAATAAGTATAGTGAATGTATGCTAGCTCCTTATACTAAGTGTCAAGAGTTAGATACACTTAAGAAAGAAAATATTTTATTACAATAAATATTGAAAAAATTTAAAATATATAACAAATCCTTAAATATGATCCTTGCTAATATAGGCCATGTTCATAGAAAGGAAAGAATTGGCTTTAAGAGTAACACTCAATAAAAGCCAACCATCTTCGTTCAAGGACCGATAATACATAGTTTATCCGGTAATAAATGTAACTTTTATGGTAAATTTGGATATTATGCCTATAAATGTTCATTTAAAAGGCATAGTCCACACAAATTAATTTAGGTTCCTAAATAAACCATAAATAACTTGATACCATTAGTAAAATTAGGTAGAGCTTTTCATGAGTAACCCAAAGTCAAATATGTACTTAAACCAAAACCCCCTTTCTTGTAGGTATGTCTCCAAACAAAGGCTAGAAGTATAAAATGATAACTTGATAGTGGATTCACAAGGCACTTGACTAGAGGTCCAACTCATTTCTCTAAGTTCACTAGCTTAAATGAAGGATTTGTCACCTTCGGAGACAACAATAAAGAAAAAATCATTAGGAAAGGAACCATAGGTAACAAATCAAACCTCTTAATTGAATATATTTTATTAGTTGGTGGTTTGAAATATAATCTACTAAGTATTGGCCAATTGAGCGATAAATGATATATTATTAAATTTTAATCTAATACTTATATAATTAAAATATCACACAAAAATAGTTCTATGATTGTCTTAAGAAGTAATAATGTGTATACTGTTGACATTGATAAGTTTTTGTGATGAAATGTGTTTTTTCAGCCTTGAATGATGATGCATGGATCTGACGTAGGAGACTAGGACATGCTTATCATGAAATTATTAAACCAAATCTCAACTAAAAATCTATTAAAAAAATGCCTAACATCAAGTTTGTAAAAGACAAAGTTAGTGATGCATGCCAACTAGGAAAATAAATAAAAAGTAGTTTCAAATAAAAAATTAAATAATTATCTCTAGACCACTACAGTTGATCCATATGAATTTATTTTGACCAATTGATATAAAGTCTAGGAGGTAGTAAATACATATTTGTTATTGTAGTTGATTATAGTAGATATACTTGAACATATTTTTTGGCACACAAAAGTGATCGCTTTAAATTTTTTTTAGAATTTTGTAAACTTGTTCAAAATGAAAGGGTTTTATGATTTCGTCTATTCGTAGTGATCATGGTGGTAAGTTTCAAAATCATAATTTTCAAAAATTTTACGAGTCAAATGGGAACAACCATAATTTATCTACTCCAAGAAATTCATAATAAAATAGAGTAGTTGAAAGAAAAAAAAAAGAGATTACAAGAGATGGCAAGAACCATATTAAATGAACATAGTCTACCCAAATATTTTTGGGCTGAAGCTGTTAACACGACATGCTATGTCATGAACAAAGTTCTTGTATGACTATTACTTTTCAAAACTCCTTATGAATTATGGAATAATTAAAAAAATCAAATATTTTATATTTCAAAGTGTTTCGTTGTAAATATTTTATTTTGAATGAAAAAGATATCTTTGGAAAGTTTGATGTGAAATTCGATGAAGGCATATTTTTTTTGTTATTTCTTAATTTCAAAAGCTTATCATGTCTTTAATAAAAGAACTCTAGTAATTGAGGAATCTATCCATATTATTTTTTAATGAGGTTCCCGAATTGAAAAAAATTGGTTTTAATGATGATTTTGATTTTGGTATTTTAAATTTGAATGATATAAGTCTCTACATAGATTTGTAAAAGAATGGTAAGAGCAACTTAATAGCTCGAGAGAGAAGTTTTTGGAGAGTTACCTTTAGTTAGATTTTCTAGAGATAGGCGAAAATCCTTGGTTTTGAAAAGTAGGGAGCCTTCCTTGATGCTTCAAAGGAGAAGGAAGGAATGAAAGGGGTTTTAGAGAGGTGCGAGGTTGCTTAGGGTTAGTGTCACCGTCGGCCCTAGGTGGGGCTTTTTTATAGTCTGGGTTTCAATCAGTTGAACAACACACTGAGCGGTTCAGTCGGGCAGGTTCAGCGGTTTTAGGGTTTAGGGTTTAGGGTTTAGGTTGCTTAGGGTTAGTGTCACCGTCGGCCCTCCTCCCCCCCCCCCCCCCCCCACACTCTTTTCTTTTATATATTTTAACCTAAACGGTAATAGTCCAATTCTATTTTTGAATTCAATTTGACCTTGATTATTAAAGTCACTTTAAGTGATTCTTCATAGGGTTCAAGCATTCTCTAATCATCATCGATCATGCTTATAATAAGATAAATCCAAATGAGTAAATTATTTTCAAATAGAGTCATTACTATGAGATATTCTTCAACCAAAATCTAATTATTATTATTATTATTATTATTATTATTATTATTATTATTATTATTATTATTATTATTTTATGTTGGAAGATTCTATCATGTTATCAAGAAGTTTTTGCTTTAAAGAAAAATAATTTTGTATATAATTTTTAAGTTCAAATTCAATACTTAGTCATTTAATCTCAAGACAACGTATACAAATATAAGCACACAAATCAATACATTAATCATCATCAAAATCTCCCTTTTATATTCATAATTTTTTATATTAAAGATAGCTAATCTTTCTTCTTTCTAATTATAGCATGCAACGAAAGAGTTACGCACCATCAAAATGTAAATTCATTTTTATTTCTAATAATTTATCTTGTTAGTATTTAGGCTAGTGAGCTTGTTAGATCTCAAGTTATATGTCTTGAGCATCTAAAACATTATTTAGTGCTCCTAGATTTAGTTTAGAGATAAACCTATTAGAAAAATATTTTTGATTTAGGTACTCATTTTATATTGGGTCATTCAAACAGAACTTTATCTTTCTTTTTTTAATTTTTTTATTGTAAAAAGTTTCCTTGGAAACCCAAACTAGTTGGTGTGGACTACATTCTCTAAATAGACATTTGTTTGCCTTATATCCTAATTTTTCACAAAAAATATATTTGATTTTCAACGATAAATTTAAGGTAGTTCATTTAACAAACATGGTTGATTTTTGTTAAATGTTACCAACAAAGCCTATGTCATTTCTTTTATTAATATGACCATTATTGGCAAGGATCATATTTAGGGATTTATTCTCAATTTCAAAATTTTCTAATATTGTCTTAAACAAGATATTTTCTTCTTTAACATTATCTAGTATTTTACATTTAGAACAAGAGTTATATGATACTAATTAATCATGCATTTTATCAAATCTACCTACTAACTAATCATGTTCATTTTTAAGCAACTTATAAGATTTGTTAATTTTTCTAAACTCATCAAACAATTCATGGAACATATTTAATAACTTCAAAAAAGAAATGCTTAATGAATCACTAACCTCATCTTGTATCGTTATTAGAGCATAGTTAGCAACTTCCTCTTTAGATTGGTCTTCTTCATCTAATGAGCTTGAGTCATCCCAAGTTACTGAAAGTGTTTTATTCTTGTGTGGCACATTTTTCTTCAATTGAGGATATTCATTTTTGAAATGTCTCGATTTTTTGCATTCATAGCATATGACATTGTCCTTCTTCGGTTCATTTTTGTTTTTATAGTTTTTATTCTTTTTATAATTTTTTTAAACTTTCTAGACAGTAGTGCAATATTATGGTCCTCATCACTCAAAGTTTCACTCGAGGAGTATTTGCCGTTCGAAGTGCTACATCCTTCCTGTTCTTTGGAAGGGGTTCATCAGGCTCATCATAAACTTTACAATTTAATTCATATGCCATTAATAAATCTTTGGCCTCTTGTATACGGTTACTTTAGGATCCCAACTTTTTGGAAGGGATCTTAAAATTTTACTAATAAGTTTAAAATTAGAAAAATATTTTTCAAGAGTTTTAAGTCCGTTGACGACATCCGTGAAATGAGTGTACATGTCTCCAATAGACTCACTTAATTTTATTCGAGACAACTCATAATTATGAACTAAAATGTTAATCTTAGATTCTTTTACTCTACTAGTCCCCTCATGTGTGATTTCTAGTGTGTGCCAAATATCAAAAGCTAATTCACAAACGAAAATCATTTTTGTCAAGAGCATAAAACAAGGCATTCAAAGAATTTTTTTTTTCATTTCCAAATCATTACAATCATTCATTGGTTTGGAAGATTTTTCAAATCTATTATCTACAATGTTTCATAAATCAAAATTTATAAAAATGAGAAAAATATGCATCCTTGTTTTCCAATACGTGTAATCTGTCCCATTGAACATAGGAGGACGTGAAATAAAATGTCCCTCATTCATGCCAAACAAAGTCATTTACTCAAGTGGGTGTTTACTCCAAAGAGTAAGACATTGCTTTGATGACAATTGTTAAGATCAATTGACACTAAGGAGGAGGAGGAGGAGAAGGGGGGGGGGGGGGGGGGGGGTTGGGGTCGCAGGTTTGTGAGGTTGTGTGAATTAGTACAAGTGTAAAATCACATTTTAACAAAAACTTTTTGTTTAAGAAAAAAATAAATTTGAAAGCATTTTTTGAATTTAAAGGAGAATAAATAAATGATTTAAAATCATAATCGAAAGATAATATTCTTGCTTTTCTAATTAAGAACAATTGAAAGTAGAGATTAAGCGAAATAGAGAACACTTACGATTTTATACTGGTTTGACACCAATCTTGGCCTACGTCCATTTTCAAGTCCTCTTTCTCGAGGCCCACCGGTATCCACTATCGATCTTCTTTGGGTGAAGACTAAACCCTTACAAACTTGAGCTTACAAGGGAGACTCTTTACAAGAATTTTACAACTCTTAGCTCACTCCCTTCCTTTTTTTTTTTTTTTACAATTCATACAAGTTTTTCACAAGAATTTTAATCCCAAAATTTATTGTATGAAATGCAAGAAAACTTGGGGTATTTATAAGCCTCAATTGACTTCAGAATTTGAAGCCAAAATTCAAATGTATTTGAAAAATTCAAGTATGGGTGGTACAACCGCTGGTGCCGGCAGTACAGCCGCCGAAAGCAACCTTGAAAATAGGGTACGAGTGATACAGCTATCGTCCTGGGCGGTTCAATCATCGTTAGTTGTTTGAAAACTTGGATGATGATGGTACAACGTTCACTTACTGACGGTTTAGCCACCGGGAATCCTAAAAAAGTGATTCCCTTCACTTTTCACATACCGTCATGTACCTTCAGTTGACCACCTCCCTGGTCAACTAATTGAGCTCGACCTGAGCTCAATCCATCCCCATAGTGTATTTCGTTGCCTCTTTGAGTTGATTTGGATTTCTTCTAAATCACACTTAATTCGGACTCAAACTTAACCTATGACTTAAGGATTACAACCATACATGACCACCAAACTTCATTAACGACCTCACTCTCATAATCTGACAACCTCCGACATTCCCTGCGGTGAGTCTCACGATCTTCCTCCAGCGATCTCCCAACATGTTCCTAGCGATCTTCCTAATACCTTCGACGAAGTCCTAGCGAACTCTCGGCGAGCTCCCACCACATCTTCCAAACCTTGGCCTGATGCCTAAGCTTGATCTTGGGTCTATGTCTGATCTATAACTCCTATTCACTATCGTGGTTAAACTTGAATCACTTCCTATAACAACACATGTTAGATTAAACACTCATAAATTGATTTCATCATCAAAATTTGAGATTCAACAATATAGGGCTCCAAACTCTAGCCCTAGGAGCTACTTCCTAAGTAAGTTACCCATTTTACCTTCCACTCTAATCGGCTTGCCCTATAAGGGGTGACAGCCTAGGGGGCTGCACCAAGATAGGCGCTCCTGCTAGAAATACTAGCTGACCTGCCCAGTAAAGGGGGCGACGGCTAGGAGCCCTAAGGCTCCAAATAGAAACCCTAGCCACTCATCTTTATAGGATAGAGGCGGCTAGTGGGGTTTATTAAAATCTCGATAGTTAGGAAGCCCTAAGGCTTTAAGATTCCTTCCCCAAAAACCTAACCGACTCCTCAATCAAAGGGGATGATGGCAAGATTAGGGGGATATTACACGACTCAAGACTTTATTGACTCCTTGACTTATTGAGTTTAGGACTAATCCAAGCTAGGGTCCTAATAGACTCGCCCTCTTCAAATCAGCCTTGTCCTCAAGGCTAAGATTTCATATCTCCGGGTCTTGGTCTGTAACTCCTCATCAACTTGGGTGTCGGTTGGAAGGATCTGGGCTAAGTCATCTTTAAACTTCCATTTGAAGTGGGATACCTGAAGGATCAACTATATTTTTTATTTGGTGCACAGATCTGATCTTCAGGTTGGGGCTCCAATGTGATCCCTAATTTTGTATAGTCCAAAGTAGCAGGGGGACCACTTCCTTAAGGTTTGAATTTCCTGCTAGTATAGCTAGAAGTGTAGGGAAGCTTAATCTTTAAGTTTGTCATAAGGTCGTTTCTTCTTTGCATGTGCTACCATGTGGTTAGTCTTTAGTAGTAGCCAATCTTTCTTCTGGAATGGTGACTGCCCTCTAGTATGGTTCCGGATGATAAGAGCTCATTCTGGTGTGAACATGGATTATAATTTTTTTGGGCTTACTTCTCTTTCGTGTCATGGACCTGTATCGAGCCAACTTTAAGTTTAGTAGCAATTAGTATCTTTTTTATACACCTCGTGTAGAATGTGGGGAAATCCTCAATACAGATTAGGAGTTAGTCATCTTGCATAAGGGCGACGTCGATCCCAACTCTTGATGTGTCTGCTCCAATTATGAACATCTGGCCACGATTTAGTGTGGACGATATCGTGGTCATGAAGGCTATAGTTCCACTAAGGTGGTGCATCTTTCTTTATAGTGAGAGGGATGTGCTGGTTACATGTGCCTTGCAAACCAATCATGTAAGTGATGACACGTGTGACACACTGCGTGAGCTTTTTTGGTTATGATTATTATTGGCATATTCTCACATTATATTATTTGTTACATATATATATATATATATATATATATATATATATATATATATATATATATATATAGTGATATCCTTAGTTCTGTGCAATGGGACTCAGATCGTGATGAGATCACGATAATGAGATCGATTCACCTTTAAATACAGATCCTAAATAATCTCGATCATAGGTTACTCGAGAGGGACATTGAGATAATCGGATAGACCGGTGTACTATATACTCGTCCATACGATGGAGGCGATTGGTCTCATAGCCACTTGTGTGGAGACATTAAAGATATAGTATAAGTGCTCATTAGAGAATGAGTTCACTGATTGATCTGCTTATTGAATGTTGTATGATTAATGACACCTAATGTCAGACAATATTTTGTAGTCTGCATCTAGTCCTTAGACTTGAGACACCAAGGATGTCTTGTATGAGTACTCCTTTCTTTGACGCCAAACTTACAGGTTTGAAAAGTTCCAGATCTGGTACAGCTAGTTATCGGGATTGATAGCCAATCTTATGAAGGCAATTGAGTATCAATAAAGGATCATCCACTCTCGGTATCGCAAGAGGAATATCCCGTATATGCTCACTCGGACAAATCCCTGGCCAGGGTCATTCGGATTGAGAGAGAAAGAGTTCTCCGGGAGAATCTGATTCGAGCGAGACAAACAAATTCTATATATGACTTGACAATATCATGTCCAATATACGATCTTTGGGATATTAGTTGGATGAGGGATGATAGATACACGATAATTGTGGATAGACATGTCTGATGGATTCAATCCCCCTATACCGTTTGGGGATTATAGCATAGTGGCATAATACGTCCATAGTCGATGAGTCAAGTGAATTATTATGGGGATAATAATTCACTATATAAGAATGAGTTCTGATGGGAGTGACTCACGGCCAGCTCGGTATCGGGCCGATAGGATCACACATATATGGTGAATGCTTCAGCGAATAGAGGATTCAATGGAGATCCAATTAGCCCATATTCTCATTAGATGAGACCCTATGCTGATGGGCTCCTTGCATGAGGCCCAATAAGAGATAAAGATCCAATACCCACTAAGGTAGGAACCCTATGGTTTTTTGGTGGCTCTCTATACATAGGAGGGAGGTTCTTGGTTCATAGGCTATAGCTTTGGCCTCCCCCTCCTATTCTCCTCCCTCCCTCTATGCAAGAGTTATCAAATCAGATTGGAGAAATTTCACTGCAGAGATCCATCGAGTGGATACCGCTAGAGAGGAGGATGCTTGACCTCCTTCATCCTCTCCATCCAGATCTTGAAAACAGGGATATACGATCTCCATAGGTAATCAATCTATCACATGATGTATTTTATTTTATTTTTACGACTTTCTCGCAACCCAATCTTTTGCATGATAATTTGATCTATGTGGGAAACATGTTTTGTTTTGATTTTTGCTGTGCATGTGATACTCCCGCTGAGGTTTCCCAACAGTGGTATCAGAGCCAAGGTTTTCGTGTGAAAGATTGATTTTAAACTGCATGTGATTAGATTGAATCACGTAGAATCGTACTACGTGTTCATGCTGCGTTTTCACAGCAAAGTAACGAGGAGGGGCGGCCAGCCACGACCATGCCACCTTTAGGGTTAGCTAGCCATGGCCAGGCCATGTGCAGGGGCGGCCACTCTCGGCCATGTTGCCTATAAGGGTAGCAGTTTGCGGCCAGAGCCGCCCGCAGCCAAGGCTGTTGCTAACGGGCACGGCCACCTACGGGCATGGTTGGTTGATAGAACCATAGTAGGAGCTCTATAGATTTTGATCTTTGAGGGGGATCAACCTTTAGAACGCTATAGGGGTTCCTCCCTCCAAGTAGTCGATCATATGGCTGAATTGTAGATTGATCTTGCTTGATGAAAAGAGGTGGAGGCTACAAGCTTATATAGGGCTAAAAACCCTAGCCCTTGGGGGGTGCTTCCTAAGTGAATTACCCCTTTTGCCCCTCTTATAGCTGCCACTCCTAAATAAAGGGGGTGGTGGCCTAAGTGGCCACACAAGCCACACCCCTCTGCTAGAAACCCTAGCCGACCAGGCCAGTAAGGGGGGGTGGCAGCTAGGAAGCCCTAAGGCCCCAAAATAAATCCTAGCCACACTTCTTTATAGGATAGAAGTGATTAGGTGAGGTTTTATTAAAATCTCACATGATTCTTCTTGATTACTTATAGGGTGATTAGGAATCAACCCTGCTGGAGTCCTATCAAGCCCGTCCTCTTTGAATCAGCCTTGTCCTCAAGGCTGTGGATTCATAAACTCTGGGAACCGGGTCTTTAGCTCCTCATATGATTCTCATGCGATCATCAACTGAACTTTGGCCTCCTCATCAGCTTGGGTGTCAGTTGGAAGGATTTGGGCTGCTTAATCTTCTTTAAATTTCCATTTGAGGTGGGATATCTGGAGGATCAACTGTAATATTGATTTGGTACACAGATCTGATCTTCAGGTTAGGACCCCATTGCGATCCCCAATTTTGCAAGGCCAAAAGAAACAGGGAGACCACTTTCTTATGACTCAAATTTCTTGCTGATCGGGCTGGATGTGTAGAAAAACTTGATCTTCAATTTTTCATCTATTTGAAGTTTGTCGGGAGACCGTTTTTTCTTTGCATGTGCTGCCATATAGTTAGTCTTTAGCAATAGCCAATATTTCTTCTAGAATAGTGATTGCCCTCTAGTGTTCAGGATGATGAGAGCCCAATCTAGCGTGAGCATAAATTACAATTCTTCTGGGCTTACTCCTCTTTCATGTCATGGACCTGTATCCAACCAAATTAAAATTTGGTAGCAATGAGTATCCCATTTAAAAACCTCGTGTGGATTATAGGGGAAGCCTCAGTGTGAATTAAGAGTCGACCATATTGCATAAGGGTGACGTTGATCCCAACTCTGGATGTGTCTGCTCCAATCATAAACATCTGGCCACGACTTGGTGTGTACAACATCATGGTCGTGAGGGCTATAGTTCCACTCAGCCAAGGTAGTGCATTTTTCTTCATAGTGAGAGGGATGATATTTTGAGAACTGCAAATGATCCTTCTTTTATTCTGATTTTGCCACTGGAGGGGCTCAATTTTCTCATGATTTTGGACCGTAAATCATAAGTCATCATCAAGGAGGTCTTTGAGCATCATGGTCCGATCTTGGGGAAAGTCATGGAAGTCACTTGGGATCTGGAAGTGTTGAATCAGCAATCATGGTGAGTTCGGCGGGATGTAACACTTCAGAAGTAACTTATCCCTGGGGAAAAGGATGTAGGGATATGTCGTAGCGGGAAATAAGCACAACCGAACAATATGTGTCTTTGTCATCTCTTGGGTGACCCTCTTATCTTTGATCTTCTACAGGTAGCAATATAGCCGAGCAACAGCTGGTAGATGTTCCGTCCAGTTCAGTATAGGGGGGTCGGGCAGCTTCAGAGGAGGTAGTCGACTCGGTTTGGTGGGGGCGCCCAAAATTTTAGCAAGTTGTGGAAGAGGGTTCTTATCTTTAATCTTATTTGGCTTCATCTCCTAAAGCTCTTAAATTTGAATTGAGGAGCTATTGGATTCTTCTTTTGGTACCCTCTTCAAGTGCTGTGTTGTGGTCGTAGTCGCTTGGCTCCCTCGTAACACTACCTATTTTCCTTTGCTGAAAAATTTCTTGGTTAGCTATGAAAAATTCCAGAAAATGTCTCCCAGCATCGATAACCAATCAATGCCGAGCACTATATCAAAATCATCGAGAGGAAGGAGGAAAAAATCAGCAACTACATCTTGACCCTGCAGAATCAGTTTTAGCCGCAGGCACTTCTTGTTGCACTTTAGAAATCGACCTAGATACCTTGACTTCGAACTAGCTGCAATCTTCTTTTTGGAGCATCAAATGGGCAACAACCTTGCTACTCATGAAGTTGTGTGTGCTCTCTGTGTCGACGAGGACCATAATGGGCTGCTGCTCAAGAAACCCTTTGACCTTCAATTTCTGCGGGTTTGTGCAGCCGGCTAAGGTAGGGACCGTGCGGGTGGCCAGTTGTAGTGTATCATTCTCCTTGGGCTTGAGAGTCACATCTTCAAGTTTGGGTTCTTCAGTGGGCATGATCATCAGAGGTCTCTCCTCTTTACAATGGTGTTCTAGGCTCCACAGTTTATCACAATACCTACATAGGCCCTTTGTCGATCCGTCATGAGAGTCTTCTCTTATTAATTTCTTCGGTTGAGGAGGTCGACTGACAGTAAGATGAGGTGAAAGCTTTAGTGACGCTGGTCAGGGAGCGACCCTAGTCATCCGAGCTTCATGGTTCAATCGTTTCTCTTGATGTCGCGCGAAGGAGATGGCTGCCTTAAGTGTATATGGCTGTTGCGCTTTAATTTCTTCCCGAATCTCTGGCTTCAAGCCCTCAATGAAAGTCATGAATATCTATTTTTCAGATCAATCGTAAGTTTGATTAGATAACCTTTCAAACCTGGTTTGGTACTCTTGGATGGTGGAGGTTTGATAGATAATCGCTAGTTATTCGTCAAGGTTCTTGCAATTGATTGGTGCTGAAGGTTTATATGCTTTTGGTTGGGACGTGGCTCTTATGCTCTGAGCATCTTGATTAAGGTGCCCTTCTTAAAGTTGTGCAAAGGAGATTGATGTCATCGAGGTGTAGGGCTATCATGCCTTATCCTCGCTTCTTATCTTCGATGGGTTCTTTTTACAATCAGAATTTGCACCACGTTGTGATCTTATTAGGCTCAATGATCGGCCCAATCTAAACTCCTCAAAGAGAGCGTGTAATTTAGCATCCATACGTGTCTCGAAAGCCTCTAATTTGGCTTCGAATAAGCCCATCAATGTCATGATGTAAGAATCTCCAACCTATCAAATAAACTGGTTGAAGAGTGTAGCTACAATTTTCAGGTTGAAGGCAACAATGACAGTAAAATGATGAGAAAGTGCTACTGTGATGTTGCCGTAAAATTGTTCGGGCTGCGGTGGTGAAGTCTCCAAATGGCTACTGCGTTGATAGAGGATGACAGCTAAGGGTAGTAGCAACGATGGAGGAAGAAGATAGCAATAGTAACGTCGGTTGTGGTTCAGCGATGATGCTGCAAGGTCATCGAGGCTGTGATTTTTTAGGTGGTTGATATCTGTTGGAAGATGACGGTCAAGAGATCTGAGTCAGAAGATAGTAGTGACGATGGAGGAAGAAGAGGGTAGCAGCAACGTCAGCTGCAGCTGCGGTGTGACTTCGTGGCTGCAGGTGGCGTTGGTTGCAGTAAGGGTGCAGCTACAATAGGAGGAAGACGGGGCAACAGAGTGCATGACTGTTGCAAAGGTGGGCAGCGGCGGTATGGAGCAAGAGACCACCGCTGGTCATGTTCAATTTGTTGCTGGCCATGATCAAGACAATTGGCAGTGAAAGATTGTTGCGGGCTTTGATGTAGACAGATTGCAGCGAAAGATTGCTACTGGTAGCTTTTTGCTGCAAAGGATTATTGCTAGCTGCGATCAAGGAGGATGGCAGCAAGTGGTCACTGTTGGCAGCGTTGTGCAGCGAGGGATCACTGCTGGACATGATCAAGTTGCTATTGGTTGTGATCAAGATAGATGGTAGCGAGAGATTGATGTGGCCGTGATGAAAACAGATGGTAGCGAAAGATTGTTGTTGGTAGCATTTGTGCCGCAAGGGATTGCTACTGACTGTGATAAAGGAAGATAGCAGTGAGAGATCACTGCTAGCAACATTGTGCAGTGAGAGATGCATGTTGCGATTGAAGGGATAAGGGAGATTGGGTGGCTGAAAGGTTAGTGGATCGAAGGTGGAAGGCTGTGGTTTTTTGGGCTTGTTTTGTGGCTGTTTTGGGTGCGATTTGGGGCTACGGTTTTATGAAGTTTTGGCTACAATTTGGTGTGATTTTAGGGCTATGATAGTAGTGGGTAAAGGTTAGGAAAAGGGATTTTGGATCTGGGATAGATGACAGTAACGGTTTGATAGGGATCTATGGGGGTATGTTGCGAATAGGTGTTGGTTGTAGAAGGCTATGATTTTTTTGGCTAATTTGGGTATGGTTTTGGCTGTGGT
This sequence comes from Ensete ventricosum, assembly GCA_029747655.1. Classification (NCBI taxonomy): domain Eukaryota; kingdom Viridiplantae; phylum Streptophyta; class Magnoliopsida; order Zingiberales; family Musaceae; genus Ensete; species Ensete ventricosum. Next base: position 19,795,707 of record JAQQAF010000009.1, read on the forward strand.
TTGGTAGGGTTTTGGGGCTATGACGGTAGAGGGTGAACGTTAGGAAAGATGGTTTCAGATTTGGAAGAGATGGCAATGAAGGTTTGATAGAATTCGACGAAGTTCACTGTAGTGTATGTTGCCTTGCAAAAGCAGAATTGTCGTCAAAGAAACAATAGTTTCTCAATGAAAATTCTAGCAAAAAATTATGAAATTTAGGACTATGGTGGTAGGAGATGAAGATAAGGAAAAGAGAGTTTCAAATCTAGAAAAATAGCAGCGAAAATCTGATTGGATTCATGAAAGATTGTTGCATATGTGCTATTTTGCCAAACAGAGTTTGCATCAAAGAAGCAATGAATTCTCGATATAAATTTTAGAGGAAAATATGAGAAAAATATATAAAAATTTGTCAACAAATCCTCTGTTCAGATGTGACCAATATCAATGAATAAGTTTGATAAAATTTTGGCAACGTAACAGTAGGAAAATAGATGAAAAGATGGAAGGCAAATTCTTCATCGTAAAATTCCAGCAATATGCAATGAGGAATTATAGCACAATAAGTCCAGTTTCATACGGGATTTTTTCCAAAGATTATCTTAGAAGAGAGCTAAGATGATCTATGAAATTGTGTAAATGTTTTGGCCAAAAAAAATGAGCAATAGTTTAGTTTTAGGAAGCAACAGTTGGCTGAAATTTTTCTGCAGTGTTTCCCCTTCGCAACGATGATCACGTTTACAATAGTAGAATTTTGCAGTGAGGAAAATATGGGAAAACTTCTTCAATGTATAAGGTAAAGGATTTGTAGTAGTAAATAAGTGTGGGTGATAAAAATATTCTAGATCTCCAGTTCAAATGCAGGGGGGTAGCAGCAGATCGATTTGATCTGTGGCTTGGGGTGGAAGATGGAGGAGTGTGTTGCAGCAATTATGGGAATTGCTTGGAAGGGTGGAGGCGACAGAGATGGCAACAAGGGCAGCAGGAACGTGGCTCTGATACCATATGATAGAACCCCAGAAAAAGGTCTATAGATTTTGATATTTGAGGGGGATCAACCCTTGGAATGCTATAGGGTTCCTCCCTCCTAGTAGTCGGCCATATGGCTGAATTGTAGATTGATCTTGCTTGATGAAAAGAGGTGGAGACTACAAGCTTATATAGGGCTAAAAACCCTAGCCCTAGGGGATGCTTCCTAAGTGAATTCTCCCTTTTGCCCCTCCTATAGCTGTTATGCCTAAATAAAGGGGGGGGGGGGGGGGGGGGGGGGGGCCCTAAGTGGCTACACAAGCCACGCCCCTCTACTAGAAACCCTAGATGACCAGCCCAGTATGGGGGGTGACGGCTAGGAAGCCCTAAGGCCCCAAAATAAACCCTAGCCACACTTTTTTATATTATAGAAGTGATTAGGTGGGGTTTTATGACAATCTCACATGATTCTTATTGATTATTTCTATGGTGATTAGGACACAACCCTGTTGGAGTCCTATCACTGGCGCCTGTAGGGGCGGCACCTGCGGGCGTAGGCAGCGCCCATGGAGGCACCCCCGTCGGGGACGATGCCAGCCCGCAAGGGAGGCACCTGCGGGCACAGCGCCTATAAGAGCTACCGCCCGAGGGGCAGCGAAGCCTGCTGTAAAGGAGGCCGCCCATGGGCAAGGCGACCACCAGCTGTGCGCAACACCACCGCATACGTGGCGACGACCGCTGGATGAGGGTAGAAGGGGAGGGCTAGGGCATCCTTTTGAGAAAAAGGATGATTATGCCCCTTGGAATTTGAGAAATTCAAGGATGTCCTATGCCTAGAATACCAAAAATGCCCTTAATTATTCTAAAAATTCCAAGGATTGTTCTTTTATCCATAATTAAAAAATACCCTTGACAATTTTAAAAATTTCGAGCATGTCATGATTTCTAAAAAATAATTAATTAAATATTTTAATTAATTATTATATATCTAGTAATTCTACATGTATGTGATGTGTACATGTGATGTATGATGTGGATGGATGATCATGAGCCATATATTTTGATGTGTGTAATTGTAATTATTATTATTATTAGGGCATGTGAGCCTCTATTTTTCTCGTTTATTATCGGGTCCACGTGTCTGTGATTATTTTATAATTACATAGTGAGGTGCGACGGGAGCGTGGAGGTAGTAACGGGACCCATGATGTCATGACGGGAGATCACGACGCATGATGATGCGACAAGGATCTGACAGAACCGATGATGAAGAGATCAACAATCACAGGGCATGAAGATGCGTCGATGCACACATAGATCTTATTGTGAGTGATTAGGCCCATTGGCTTGGGCTTAATTATATTAGATGATGGCTCATGATCATCCGGTGTGGCTATATATGTGATGTTTTATACACATACTATATATATGTATATATATTTACATATAATATAGATATATATTAAATATGTATGTGTGTGACACGACATATTACGAGACCAATATAAAACAAAACCCCTCTTACGATAATATTAAGTCGATAAGTGTGAGGCAATAAGATTGACTCATGTGGTCTTTCATCGTTATAGGAAGAAATTGAATCACGATATAGGTTGAGTTGGTCGAGTCCGTTGATGCTTACCTATCTATGTGATCAAGATCTTGCCTATGACATAGAGATGTCATCGATGACCTGAGGATATGATATGTTTGGTCGAGTCCCTCGAGGGTCTATCATCAAATTAGACTCATCTTGTAATGATGGTGATAACTTAACAAAATATCATGGTTGGTCGAGTCCCTCGAGACCATGATGATTCGGAGGCCGAACATGACGAGAATCACAAGAAGTTATGATTGGCAAGAGTTGCCTACCTTTTGGGCTTAGTGTAATTGGTCGAGGCCCTCGAGATTGCACTAAGATATCGATTGGATCTCGATCCCCACTAGGAGTTTGCCGGAGACTTCCGTCTCACGTGTCGAGGGTGTCGCATGATTCGTTAGAAAAATAGTGGGAGTACATTAAGATAGAAGTTCATATCTTAATTAATATTTTCTATAAAATCACTATGTTATTTATTTGTACTATATCTTGTTTGTCAGAAACATGTCACTCACAAACCCCCTACGTGACATACTTGATGCCAATCGCCTCACTGGTCCAAACTACACGGATTGGCTCCGTAATTTGAGAATTTTTCTCACAATGGAGAAAATCACCTATGTCCTTAATACAATTGTGCCCATGTCGAATGAAATGACAAGCGAAGATGAGATCACTCGCTTTCTGAAGTATAAAGATAGTCCTATAAGATAACCTGTGTGTTGATCTTATACTTCAGTCCCTACCATATTCCTTTTCACAGTTCATTATTAACTTAAATATGAACAAGTTTGATGTGACTCTCCCTGAGCTCCTCAATATGTTGAGGGAAGCTGAGAGTGCTATCAAGAAAAGAAGCTAGTTATCTATATTGGTGAGACCAATAAGAAAATGAAGGGTAGTAAGACCCTTAAGAAGGGTAAGGGCAAAAAACGACCAAGTAAGATAAAGGTTCCAAGAAATACCCAACAAAGGATAAATGACAGTGCTCCCACTACAGCCAAGATGGGCACTGGAAGAGGAACTATAAGGACTACCATGCAGATAAGGCGAAACAAAAGGTTGGACAAGCTTCAGGTATATTTATGGTCAATCTTCACTTATCAGATTTTCATGATAACACATGGGTATTGGATATCGGGAGTGCTTATCATATCTGTAATTTGTTACAGTTTCTGACAAGACCTAAGAGATTGGTCAGAGGTGAGATGGACCTCGAGATAGGTAATGGAGCAAGAGTTGCTACAGTTGCTGTTAGGGAGGTCACCCTACATCTGCCTAATGAAGCTATTATTGCATTAAATGCATGATATTTTGTTCCCTCTATTATCAAAAGTATTATTTCTATCTCTTGTTTGACAATTAGTTGATATAAATTAATTTTTTAGAATAATACTTATTCAATAGTTATGGATGATGAGATCATCACTAGACGGATACTGATAAATGACTTATATGTAATAGACAATTCTCCACACCTCATGAATATAAATATGTCTAAGAAGAAAAGATATGAGGTAAACAATGCATATCTATGACATTGTAGGCTAGGTCATATACAACTTACCTTCATGGGAAGATGACCAACTCTCCTTTAAGTGGAATTGGAGAGAGAGCTGCTAAGTTATTGGAACTCGTACATAGTGATGTATGTGGTCCCATGTTAACTCAGGCTATAGGTGGTTACTCATACTTCATTACATTTACTGATGATTTCTCTAGGTATTAACACATGTACTTAATGAAGTACAAGTCTGAGGCCTTTGAAAAATTTAGGGAATATAAGAATGAAGTAGAGAACCAGATTGGAAGGAGTATTAAGACTCTTTGATTAGATCGAGGAGGAGAGTACTTGAGTATGGAGTTCACCCATTTCCTCAAGGATAATAAGATTCTATCCAAGTGGACACCTCCTTATACACCTTAACTCAATAGTGTATCAAAAAAGAGGAATCACACACTATTAGATATGGTGCAATCCATGATGAGTTTCACTGACCTACCCGTCTTATTCTGGGGATACGCCATAGAGACCGCAGCTTACATTCTGAATAGAGTTCCATCAAAGTCAGTAGTGTCTACACCATATGAGATATGGAAAGTTCAAAATTAAAATGGTTAAGATTTGGGGTTATCCTACTCATGTGGAAAGACATAATCCCGACAAATTAGAATCAAGGACAGAATTCTGTAAGTTCGTGGGATGCCCCAAGGTAACTTGTGGGTATTATTTCTATTATCCCGAGGACCGAAAGGTCTTTGTTACCAACAGAGCTATGTTTCTTGAGAAGGAACACATTCTTGGTGGCAAACAATGAGAGTGAGATAGAGTTGAGTGAGGTTGGAGAACCTAGCTCAAGCACCATTCCAGAGTCCAAGTTTGTTCAGATATCTAGCACACAAGTTTCAACTTTGTGCAGGTCTAGTAGGGTATCTCACCATCCTGAAAGATATGCGGGACATATCAGTAGAGATGACTCTCATGATGTTGATCCTTAGACCTACGAGGAGGCTATTATGAGAATAGACTTCGGGAAGTGACAAGAAACCATGAATTCTGAAATGGATTTCATGTACTCTAACAAGGTTTGGAACCTTGTGGATGCACCTGAAGGTATTGTACCCATCGGATGCAAGTGGATCTTCAAGAAGAAGATCGAAGTAGATGAAAAGGTGGAGACCTATAAGGCAAGGCTGGTAGCTAAGGATATTGTCAAAGATAAGGAGTTAACTATGATGAAACCTTTTCACCTATAGCCTTGCTTAAATCCATTAGAATTCTTTTGGCTATTGCAGTACACTATGACTATGAGATCTGGCACATGGATGTGAAAATGACATTCCTCAATGACAATCTCGAGGAGGAGGTGTATATGATACAACCAAAGGGATTCGTATCCAGAGAGAGTCCAGATAAAGTGTGCAGATTGCTTAGATACATTTATGGATTAAAGAAAGCTTCCCAAAGTTGGAACATAAGATTTGATGAGACGATCAGATCTTATGACTTTGTTAAGAATGAAGATTATCATTGTGTGTATAGGAAGGTAAGTGGGAGTGCTATCACCTTCTTGGTGCTATATGTGGATAACATCCTAATCATTGGGAATGATGTATGAATGCTCTCCACAATAAAGGTGGAGACCCACTAATGAAGCTATTGGCTTAAATTGTATTTGAGCATCATAGGGGTTTGATGGGGATCAAACATATAGGTGATTGGCTTTACATCAAGTGGGAGATTGATGGTTATAGGTGCCCTACATGCTAATCACGTGAGTGATGACACTTGTGACATCCTGCATGATATTTTTTACTTATGAATATTATAGGTATATTCTTATATTATATTATCTATTACATATATATATATATATATATATATATATATATATATATATATATATATATATATATATATATATATATATATATTGTGATGTCCTTGGTTCTGTGCAATGGGAATCGGATCATGATGAGATCACAATAATGAGATCGATTCACCTTTAAACACATATCATGAATAATCTCGTTCATAGGTTAATCGAGAGGGACATCGAGATATCCGGATAGACTGGTATACTATATACTTATCCATATGATGGAGGTGACTGGTCTCATAGTCACTTGTGAGGAGAAACTAAGGATATCGTACAGGTGCTCATTGGAGAATGAGTTCACTGATTGATCTGCTTATTGAATATTGTATGGTTAATGATATCTAATGTCAGACAACGTTACATAGTCCCAGTTGTGTATCTGGTCCTTAGATTTGAGACACCAAAGATGCCTTGTAGAGTACTCCTTTTTTTGACGTCAGACTTACAAGTTTGGAAAGTTTCAGATATGGTACAACTGGTTATCGGGATTGGTAGCCAACCTTACGAAAGTAATTGAGTGTCAATAAAGGATCATTGACTCTCAGTATCACGAGAGTAATATCTTGTGTGCGCTCGCTAAGACAAATCCCTGGCCAGGGTCATTCGGATTGAGAGACAAAAAGTTCTCCGAGAAAATCTGACTAGAGCGAGATAGACGGATTTCGTATATGGCCTTACAGTATCATATCCAATATACAGTCTCTGGGATATTAGTTGGATGAGGGATTATAGATATACGGTAACTGTGGATAGACAAGTCCGATGGATTCGATCCCCCTGTACCGTCTGGGGACTATGGCATAATGGCCTAGTACGTCCATAGTCGATGAGTCGAGTGAATTATTATGGGGATAATAATTCACTATATAAGAAGGAGTTCTGATTGGAGCAACTCACAGCCAGCTCAGTTTCGGGCTTAGAGGGTTACACACATATGGTGGATGCTTCAGCGGATAGAAGTGTTAGGACCCTAGCTAAGTCGAATCCATTTATTCAGGTTGAGTCATGTTAGCCAGAGTCAGTTATGGGTTGGGTGAATCTTATCGAGTCGGTTATGAGAAGATTGAGTGATTTTTATCTTCAGTTAGGATAGAGTCCGTTATTATTTTCAGTTAGGAGTCTATCAAGAGTCAAAGATTAGTGAGACTCTTGGTAAAGCCTTATAAATAAGGTTGTAAACACTTTTCCATAATCAAGGAATGAGAAGTATTAGTTTTAGCCAAAAGGTAAAATTCTAGGAGACAGATCCCCTCGAAGTGATCTAGGAGGCCCGATCCCCTCGAAGATATTGTTTATCCCCCTTATCCACCCTATTCCTCTACGATAGAACCCTAGGGTCCTACTATCTGGTATCAAAGCAGAGATCCTTGGTGTTCCTATTGTGATTCCGCGGTCACTCCACTCGTCATCGCTGCTGCCATAGTCGTCAACGTCGTCGTTGCTGGCATCATCGTTATATTGACCATCTTGCTACAAAAAAATAAAAAAGAGAGAGAGAGAGAGAAAGAGAGAGAGAGAGAAAAAAAAAAAGGAAAAGAAGACGCAGATCTTAGGGAAAAAGAAAAGAGAAGAAGAGGAAGGGGCTTCCCGCACCTTCCCCCTTCTTCCCCACCTACCTGCCGCCTGCCAAGCACAGCCATCGTCGCTACGCTCTCCCTTAGCCACCTCACCCGTCGGCATCTCTTCCTTCCCCTGCATCTCCACCACCGTCGCTGCTCCACCCACGCACCTTCCCCCCGCACCTTCCTCCCCTACTCCTGCCGCTGGCCAGCGCCGCCCCAGCCGCAACCTCATCCCACCGGCCATCGTTGTCCTTCCCCACGCAAGCCGCCACTACCTCTGTCGCCGGCTAGCGCCGCCTCAGCCATTGCCCTCATCCTTACCTCCTTTCCTGCCGCAGCAGCCGCACGCCTGCTACGCGATCTTCCTCTTCTCCCTCATTTGCTGCCGGCACCTCTGTTCCTCCCCTTTCTTCCCTGTCGTCGCCTCCTTGTTGTCGCTGTCGTTGCAACCCACTGTCGCAACCTCCTTCCCATAACCGCCACACTTGCCGCGTGCAGCCCTCGATCGCTGCCACCAACTGCTGTCTTCTCTCCCACTATCGCAGCCCTCGTCAGACTGTCGCTGCCCTCTTCATTCCTCCTCTGCCAACCATAGCCTTCACATCTCCTTTTTGCCTTGCTGACCCTACCTTCCTGCAGATCCAGCACCGCTGTTGCTGCTCTCTCCAGTGCCACCTAGCCACCCCTGTAATCTGCTGCCTGTCATTCTTCCTTGCTGTCGCTGCTTCCCCATGGCCTCCTCTGCTTTGCTGCTGCCACCCACTCCTTCTTCTTCCCCATCGATGCACAGTAGCACCGCCTTCCTTCCTGCTGCTGCAGCGCATCTGTGCCTCTATCGTTGCTGTCACCCCCCATTGCTGTCGCAGTCGCCTCCAGCCATGCCCTCCTCATCTTCTTCCCTCTGTAGCCACCTCAACCGCAACCACCCCTCGCTAGACCCCGCTGCTTGCCGGACCCTGTTGCTCCCACTTCTTCTTCCTCGCCGGACCCCGTTGCTCGCCGGAACCCACTGCCCTCCTTGTTGTCAGCATCTCCACAACCATTGCCCCTCCCCTACGATGCAAACTCATGCCCCTGACTTGACAGCAGAAAGAAGAATTGAACATCACTGATCTACAATCCTACACGATGACTACATATGATACACTTGATGCAAAGTTTAAAGCCTTCGAGGCTCGCATGGAAGACAGATTTCAAGAACTCCTCCGTAAAATTAGAAGAAGCCGATCAGAGAGTCCCAAGAAAACTCAACACGGTGAAAGTTCCAAAGGGAGTCGATCTAAAAAGTATGATCAGGGGCAGGACACAGGATACACACGCGTGAGGGTGGAATTTCCCAGATGGGAAGATGAAAACCCGATTGGTTGGATTTCACATGCTGAAAGATTTTTTCATTTTCACGGGAATCCAAGGTGGAGATCACCTCCATTCAACTTGAAGGAGACACGATCCAGTGGTATGATTGGTATGAGCATACTCATGGAGAACTATCATGGGAGCAATTCAAAAGCGGACTTTTGATTCGCTTCGGACCATCATAGTATGAAAACATGGATGGACGACTCGCCAAAATCCGTCCGACCTCTACCGTACAAGAGTACCAAAGCAGGTTTGAGTGTCTCTCAAACCAAACCCAAGACTGGTCTGAAAAATAACTGCTGGGAACATTTATTGAAGTGTTCAATCCAGAGATTCGGTGTGAAGTTAAGGCTCGACAACCTCGTACCGTGATGGCTACCATATCATTCGCTCGAATACAAGAAGAAAAGCTTAGTAGGGACAATCGCAGAAATAAAAGCATAAATCAACCAGTAGTAAGCAAGCCGACAGCCCCACCTCCCTCCACTCCAACCCCTCGAAGACTTACCAGAGAAGAGCTCCAGGAAAGATCAGTAAAAGGGTTATGCTGGCATTGTGATGAAAATGGAGTAGAGGACATCGATGCAAACAGGGTCATCTTCTGATGATAGAACCAATTAAAGAGGAACCGAAGAATGATGACATGGACTCTGATCGAGAAGGTATGGATTCTGACAATGCTATTGGACCTTTAGTACATACGGTACATGCAATAGTAGGCTACTCTAACCCACAAACCATGAAAATCAAGGGAATTTTGAAACAACAGCCTGTTACTATTTTAATTGATACTGGTAGCACTCACAATTTCATGGATAGAAGGCTTGCTGACCGATTGGCCTATCAAATTGAAGACTGACAGATTTGAAGTCAAGGTTGCTGATGGTCGAATTCTAATTTGTAATAGTAAGTGCTCAAGAATCAAACTAATGGTACAGGGCCAAGAACTACGGGTGGATTTCTTTCTGATACCACTGGAAGATATCGAGATAGTGCTTTGAATTGAATGACTGTCAATCCTGGGTGATGTCACCTGGAATCTTTCTAAACTAATTATGAAGTTTCTTATTAATGGAAAGCAGGTGATCCTCAAAGGAAGACGTGGAAGCAAGATCATAATCGTTAGTAACCATCGAATGGATAGGCTTCCTCACAAGACTTCAATGACGGCTGCACCAAAAGGTCGACCTATTGCCTACATGAAGTGGATACCTTATTAATTGATCAAAAGATTATGACGCATGGTAAATATCCTGGAACAAAGTACCCCCAAAGTTGATGCTGCTCAGCCTTGAGGACAAGGCTGATTTGAAGAGGGTGGGTCTGTTAGGACCCTAGCTAAGTCGGGTCCATTTATTCAGGTTGAGTCATGTTAGCCAGAGTCAGTTATGGGTCAAGTGAATCTTATCGAGTCGGTTATGAGAAGATTGAGTGATTTTTATCTTTAGTTAGGATGAAGTCTGTTATTATTTTCAGTTAGGAGTCTATCAAGAGTCAAAGATTAGTGAGACTCTTGGTAAAGCCTTATAAATAAGGTTGTAAACCCTTTTCCATAATCAAGGAATGAGAAGTACTAGTTTTAACCAAAAGACAAAACCCTAGGAGGCAGATCCCCTTGAAGTGATCTAGGAGACCCGATCCCCTCGAAGAGATCGTTTATCCCCCTTATCCACCCTATTCCTCCATGATAGAACCCTAGGGTCCTACCAAGAGGATTGGATGAAGATCCAATTTACCCATATTCTCATTAAATGAGACCCTATGCTGATGGGCTCCTTACATGAAGCCCAATTAAAGGCCTAAGAAGATTATTAGATAGAGATCCAATAATGCAAGGTTAGTGGGTAATTGGATGGAGATCCAATACCCACTAAGGCATGAACCTTAGGATTTTTTAGTGACTCTCTATAAATAGGAGGGAGGTTCTTGGTTGATAGGCTATAGCTTTGGCCACCCCCTCTTATTCTCCTCTCTCCCTCTTTGCAAGAGTTGCAAGATCAAATTGGAAGAGTTTTGCTACAAAGATTCATCGTGTGGATACCACTAGAGAGGAGGACGCTTGAACTCCTTCATCCTCTCTATCCAGATTTGAAAAATAGGGATTTACGATCTCCCTAGGTAATTAATCTATCATATGACATATTTTTTTGGTTTCTATGGCTCTCTCGTGACCCAATCTTTTGCATGACGATTTGATCTGCATGCAAAACCTATTTTGTTTTGACTTTCACTGTGCATGTGATGCTCTCATTGAGGTTCCCAACAGGATGACGTTCATGCTTTGTTGAGTCCTGCAAATGATCCTACCCTTACTCTGATTCTATCACTGATAGGACTCAATTTTCTCGTGGTCTTGGGTCGTGGATCGGAGGTCATCATCAAGGAAGATATTGAGCATCATGGTCCGATCCTGGGGAAAGTTGTGAAACTCACCTAATATATGAAAGTGCCGCATCAGCAACCATGGTAGGTTCGGCGAGATGTAACACTTCAGAAAAAACTTATCCCTGGAGATAAGCATATTGGGATATGTCATAGTCGGAAAAAAGTATGACTGAATAATCCATGTCTCTGTCATCTCTTGCAAGGAATGAGAAGTACTAGTTTTAACCAAAAGACAAAACCCTAGGAGGCAGATCCCCTTGAAGTGATCTAGGAGACCCGATCCCCTCGAAGAGATCGTTTATCCCCCTTATCCACCCTATTCCTCCATGATAGAACCCTAGGGTCCTACCAAGAGGATTGGATGAAGATCCAATTTACCCATATTCTCATTAAATGAGACCCTATGCTGATGGGCTCCTTACATGAAGCCCAATTAAAGGCCTAAGAAGATTATTAGATAGAGATCCAATAATGCAAGGTTAGTGGGTAATTGGATGGAGATCCAATACCCACTAAGGCATGAACCTTAGGATTTTTTAGTGACTCTCTATAAATAGGAGGGAGGTTCTTGGTTGATAGGCTATAGCTTTGGCCACCCCCTCTTATTCTCCTCTCTCCCTCTTTGCAAGAGTTGCAAGATCAAATTGGAAGAGTTTTGCTACAAAGATTCATCGTGTGGATACCACTAGAGAGGAGGACGCTTGAACTCCTTCATCCTCTCTATCCAGATTTGAAAAATAGGGATTTACGATCTCCCTAGGTAATTAATCTATCATATGACATATTTTTTTGGTTTCTATGGCTCTCTCGTGACCCAATCTTTTGCATGACGATTTGATCTGCATGCAAAACCTATTTTGTTTTGACTTTCACTGTGCATGTGATGCTCTCATTGAGGTTCCCAACAGGATGACGTTCATGCTTTGTTGAGTCCTGCAAATGATCCTACCCTTACTCTGATTCTATCACTGATAGGACTCAATTTTCTCGTGGTCTTGGGTCGTGGATCGGAGGTCATCATCAAGGAAGATATTGAGCATCATGGTCCGATCCTGGGGAAAGTTGTGAAACTCACCTAATATATGAAAGTGCCGCATCAGCAACCATGGTAGGTTCGGCGAGATGTAACACTTCAGAAAAAACTTATCCCTGGAGATAAGCATATTGGGATATGTCATAGTCGGAAAAAAGTATGACTGAATAATCCATGTCTCTGTCATCTCTTGGGCAACCCTCTTATCTTCGATCTTCTGAGGTTGTGGGCAGCAATCTGATCGACCATCCACTGGTGGTAATTTTGACCAGTTCAGCATAGAGGGGTCGGGCAGCTTGATAGGAGGTAGTCAGCTCGGTTTGGTGGAGACACCTAAAATTTCAACAAGCAGTGTGAGAGTTTTCTTGTCTTCAAGCGATGTGTCGCTTTGCTCCCTCATTCTCCACGTAGAATTATCTTATTCCCTTTGCTGAAAAATTTCATGATTAGCTTCAAAAAAATTTAGAAAATATCTCCAATCGTGGATAACCAATCAATACCGAGCACTACTTCAAATTCATTGAGAGGGAGGAGGAAAAAATTAGCAACTATATCTTGATCTTGTAAAACCAATTTTATCGTGGGCACTTTTGGTTGTAGTTTAGAATTTGGCCTTTAGCTTCCTTGACTTCGAACCCACTATAATCTTCTTTTTAGAGCATCAAATGGGCATCAACCTTGCTGCTCATGAAGTTGTATGTACTCCCGGTGTCGATGAGGATGATGATGGGTTGCTACTCGAGAAACCCTTTGATCTTCAATTTCTGCATGTTTGTGTAGCCAACTAAGGTAGGGACCGTGTGAGTGGCCGATTGTGGTGTATTATTCTCCTTGGGCTCGAGAGCAATATCTTCAAGTTTGGGTTCTTTAGTGGGCACAACATTAGAGGTCTCTCCTTTTTACAATGGTGTTCTTGACTCCATAATTTATCATAACACCCATATAGGCCCTTTGCCAATCTGTCACGAATCTCTTCTCTTGCTAATTTCTTCGGCTGAGAGGGTCGGCTAATAGTATATGGGGTTGAAAGTTTTGGTGTTGTTGGTCAGGGAGCGACCCTAGTCCTCTGGGCTTCATGGTTTAATCGCTCCTCTTGATGTCGCACGAAGGAGATGGCTGCCATAAGTGTGTACGGCTGTCGTCGAAGGAGTTGGCTGCCAAAAGTGTGTACGACTATCACGCTTTAACTTCTTGCCCAATCTCTGGCTTCAAGCCCTCATAAAAGTCCTGAATAGTTATTTTTTCGACCAATCATAAGTTTGATTAGATAACCTTTCAAACCTCGTTTGGTACTCTTAGATGGTGGAGGTTTAACGGATCTTTGCTAGTTGTTTGTCAACGTTCTTGTAATCAGTTAGTGTTGAAGGTTTATATGATGTTGGTTTGGATGTGGTTCTCATGCTCTAAGCATCTTGCTTGAGGTGCCCTTCTTGAAGTTGTGCAAAGGAGATCGATGTTGTCGAGGTATAGGTGACTTAAGTTCGCACCATGCTGTGATCTTCTTGGGCTCGACGATCGGCCCAAACTAAACTTCTCGAAGAGAGCACGTAGTTTAGTCTTTATACTGTCACAGACAAAAATATAAACAATGTGTTCGATGTAGTGTATATGTTTGTTTATGTCCTTATAGTAGGCTTGGCAGCCCTAGTTTTGGTTAGCTTTTATAGCTGGTTTCGGCTTGTAAATGAGAGTCGTGTCATGTGGACACTTGTGGGGACATCGGTCTGTAATGGACCTTGATCCTTTGTGTATAACTATTCAAAGTTTGTAAAGTCCATGGTTGTAATTTATATTGGCTATATAAATTATTTTTTAAAGTGGTTGCTTGTGGATCTCGTGGGAAATATTTCCTCTAACCTGATTTCTTATTTGTATGTCCTAAGGGACCCTAGGAGGTTTCGGGGAGGCTAACCTTTGCAGACCGACACACAAGGGTGCTGCACAACTTAGGTAGAACCAGCTAAGTTCATGACATTTTGGTATTAGAGCGGGACAAATACATGCAAAAACACTTGCCATGTAAACGTGGGGGACCTAGCTGGGCTGCGTGGAGGGCAACCAGCACACGCGATCGTCTAGGAGAAACGAACATGAAGATGTAGGGAAAGGAGTCGCTCAAAGGAGCGGGCATCCTTAATTGGTATTCAAAGGAATGGCCAATCCTTTGCGCGAGAGGCACCATAAGGACAAGCAAGCTAGAAAGAATGTGTAGCGCGAATCCTTCAACTTTCATTATTTGTGGGTTTGCATAGCCGGCTAGAGCGTGAGTCGTGCAATCGGCCGGCTGTAGGTGCTCCTTCGTGTTCTCCTCATGCTCGAGGTCCTCCTCTTCGGGTTTAGATTCTTCAATGGGTTCGATCATGAGAAGTCTCCCATTTTTGCAAGGTGGTCATGGCTCCACAACTCGTCATAATGCCAACATAAGCCCTTCGCAAAACTGTCGCCAAGTTCTTCTCTCGATAACTTCTTCGGCTTAGGTCGACGGCTAGTGGTAGATGGGGCTGAGGGTCTCTATGCTACTAGTTGGATGGTGGCTTTGGTCCTCTAAGCATCTTGGTTCAGTCTTTTTTCTCATAGTCACGTGAAGGAGATAGCTGTCGTCATCGTGTAGGGTCGATGTGCTTTGACTTCTTCTCAAATTTCTAGCTTCAACCCTTCAATGAATTTTCCCTATTAACTACTTTTCATACTAATCTTGAGTTTGATTTTAAAGATGCTTAAACCTAGTTTGATATTCTTGCACGGTTGAGGTTTGGCGAATCTTCACGATTTGGTCGTTCGTGTTCTCGTCCTTCGTCAGTCTAAAGTGGATCAGCAGCCCGCTCTTGAATTGCCTCCATGTGAGGACTCTATGGGTGTGCTCGTACCAATTGTACCATTGTATGATGTCTCCTTTAAGGTAAATGACAGCGATGTCCACCATGGAAGCCTCCGATGTATGGTGATAACGGAAGGAGCATTTCACACGTGAAAGCCATCCTATCGGGTCTCGATCTTCCCATCGAGGAAAGTCCACCTGCATGCGTGTAGATGCTGGTTCCATTTCACGTTCTTCTTTCTCCTAAGGTTTCTCCTTTCAATCTGGACTCTCACTTTGCTGCGATCTCGTCGGGCTTGGTGATCATCCCAATCTGAATTCTGCAAAGAGAGTACGTAGTCTGTCTTTTATACGCGTCTCGAAGGCCTCCAACTTGGCACCGATATGATCTACCGATGCCATGGCATAAGACTAGAGATCTGTGGTGTCAAGATCTTTCTCTTGCTAGTGGGTCAATCGTATGAACTGGCTGGGTGGATTGTGCTGGTTACAGGTGCCCTACAAGCTAATCACGTGAGTGATGGCACTTGTGACACGCTGCGTAATCTTTTTGCTTATGATTAATATTGGCATATTCTCACATTATATTATTTGTTACATATATAGTGTGATGTCCTTGGTTCTGTGCAATGAGAATAGGATCGTGATGAGATCACGATAATGAGATCGGTTCACCTTTAAATATTGATCCTAAATAATCCTGGTCATAGGTTACTCGAGAGGGATATTGAGATAACCGGACAGATCGATGTACTATATACCCGTCCATTTGATGGAGGCGGCTGGTCTCATAGCCACTTGTGTGGAGACACTAAGGATATAGTACAAGTGCTAATTGGAGAATGAGTTCACTGATTGATCCGCTTATGAAATGTTGTATGGTTAATGATACATAATGTCAGACAACGATTCCATAGTCTCAGTTGTGTATATGGTCCTTAGACTTGAGATACCAAAGATGCCTTGTATGAGTACTCTTTTCTTCGATGCCAGACTTACAGGTTTGGAAAGTTTCAGATATGGTACAACTGGTTATCGGGATTGGTAGCCAACCTTACGAAGGCAATTGAGTGTCAATAGAGGATCATCCACTCTCGGTATCATGAGAGGAATATCTTATATGTACTTGCTCAGACAAATCCCTGGCTAGGGTCGTTCAAATTAAGAGAGAAAGAGTTCTCCGAGAGAATTCGATTAAAGCGAGACTATGAAGGATTATGTATGTGGCCTGACAGTACCATGTCCAATATACGGTCTCTGTGATATTAGTTGGATGAGGGATTATAGATACACGGTAACTGTTAACAAATATGTCTGATGGATTTGATCCCCCTGTACCGTCTGGGGACTATGGCGTAGTGGCCTAGTACATCCATAGTCGATGAGTCGAGTCAATAATTATGGGGATAATAATTCACTATATCAGAAGAAGTTCTGATGGGAGTGACTCATGGCCAGCTCGATATCGGGACTAGAGGGTCACACACATATGGTGGATGTTTCAGTGAATAGAGGATTGGATGGAGATCCAATTAGCCCCTATTCTCATTAGATAAGACCCTAAGCTGATGAGCTCCTTGATTAAGGCCCAGTTAGAGGCCTAAGGAGATTATTGGATAGAGATCCAATAATGTAAGGTTATTGGGTTATTTGATAGAGATCTAATACCCACTAAGACAAGAGCCCTAGGGTTTTGGTGGCTCTCTATAAATAGGAGGGGACACTCATGGTTGATATGCTGTAACTTTAGCCACCACCTCCTATTCTCCTCCCTCCATCTGTGCAAGAGTTGCGAGATCAGATTGGAGGAGTTTCGTTATAAAGATCCATCCTGTGGATACCACTAGAGAGGAGAACGCTTGACCTCCTTCATCTTCTCCATCCGGATCTGGAATACAGGGATATACGATCTCCCTAGGTAAAATTAGTTTCTCACACATCATGGTTTTCTTATTTTTATGGTTTTTCTCACAACCCTAATCTTTTGCATAACGATTTGATCTGCGTGGGAAATCAGTTTTTATTTTGATTTTCGTTGCGCATGTGATGCACCCGTTGAGGTTTTCCAACATATTGGCAGTTTAAAGAGGTGGTGGATCTAGTGGTTACAGATGCCCTACAAGCCAATCACATGAGTGATGACACGTATGACACGTTGTGCGATCTTTTTTGTTTATGATTATTACTGGCATATTCTCACATTATATTATCTGCTACATATATATTATAATATCCTTAATTATGTACAATAGGAATTGGATCGTGATGAGATCATGATAATGAGATCGATTCACCTTTAGACATAGATCCTAAACAATCTCGGTCATAGGTTACTCGAGAGGGATATCGAGATAACCGGACAGACCGATGTACTGTATACCCACCCATATGATAGAGTTTGTTGGTCTCATAGATACTTGTGTGGAGACACTTAGGATACAGTACAGGTGCTCATTGGAGAATGAGTTCACTGATTGATCCGCTTATGGAATGTTGTATGGTTAATGATACATAATGTCAGACAACGATTTCATAGTCCTAGTTGTGCATCTGGTCCTTAGACTTGAGACACCAAAGATACCTTGTTTGAGTATTCTTTTCTTTGATATCGAACTTATAGTTTCGAAAGTTTCAGATCTGGTATATATTATATTAAATATGTATGTGTGTGACACGACATATCAAGAGATCGATACAAAAAACAAAAAATAAAAAAAACCCTCCTAAGATAATATTAAGTCGGTAAGCGTGAGGCAATAAGATTGACTCATGTGGCCTTCCATCATTATAGGAAGAAATTGAATCACGACATAGGTTGAGTTGGTCGAGTCCCTCGAGGCTCACATATCTACGTGATAGAGATCTTGCCTACGACATAGAGATGTCACCGGTGACCTGAGGACATGGTATGCTTGGTTGAGTCCCTCGAGGGCATATCATCGAATCAAACTCATCTTGTAACAATGGTGATGACTTAATTGAATATCATGGTTGGTCGAGTCCCTCGAGACTATGATGATTCAGAGGCTGAACATGATGGGAATCACAAGGAGTTGTGATTGGCAAGAGTTGCCTACCTTTTGGGCTTAATGTAATTGGTCGAGTCCCTTGAGGTTGCACAAAGACGCTAATTGGATCCCGATCCCCACTAGGAGTCTACCGGAGACTTCCGTCTCACATGTCGAGAGTGTTGCGTGATTCGCTAGGAAAATAGTGGGAGTACATTAAGATAGAAGTCCATATCTTAATCAGTATTTTCTGTGAAGTCTGCATGTTATTTATTTACACTATATCTTGTTTGTCGCTTGCAAAACCCCTATGTGGTATACTTGATGCCAACCGCCTCATTGGTCCAAAGGCTCCACAATTTGAGAATTGTTCTCACGAAAGAGAAAATTGTATATGTCCTTAATATGATTGTGCCCACGCCGGAGGAAAGGACAAGCAAGGATGAGATCACTCGCTTTGTGAAATATAAAGATAGTCCTAAAGGATAACCTTTATGTTGATCTTATACTTCAGTCCCTACCAAATTTCCTTTTACGGTTCATTATTAATTTTAATATGAACAAGTTTGAGGTGACTCTACCTAAGCTCCTCAATATGTTGAGGGAAGCTAAGAGTACCATCAAGAAAGAGAAGTCAGTTCTCTATATTGGTGACACTAATAAGAAAAGGAAGGCCAGCAAGACTCTTAAGAATGGCAGGGGCAAAGACAGATCAGGTAAGGCAAAGGTTGCCAAGAAATACCCGACAAAGGACAAATGACAGTGCTTCCACTACGGCCGAGACGGGCATTGGAAGAGGAACTGTAAAGACTACCTTGCAAATAAGGCGAAATAGAAGCTTGGAGAAGCTTCAGGTATATTCATGATCAATTTTCACTTGTCAGATTTTCATGATAACACATGGGTATTGGATACTGGGAGTGTTTATCATATTTGTAATTCGTTACAGGATCTGGCAAGACCTAGGAGATTGGCTAGAGGCGAGATAGACCTCAAGATGGGCAATGAAGCAAGAGTTGTTGCAATTGCTGTTGGGGAGGTCATCCTACATCTGCTTGGTGGAGCTATTATTGCATTAGATGCATGCTATTTTGTTCCCTTTATTATCAAAAATATTATTTCTATATCTTGTTTGACAATTAGTGGATATAAATTAGTTTTTTAGAACAATAGTTGTTCAATAATTATGGATGATGAGATCATCACTAGAGGGACCCTTACAAATGGCTTATATATGTTAGACACTTCTTCACATATCATGAATATAAATATGTCTAAGAGGAAAAGAGATGAGGTGAATAATGCATACCTATGGCATTGTAGGCTAGGTCATATATATGATGGAAGGATTCAAAAGATGCTGAAAGATGGATACTTAGATCCATTTGACTATAAGACATATGCAACTTATGAACCTTGTCTTCATGGGAAGATAACCAACTCTCCTTTTAGTGAAACTGGAGAGAGAGCCACCGAGTTATTGGAACTCATACATAGTGATGTATGTGGTCTCATGTCGACTTAGGCTATAGGTGGCTACTCATACTTCATTTCATTCACTGATGATTTCTCTAGGTATGGACACATGTACTTAATGAAGTACAAATCTGAGGCTTTCGAGAAATTCAGGGAATATAAGAATGAGGTAGAGAACCAAATTGGAAAGAGTATTAAGATTCTTCGATCAGATCGAGGAGGAGAGTACTTGAGTACGAAGTTCACTCATTTCCTCAGGGACAATAAGATTCTATCCCAGTGGACACCTCCTTATACATCTCAACTCAATGGTGTATCAGAAAGGAGGAATCGCATGCTGTTAGACATGGTGCGATCCATGATGAGTTTTGCTGACTTACCTGTCTCATTCTGGGGGTACACCCTAGAGACTACAGCTTATCTTCTAAATAGAGTTTCATCAAAGTCGGTAGTGTCTACATCATATGAGATATGGAAAGGAAAGAAGTCTGATCTTAAGATTATTAAGATTTGGGGCTGTCCTACCCACGTTAGAAGACACAACCCCGACAACTTGGAATCAAGGATAAAATGGTGCATATTTATGGGATACCCAAAGGAAACTTGTGGGTATTATTTCTATCATCCCGAGAACCAAAAGGTTTTTGTTGCCAAGAGAGCTGTGTTCCTTGAGAAGGAACACATTCTTGGTGGAAACAATGGGAGCAAGATAGAATTGAGCAAGGTTGGAGAACCTAGCTCAAGCACCATTCCGGAGCTTGAATCTGTTCAGGTACCTAACACATAAGTTCCAACTTTGCGTATGTATAGTAGAGTATCTCACCCTCCTGAAAGATATGTGGGACATATCAGTGGAGATGACTCTCAGGATATTGATCCTCAGACCTATGAGGAGGCTATTAAGAGTATAGACTCTAGGAAGTGACAAGAAGCCATGAATTCTGAGATGGATTCCATGTACTCTAACAAGGTTTGGAACCTTGTGGATACACTTGAGGGTATTGTACCTATCGGCTGCAAATGGATCTTCAAGAAGAAGATAAGAGTAGATGGAAAGGTAGAGACCTATAAAGCAAGACTGATAGCTAAAGGATATCATCAAAGACAAGGAGTTGACTATGATGAAACCTTTTCACTTGTAGCCATGCTTAAGTCCATTAGAATTATTTTGACCATTATAGCATACTATGACTATGAGATCTTGCAGATGGATGTCAAAACGGCATTCCTCAATGGCAACCTCGAGGAGGAGGTGTATATGATATAGTCAGAAGGATTCATATCGAAAGAGAGTCCTGATAAAGTGTACAGGTTGCTTAGATCCATTTATGAATTGAAGCAAGCTTCCCGAAGTTGGAACATAAGATTTGATGAGGTGATCAGATCTTATGACTTCGTTAAGAACGAAGATGAGCCTTGTGTGTACAGGAAGGTAAGTGGAAGTGCTATCACCTTCTTGGTACTATATGTGGATAACATCCTAATAATTGGGAATGATGTAGGAATAATCTCTACAGTAAAAGCTTGGTTATCTAGAAACTTCTCCATGAAAGACTTAGGGGAAACATAATATATTTTGGGGATCCAGATATATAGAGATAGATCCAAAAGGATGCTTGGCTTGTCCCAATTTAGATATATAGACTCCATTGTCAAAAGATTTGGTATGGAGAATTTCAAGAGAGGTCTCATACCGATTAGACATGGAATATCACTTTCTAGGAGTATATCCCCAAAGACTCCTGAAGAAAGGACAGACATGGATAAGATACCTTATGCCTCAGCGATAGTGTCTATCATGTATGTGATGCTATGTACTAGGCCTGATATAGCACATGTTATGAGTGTCACGAGCAGGTATCAGGTAGATCCAGGTTTAGAACATTGGAAGGCAGTAAAGTGTATCCTTAAGTACTTGAGAAGGACTAAGGATCTTTTACTGGTATACGGAGGAGGTAGCCTCCAGGTTAAGGGTTATACAGACTCGAGTTTCAGCCTGACATTGATGATAGCAAGTTAATTTAGGGTATGCTTTCAACCTAAATGGAGGAGCAGTAAACTATTAGAGTTCCAAGCAAAATACTACTACTGACTCAACCATAGAGACGAAATACATTGCTGCAGAAGAAGTAGCAAAGGAAGGGGTATGGATGAAGAAGTTCGTTTGGGAGTCATATGGGAGTCATACCATACAGTTTGGAGCTGACTCCCATATATTATGACAACGATAGGGCGATAACTCTAACAAGGGAACCCAGGTCTCATTAGAATTGTTCTGAGGATGTTCCATCTGATTAGAGCGATCATGACCCGGAAAGATATAGCAATGGAAAGAGTTTCATCCGAAGATAACATTGCAGATCCACTAACGAAGTCGATGGCTCAGATTGTATTTGAGCGTCGCAGGGGTCTGATGGGGATCAAACACATAGGTGATTGGTTTTTGGTCAAGTGGGAGATTGTTGGTTACAAGTGCCCTATAAGCCAATCACGTGAGTGATGGCACGTGTGACACGCTGTGTGATTTTTTTTCTTATGATTAATATTGGTATATTCTCATATTATATTATATGTTGCATATATATTGTAGTGTCCTTGGTTCTGTGCAATGGGAATCAGATCGTGATGAGATCACGATAATAAGATCGATTCACCTTTAAACTCAGATCCTAAATAATCTCGATCATAAGTTACTCGAGAGGGACATTGATATAACCGGACAGACCGGTGTACTATATACCCGTCCATATGATGGAGGCGGCTGGTCTCATAGCCACTTGTGTGGAGACACTAAGGATATAGTACAGGTGCTCATTGAAGAATGAGTTCACTGATTGATCCGCTTATGGAATATTGTATAGTTAATAATACCAAATGTCAGACAACGATTCCATATTCCCAGTTGTATATCTGGTTCTTAGATTTGAGACACCAAGGATGTCTTGTATGAGTACTCATTTCTTTGACGCCAGACTTACTGGTTTAGAAAGTTTCAGATCTGGTACAGCTGGTTATCGATATTAATAGCCAACCTTACGAAGGCAATTGAGTGTCAATAGAGGATCATCCACTCTCGGTATCATGAGAGAAATATCTCATATGTGCTTACTCAGACAAATCCATAGTAGGGTCATTCGGATTGATAGAGAAAGAGTTCTATGAGAGAATCTGATTAGGGGGGACTATGACGGATTCTGTATGTGGCATGACAGTACTATATCTAATATACAGTTTCTAGAATATTAGTTGTATGAGAGATTATAGATACACGATAACTGTGGATAGACAGGTCCGATGGATTTGATCCCCCCGTACAATCTGGGAACTATGACATAGTAGCCTAGTACGCCCATAGTCGATGAGTCGAGTGAATTATTATAGGGATAATAATTCACTATATTAGAAGGAGTTCTGAAGGAAGTGACTCACGACTAGCTCGATATCGGGCCTAGAGGGTCACACACATATGGTGGATGCTTCAACGAATAGAGGATTGGATGGAGATCCAATTAGCCCCTATTCTCATTAGATGAGACTCTATGATGATTGGCTCCATGATTAAGGCCCAATTAGAGGCCTAAGGAGATTATTGGATAGAGACCCAATAATGAAAGGTTAGTGGGTAATTAAATGGAGATCTAAGACCCACTAAGGCAGGAGCCCTAGGGTTTTTCGTAGCTCTCTATAAATAGGAGGGGAGACTCATGGTTGATAGGCTGTAGCTTTAGCCACCACCTCCTATTCTCCTCTCTCCCTTTGTGCAAGAGTTACGAGATTAGATTGAAGGAGTTTTGCTGCGGAGATCCATCATGTGGATACCGCTAGAGTGGAGGACGCTTGACTTCCTTCATCTTCTCCATCCGGATCTGGAATATAAGGATATACGATCTCCCTAGGTAAAATCAATCTCTCACACATCAGTATCCACACGATAGATCTATATAGCGAAAACTCCTCCAATCTAATCTCGTAACTCTTGCGCAGAGGGAGAGGAGAATAGGAGGTGGTAGCTAAAGCTGTAGCCTATCAACCATGAGTCTCCCCTCCTATTAATAGAGAGCCACCAAAACCCTAGGGCTCTTGCCTTAGTGGGTATTAGATCTCCATCCAATAACCCACTAACATTGCATTATTAAATCTCTATCCAATAATCTCCTTAGGCCTCTAGTTGGGCCTTAATCAATGAGCCCATCAACATAGGGTCTCATCTAATAAGAATAGGGGCTAATTGGATCTTCATCCAATCCTTTATTCGCTGAAGCATCCACCATATGTGTGTGACCCTCAAGGCCCGATACCGAGCTGGTCGTGAGTCACTCCCATCAGAACTCCTTCTGATATAGTGAATTATTATCCCCATAATAATTCACTCGACTCATCGACTATGGACGTACTAGGCCACTACGCTATAGTCCCCATACGGTACATGGGGATCGTGCTGGTTACAGGTGCCCTGCAAGCCAATCACGCGAGTGATGGCACGTGTGACACATTGCGTAATATTTTCACTTATGATTAATATTGGCATATTCTCACATTATATTATATATAGCATATATATTTTTATGTCCTTGGTTCTGTGCAATGGGAATCAGATCATGATGAGATCACGATAATGAGATCGATTCACTTTTAAACACAGATCCTAAATAATCTCGGTCATAGGTTACTCGAGATGGACATCGAGATAACCGAATAGACCGGTGTACTATATACCCGTCCATATGATGGAGGCGACTGGTCTCATAGCCACTTGTGTTGAGACACTAAGTATATAGTACAAGTGCTCATTGGAGACTGAGTTCACTAATTGATCCGCTTATGGAATGTTGTATGGTTAATGATACCTAATGTCAGACAGCGATTCCATAGTCCTAGTTGTGTATTTGGTCCTTAGACTTAAGACACCAAGGATGTCTTGTATGAGTAGTCCTTTCTTTATCGTCAGACTTACAGGTTTGGAAAGCCCCAGATCTGGTACAACTTGTTATCAGGATTGGTAGCCAACCTTACGAAGGCAATTGAGTGTTAATAGAGGATCATCCACTCTCGGTATCATGAGAGGAATATCTCATATGTGCTTGTTTAGACAAATCTCTGGCCAGGATCATTCGGATTGAGAGAGGAGTTCTCCGGTAGAATCTGATTAGAGCAAGATAAACTGATTTCGTATGTGACATGGCAATACCATGTCCAATATACGGTCTCTGAGATATTATTTGGATAAGGGATTATAGATACATGGTAACTGTGGACGGACAGGTCCAATGGATTTGATCCCCCCTGTACCGTTTGGGGACTATGGCGTAGTGGCCTAGTACATCCATAGTCGATGAGTCGAGTGAATTATTATGGGTATAATAATTCACTATATCAGAAGGAGTTCTTCTGGGAGTGACTCAAGACCAGCTCGGTATCAGGCCTAGAGGGTCACACACATATGGTGGATGCTTCAGCGAATAGAGGATTGGATGAAGATCCAATTAGCCCCTATTCTCATTAGATGAGACCCTATATTGATGGGCTCCTTGATTAAGGCTCAATTATAGGCCTAAGGAGATTATTGGATAGAGATCCAATAATACAAGGTTAGTGGGTTATTTGATGGAGATCCAATACCCACTAAGGAAGGAGTCCTAAGGTTTTGGTGGCTCTCTATAAATAGGAGGGGAGACTCAGGGTTGATAGGCTACAACTTTAGCCACCACCTCCTATTCTCCTCCCTCCCTCTACGCAAGAGTTACGAGATCAGATTGGAGGAGTTTTGCTGCAGAGATCCATCGTGTGGATACCGCTAGAGAGGAGGACGCTTGACCTCCTTCATCTTCTCCATTCGGATCTGGAATACAGGGATATACGATCTCCCTAGGTAAAATCAATCTTTCACACATCGTGATTTTATCGGTTTTTGTATTTTTCTCGCGACCCCAATCTTTTGCACGATGATTTGATCTGCCTGGGAAATTGGTTTTTATTTTGATTTTCGCTGAGCATGTGATGCACCCGCTGTAGGTTTCCCAACAGATCGAATCCATCGGACCTATCTATCCACAGTTACCGTATATCTATAATCTCTCATCCAACTAATATCTCAAAGACCATATATTGGACATGGTACTATCATGTCACATACGGAATCCGTCATAGTCTTGCTCTAATCAGATTCTCCCAAATAACTCTTTCTCTCTTAATCCGATTAGAGCTTTTGACAATGGAGTCTATATATCTAGATTGGGACAAGCCAAGCATCATTTTGGATCTATCTCTATAGATCCGGATCCCCAAAATATATTATGCTTCCCCTAAGTCTATCATGGAGAAGTTTCTAGATAACCAAGCTTTTACTGTAGAGATTATTCCTACATCATTCCCAATGATTAGGATGTTATCCACATATAGTACCAAGAAGGTGATAACGCTCCCACTTACCTTCTTGTACACACAAGGCTCATCTTCGTTATTAACGAAGTCATAAGATCTGATCACCTCATCAAATCTTATGTTCCAACTTCAGGAAGCCTGCTTTAATCCATAAATAGATCTAAGCAACATACACACTTTATCTAGACTCTCTTTGGATACGAATCCCTCTGACTGTATCATATACACCTTCTCGTGTTGCCATTGAGAAATATTATTTTGACATCCATCTGCCAGATCTCATAGTCATATTGTGCTGCAATAGCCAAAATAATTCTAATTGACTTAAACATGGCTGTAGGTGAAAAGGTTTCGTCATAGTCAACTCATTATCTTTGACGATATCCTTTAGCTACTAGCCTTGCTTTATAGGTCTCTACCTTTCTATCCACTCTGATCGTCTTCTTGAAGATCCATTTGTAGTCGATTGGTACAATACCCTCAAGTGCATCCATAAGGTTTCAAACCTTGTTAGAGTACATGGAATCTACCTTAGAATTTATGGCTTTTTGCCACTTCCCGGAGTTTATACTCATAATAGCATCCTCGTAGGTCTGAGGATCGATATCCTGAGAGTTATCTACACTGATATGTCCCACATATCTTTCAGGAGGGTGAGATACTCTACTAGACCTACGCAAAGTTGGAACTTGTGTGTTAGGTACCTAAACAGATTCGGGCTCTGGAATGATGCTTGTGCTAGGTTCTCCAACCTCGCTCAATTCTATCTTGCTCCCACTGTTTCCACCAAGAACATGTTCCTTCTCAAGGAACATGGCTCCCTTGGCAACAAAGACCTTTCGGTCCTCGGGATGATAGAAATAATACCCACAAGTTTTCTTTGGGTATCCCATGACCATTCTGTCCTTGATTCCAACTTATCGGGGTTGTGTCTTCTAACGTGGGCAGGACAGCCCCAAATCTTAATAATCTTAAGAACAGATTTCTTTCCTTTCCATATCTCATATGGCATGGACACTACCGACTTTGATGGAACTCTGTTCATAAGGTAAGCTGCGGTCCCTAGGGCGTATCCCCAGAATGAGATGGGTAGGTTAGCAAAACTCATCATGGACCGCACCATGTCTAATAGTGTGTGATTCCTCCTTTCTGATACACCATTTAGCTGAGGTGTATATGGAGGTGTCCACTGGGATAGAATCTCATTGTCCTTGAGGAAATGGGTGAACTTCGTACTCAAGTACTCTCCTCCTCGATCTGATCGAAGAGTCTCTAATACTCTTTCCAATTTGGTTCTCCATCTCATTCTTATATTCCTTAAATTTCTCAAAGGCATCAGACTTGTACTTCATCAAGTACATATGTCTATACCTAGAGAAATTATCAGTGAATGTAATGAAGTATGAGTAACCACCTATAACCTGAGTCGATATAGGACCACATACTTCACTATATATGAGTTCCAATAAATCGGTGGCTCTCTCTCCAGTTCCACTAAAAGGAGAGTTGGTCATCTTCCCACGAAGGCAATGTTCGCAGATTGTATATGACTCATAGTCAAATAGATCTAAGTATCCATTTTTCAACAACTTTTGAATTCTTCCCTCATATATATGACCTAGCCTACAATGTCATAGGTATGCATTATTCACCTCATCTCTTTTTCCCTTAGACATATTTATATTCATGATATATGGTGAAGTGTGTAACACATATAAGCCATTTTTAAGGGTCCCTCTAGTGATGATCTTATCATCTATAATTATTGAATAACTATTATTCTCAAAAACCAATTTATATCCACTAATTATCAAACAATAGATGGAAATAATATTTTTGATAATAGAAGGGACAAAATAACATGTATCTAATGTAATAATAGCTCCATCGGGTAGATGTAGGATGACCTCCCCAGCAGTAATTGCAACAACTCTTGCTCCATTACCCATTTTGAGGTCCATCTCGCCTCTAGCCAATCTCCTAGGTCTTGCCAAAACTTGTAACGAATGACATATATGATAAGCACTCTCGATATCTAATACCCATGTGTTATCATGAAAATCTGACAAGTAGAGACTGATCATGAATATACCTGAATCTTCTCTAAGCTTCTGTTCTGCCTTATTTGCAAGGTAGTCCTTACAATTCCTCTTATAATGCCCATCTTGGTCGTAGTGAAAGCACTGTCCTTTGTCCTTTGTCGGGTCTTTCTTGGCAACCTTTGCCTTACCCAGTCTTCCTTTGCCCTTGCCCTTCTCAAGGGTCTTACTAGCCTTCCTTTTCTTATTGGTCTTACCAATATAGAGAACTAGCTTCTCTTTCTTGATGGTGCTCTTAGCTTCCCTCAATATATTAAGGAGCTCAGATAGAGTCACCTCGAGCTTGTTCATATTAAAAATAATGAACTATGAATAGGAATCCAATAGGGACTGAAGTATAAGATCAACACACAGGTTATCCTCTAGGACTATTTATATACTTCACAAAGCCAACGTTCTCATCCTCGCTTGTTCTTTCCTCCGACGTGGGTATAATCATATTAAGGACATATACGATTTTCTCCTCGGTGAGAACAATTCTCAAATTACGGAGCCTTTGGACTAATGAGGCGGTTGGCATCAAGTATGCCACGTAGGGGGTTTGCAAGCGACAAACAAGATATAGCGTAAATTAAATAACATGTAAATTTTACAAAAAATACTAATTAAGATATGGACTTCTATTTTAATATACTCCCCCTATTTTCCTAGTGAATCACGCGACACCATTGACACGTGAGACGAAAGTCTCCAACAGACTCATAGTGGGGATCGAGATCCAATTGGCATTTTAGTGCAATCTCGATAGATTCGACCAACCACACTAACCCTAAAAGGTAGACAACTCTTGTTAATCACAACTCCTTGTGATTCCAATCATGTTCAGCCTCTGAATCATCATGGTCTCGACTGCTCGACCAACCATGAAGTTCAGTTAAGTCATCACCATCATTACAAGATGAGTCTGATTCGATAGATATGCTCTCGACTGCTCGACCAAGTCATACAATGTACTCAGGTCACCGGTGACATACATATGTCGTAGACAAGAACTTGATCACGTAGATAGGTAAGCCTCGAGTGACTCGGCCAACTCAACCTATATCAGGATTCAATTTCTTCTTATAACGATCGAAGGCCACATGGGTCAATCTTATTGCCTCACGCTTACCGACTTAATATTATCATAAGAGGGGTTTTTATTTCGTATCGGTCTCATAATATGTCATGTCACACACATATATATTTAATATATATCTACATCGCATGTAAATATATATATATATATGTATGTCTAGTAGGTGCATAACACATCACATATGCAAGCCACACCGGATGATCATGAGTCGTCACCTAATATGATTAAGCCCGAGCTAATGGGCCTAATCACTCACAACAGGATCTATGTGTGCATCGGCGCATCTCCATGCCCTGTGATTGTTGATCTCGTCATCATCGGTTCCGTCGGATCGTCGTATCACCATGCAGCGTGATCTCTCGCCACGGCAACGTGGGTCCCACTATCACCTCCACACTCCTACTGTGCCTCTCCATGTAATTACAAATAATCACAGACACACAGACCCGACAATAAATAAGAAAAATAGAAGCTCGCAGGCCCCAATAATAATAATAATAATCATAATTACATACATCACAATACATAGCTCATGATCATTCATCCACATCATACATCATATGTAGGATTACTATATATATATAATAATTAACTAAACTATTTAATTAATTAAATTTTTGAAAATCAGGATATACTCGAAATTTCCAAAATTATCAAGGGTATTTTCATAATTCTGGATGAGAGGACAGTCCTCGAAATTTCTAAAATTATTGAGGGTATTTTTAGAATTATGTACACGAGGACAGTCCTCGAAATCTCTCGAATTCATAGGGGTAAGATCATCTTTTTCTCAAAAGGATGCCCTAACCCATCTTGCCCCCTCTGCGTCGCCGCCGCCGTCGCTGCCCTTGCGCAGGTGGCAGTAGCCCTTGCCCGTCGGCAGTGGCCCTGCCAAGGGGCGGCCACCCCTACGGCTGGCGTCGTCGCCCTTGCTGGCGGCAAGGCTGACCGCGGGCCCCCTTGTGGGCGCCCTATAGCCGGCCCCCCTTTGCGGGCGCTGCGTTGCAAGCGGTTGTGCCCGCGGGCGGCTGCTACCCCCGCTCCCTTATAGGGGGCCTTGGCTGCGGCTTGGCCATGGCTGGCCGCCCCTCCTCGTTGCCTTCGTTACGAAAATGCAGCAAGAACGCGTAGAACGATTCTACGTGATTCAATCTCATCATACGCAGTTTAAAACTAATCTTTTACACGAAAACCTTGGATCTAATACCACTATTAGGAAACCTCGACGGGTGTATCACATACGCAACGGAAATCAAAATGAAAATTGGTTTCCCACGCAGATCAAATTATCGTACAAAAAATTGGGATCACGAGAAAAATCATAAAAATAAAAAAAAATTACGATACGTGAGAGATTGATTTTACCTAGGGAGATCGTATATCCCTGTATTCCAGATCTGGATGGAGAAGATGAAGGAGGTTAAACGTCCTCCTCTCTAGCAGTATCCACACGATGGATCTATATAGCGAAAACTCCTCCAATCTAATCTCGTAACTCTTGCGCAGAGGGAGAGGAGAATAGGAGGTGGTAGCTAAAGCTGTAGCCTATCAACCATGAGTCTCCCCTCCTATTAATAGAGAGCCACCAAAACCCTAGGGCTCTTGCCTTAGTGGGTATTAGATCTCCATCCAATAACCCACTAACATTGCATTATTAAATCTCTATCCAATAATCTCCTTAGGCCTCTAGTTGGCCCTTAATCAATGAGCCCATCAACATAGGGTCTCATCTAATAAGAATAGGGGCTAATTGGATCTTCATCCAATCCTTTATTCGCTGAAGCATCCACCATATGTGTGTGACCCTCAAGGCCCGATACCGAGCTGGTCGTGAGTCACTCCCATCAGAACTCCTTCTGATATAGTGAATTATTATCCCCATAATAATTCACTCGACTCATCGACTATGGACGTACTAGGCCACTACGCTATAGTCCCCATACGGTACATGGGGATCGTGCTGGTTACAGGTGCCCTGCAAGCCAATCACGCGAGTGATGGCACGTGTGACACATTGCGTAATATTTTCACTTATGATTCATATTGGCATATTCTCACATTATATTATATATAGCATATAAATTTTTATGTCCTTGGTTCTGTGCAATGGGAATCGGATCATGATGAGATCACGATAATGAGATCGATTCACTTTTAAACACAGATCCTAAATAATCCCGGTCATAGGTTACTCGAGATGGACATCGAGATAACCGAACAGACCGGTGTACTATATACCCGTCCATATGATGGAGGCGGCTGGTCTCATAGCCACTTGTGTTGAGACACTAAGTATATAGTACAAGTGCTCATTGGAGAATGAGTTCACTAATTGATCCGCTTATGGAATATTGTATGGTTAATGATACCTAATGTCAGACAGCGATTCCATAGTCCTAGTTGTGTATTTGGTCCTTAGACTTAAGACACCAAGGATGTCTTGTATGAGTAGTCCTTTCTTTATCGTCAGACTTACAGGTTTGGAAAGCCCCAGATCTGGTACAACTTGTTATCAGGATTGGTAGCCAACCTTACGAAGGCAATTGAGTGTTAATAGAGGATCATCCACTATCGGTATCATGAGAGGAATATCTCATATGTGCTTGTTTAGACAAATCTCTGGCCAGGATCATTCGGATTGAGAGAGGAGTTCTCCGGTAGAATCTGATTAGAGCAAGATAAACTGATTTCGTTTGTGACATGACAATACCATGTCCAATATACGGTCTCTGAGATATTATTTGGATAAGGGATTATAGATACATGGTAACTGTGGACGAACAGGTCCAATGGATTTGATCCCCCCTGTACCGTTTGGGGACTATGGCGTAGTGGCCTAGTACATCCATAGTCGATGAGTCGAGTGAATTATTATGGGTATAATAATTCACTATATCAGAAGGAGTTCTTCTGGGAGTGACTCAAGACCAGCTCGGTATCAGGCCTAGAGGGTCACACACATATGGTGGATGCTTCAGCGAATAGAGGATTGGATGAAGATCCAATTAGCCCCTATTCTCATTAGATGAGACCCTATGTTGATGGGCTCCTTGATTAAGGCTCAATTATAGGCCTAAGGAGATTATTGGATAGAGATCCAATAATATAAGGTTAGTGGGTTATTTGATGGAGATCCAATACCCACTAAGGAAGGAGCCCTAAGGTTTTGGTGGCTCTCTATAAATAGGAGGGGAGACTCAGGGTTGATAGGCTACAACTTTAGCCACCACCTCCTATTCTCCTCCCTCCCTCTACGCAAGAGTTACGAGATCAGATTGGAGGAGTTTTGCTGCAGAGATCCATCGTGTGGATACCGCTAGAGAGGAGGACGCTTGACCTCCTTCATCTTCTCCATTCGGATCTGGAATACAGGGATATACGATCTCCCTAGGTAAAATCAATCTCTCACACATCGTGATTTTATCGATTTTTGTATTTTTCTCGCGACCCCAATCTTGTGCACGATGATTTGATCTGCATGGGAAATTGGTTTTTATTTTGATTTTCGCTGAGCATGTGATGCACCCGCTGTAGGTTTCCCAACAGATCGAATCCATCGGACCTATTTGTCCACAGTTACCGTATATCTATAATCTCTCATCCAACTAATATCTCAGAGACCATATATTGGACATGGTACTATCAGGTCACATACAGAATCCGTCATAGTCTTGCTCTAATCGGATTCTCCCAAATAACTCTTTCTCTCTTAATCCGAATGACCCTGGCTAAAGATTTATCTGCGTAAGCATATATAGGATATTCCTCTCGTGCTACCGAGAGTGGATGATCCTCTATTGACACTCAATTGCTTTCGTAAGGTTGGCTACCGATCCCGATAACCAGCTATACCAGATCTGAAACTTTCCAAACCTATAAGTCTGGCATCAAAGAAAGGAGTACTCATACAAAGCATCCTTGGTGTCTCAAGTCAAAGGACCAGATACACAATTGGGACTATAGAATCACTGTCTGACATTAGGTATCATCAACCATATAACATTCCATAAGCGGATCAATCAGTGAACTCATTCTCCAATGAGCATCTGTATTATATCCTTAGTGTCTCCACACAAGTGGCTATGAGACCAGATGCTTCCATCATATGGATAGGTATATAGTACACCGGTCTGTCTGGTTATCTCGATGTCCCTCTCGAGTAACCTATGATTGAGATTATTTAGGATATGTGTTTGAAGGTGAATTGATCTCATTATCGTGATCTCATCATGATCTGATTCTTATTGCATAGAACCAAGGACATCATAATGTATATGCTACATATAATATAATGTGAGAATATGTCAATATTAATCATAAGCAAAAAGATCACATAACATGTCACACGTGTCATCACTCACGTGATTGGCTTGTAGGGCACTTGTAACCACCAGTAGATTCGAACCTTCTCTAATTGCTTGTTGAATTTTCAGACGTCTTCATCAAACCATGTTGCCTACCTCCTATCTGATTACAAGACCATCGGATATCGATCCTGTAGGGTAAACCACAATCCAATATTTGGTCGTACTACTATCCTCATCTTCAGAAGGCCAAAATTGAGAAGATTTTACGGGATATGTTTGAGACAGGGACTATTCGGCCAAGTTGCAGCCCCTACTTCTCACCGGTGCTCCTCGTACGCAAGAAAGATGGGACATGGTAAATGTTCATGGATTACGATCAAAGATAAATATCCTATTCCAGTGGTGGACGAGCTACTTGATGAATTGAAGGGAGCATGAGGTTTCACGAAGTTAGATCTATGGTTCGAGTATCACCATATTCGAGTACACGAGGAAGATATACCGAATATCGCTTTTCAAACGCACGATGGCCACTATGAATTTTTAGTAATGCCCTTCGGCCTCATCAATGCTCCCTCCACTTTTTAGAGCTTCAGGAATGATATTTTCCAAAGTTATCTTCATAAATTTGTGATGGTCTTCTTCGACGACCTTCTTATCTACAACCCTTCACTTGAAAGCCACCTTTCACACTTACTACTTGTTTTGATGATTCTTCAAAAGTATTTTTCTTTTGTCAAATAGTTAAAATATAGCTTTTTATATATTAAGATGGAGTATCTTGGGCACATAATCTCGAAGGATGGCGCGGCAGTAGATCCTTTAAAGATTGAGGTAATGCAAGGCTAGCCGACGCCTAAGAACATAAAGGCACTGTAGGGATTCCTCGAACTAACTGGCTACTATCATAAATTTGTCAAAGATTATGAAAAGATTAGTGGCCCTCTCACATCCTTGCTGAAGGATCTCTTCTTATGGTCGGACAAAGCCTCCACAGCCTTCGACGCTCTCAAGACTGCAATGTCATCTACACTCGTGCTAGCACTACTCGACTTCGACAAAACGTTCATGATTAAAGCTGACGCATCGGGAGCTAGGATCAGCGTCATCCTTATGCAAGAAGGCCGACCCCTCACCTACACTAGCAAAGCCTTATCTCCTTCGCACCTGAAGATGTTCATCTACGACAAGGAGATGCATGTGATCATGCACATGGTGACAAAGTGGAGACCCTACTTGATCGACCGACGCTTTCAGATAAAGACCGACCACAAGAGCCTCAAATATTTTTTGGAGCAGAAGATAACATCCTCGAGAAGCAAAAATAGGTAACAAGGTTTCTTAGATATGATTATGAAAATAACTTACAAAAATGGAAAAGAGAATATAGTCGCAGATGCGCTCTCCCAACTACCCAAGCAAGCTGAATTTTTGACCATCTCTCTTCCAATCAGCGACTTCCTTGAAGACATCATAAAAGAATGGCGAGATGATCCAGAGATTCATGAGACCATCAAAAAATTGGAGGAAGAACTAGGCTCCGTGGTGCATTACAATTGGGATTTGAAGGACTTACAGTATAAAGGACATCTAGTGCTAGCACTGAATTCTCCCTGCATAAATACCATCTTACAAGAGATGCATTCCTCACTAGTGGCTAGGCACACTCCAGATTCCTTCGAACCTACAGGAGGATCAAACAAAATTTCTATTGGAAAGGGCTAAAGAACTCCATTGCTGAATTTGTAGCACGGTGCGACACGTGTCAACGACATAAAGGTGAAACAGTGGCAAGCCCTAGGAAGCTACAACCTCTACCCATCCCAGACTCAGTATGGACCAATATCTCGATGGACTTCATCGAAGGGCTACCCCCATCCCAAGGAAAAGATACAATCCTTGTCGTGGATAATTGTCTCACTAAATATGCTCACTTTTACGTCGTCTGCAACCCTTGCATCGCCATTAGCATTGCTCAGATCTTCACAGATAATATTGTAAAATTGCATGGGATGCCTAGATCTATTGTGTGTGATCATGACAATGTCTTCACTGTTAAATTTTGGACAGAACTATTCCAATTGCAGGGCACCAAATTGAAGATGAGCATGACATATCATCCACAGACCGATGACCTGACTGAAGTGGTGAACAAGTGCTTAGAGACATATCTTAGATGTTTCACCAGTGATTGGCCAAAAGAGTGGATGAAGTGGCTCCCCTGGGCCGAGTGGTGGTATAACACGACTTATCATTCCTCGACGAATTGTACTCCTTTTGAAGTCGTGTATGGTCGACCACCTCCTGTAATGTCAAAATATGTAATCGACTCATCCAAAGTAGATCAGGTAGACAGGGAACTTATGGACAGGGACAAAATTCTAAAATTGTTGAAGGATAATTTCTTGGCAGCCCAAGGAAGGATGAAACAACAGTACGATATGCACAAAAGTAAAAGAGAGTTCTCTGTGGGAGATTGGGTCTTCCTTCGGCTCTAGCCCTACAAGCAAACATTCGTCCATACCAGAGCATCCATGAAGCTTTCACCCCATTTTTACGAGCCTTACCAGATTACGGAACGCATTGGAGCAGTAGCATGTAAGCTTGACCTACCTATAGATTTCAATATCCATCCAGTCTTCCACATATTATATCTGAAGCCCAAGCTTGGAGAGTACGAGATGACATAGAGTCATCTACCGGACACTATCACCCACAGAGAGATCCAGATACAACTGAAGGCAATCATTGGCCACCAGATCAAGATGCGCCATCGACGTTCCAGTACTAAGGTGATGGTGCAGTAGACAAATTTACCTGCAGAAGATGCCACGTGGGAGCCCTATGAAGATTTAAAGATCAGATTTTCGGAGCTTATGGAGTTTCAGTTTAAGGACAAGGCTGATTTGAAGATGGTGGGTCTGTTAGGACCCTAGCTGGGTCGGGTCTTAAATTCACTGAGTCACGGAGTCAATAAAAAACCCGAGTCATGTAATAACCCTAAATCAGCCACTACCCCCCTTGATTGAAGAGGTCAGCTAGGGTTAGGGAGGAGTCTTCATGGAGTAGGAGTCTTCTAGCCGTCGATCACTCTATTTGTGGAATTCGGCTAGGGTTTTAGAGTAGGAGTTAGATTAGGAATTGAAGTCTTATTAAGAAGAAGTTTACTAAAAGTATTAGTCCTATTAGAATTAGAGTTTGAGAACCTTATATAAACACTTGTGGCCATCCCTTTTCAACAATCAATCGATATATTTTTTTTTCAGCCATTGTGACCGACTACCAAGGAGGGAGGAACCTCTATAGAGTTCCAATGAGGGTTGATCCCCTACAGAGGTCAACCCAAGGTTAGAATCCTACAGGATTCTAACATAATCTAATAATTTGATCACGGAATAGCACATGGATAAATCTCGGCCAACGGAGAATACCAAAATTTATCACTTGAACGGAGACTAGAAATGATTTCCTTTCCATCTAGCAACAACAAAGTATATTAAAACCCTAAAGGATATATATTATAAACGATACATATTTTAGAGCCATTTATATTATCAACCAATTAAAGCATCTCAAAAGGTATCACCGCTAAGGGTTATCAGAGACCAAAGAAGAAGGGAAGTAGCCACCAAGGGTTTGAGTCTGGTACCAATGGTTACAATTGCAGAAGTTGTTACTTGCCAAAGAGAATTCACAAAGGAAGCCTTTCAAAACTCATTGTCGGTTGCAATGCCACTACTTGCTTAAAAGAAATGCTCGTTAACAAAGCCAAATCACTGGAGAGGAGCTCGACATCACCGCCTATACTTGGTTGGGTAACACTCATTTGTGGTAACCCGCAAGTTCTCTCCTTCACCATTTAAGCTAATAGATCCAACCTTAAACAAACCCACACCTGACCCTTTGTCAACAAAGCATGAACTAATATGTTATGACCTACCCCAACTTGAAAATTGACTTGATATGGATAAGACATCCTGATTTAACTGAACCGATATGTCCTTTTTTTTTTTTGCAACAATCTAGTTCAAAAGCATTATCGGGGTTTTAAATATAAGTGGCATCTCATAATAAAAATTAATTAAGATTTTTTTCAATAAATTATCCTTTAAAAATTAGAACATGATGGTTGTACCTCTAATGGCTCTTTAAACATGTGAGGGTTAAATCCATTGGGATTTATCTTCAGAGGATATTCATATTTCATTTAGCAACCCTCCTCTCGAATGAAGTCTCCAACCTCCCATTTTTGTTAATGAATATATTTATTTAGAATCGTAGAGGATATGGTACAGGATAGTTAGGGATTATCTATTATATTCATTTGAAAATTAAACATGTTATATATTATTTTTTTATTGTAGGAGACTTGCATTAATGAGGGCATGGTTTTGTTACACGCATCATGGGGCCTTGGTTGGAATCATTTTGACATGAGACTCCTACTCAATTAAAGCCCAAGTTATATTATTTCATTTTTAATATATGGATGATATTATATAACATCGTGATTGTATGCCTTGGTTTCTGTCTAACACCTATGCAATCAAGTTTATCAGTAATCGTAACTCATTTTGAAAAACTCTTCATTCTATAAATTCAGTGGATATTCTTTGGTAAGAGAAAATTTTAGTTATATTTTGGTAAAATCGATAGGATAGTTTTCAATTAAATGGAATTACCTTTCCTAGGTAACTTAGAAAATAAATGTATTAAATTTCATATAAAAATCTTGAATTTGGAAGATAAGGACCAACATCATCAGTGATGAAAATAAAATAGAAATAAACTTTGTATACGAACAAATACTAGCAGATCGTCACACACAGCGGAATCAAACAGAAATCACAATCAGATGAACACCAAGATTTACGTGGAAAACCCCTTCAACTCGAAGGGTAAAAACCACGGGACAAACCAGAGAAAATCCACTATCAAAATAATGAATATACAGATCTCAGGCTTCTTGCCCAAGCCGAAAGCAATAGCCATAAGAGAATCACAGGGATACAAGGACTATAATCCTAAGCACAATATCCAAAACCTTCCCAAGAGATCACAGTAAGAATCCACTACAAACTGATCTAACCTGAGATTTGAATGATTGAGAATAGTCTTTTCCTGCCCTTGTCTTCTTCCCTTTCCTATATCTCTTATTTTCTAACCTCTATTGTCAATCTGCAGTCTTCTTTTTCTCTCCCACGTTTTCAGCTGCCGCTGTTCTCTTAATCTAAACCTAATCTAGGTTTTAGGTTAATATAAGTAAGATTTTGGACTGTGGGCTTCACTAAAATCTATTATGAGCTGAATCTGAGTCATCTGCCCAACATCATCAGAGTTATCAAGGGATGAGAATACTCACTTATTTGTCTTCACGACCATATGCAATCTATCATAAGGTAAGTAAACATCAAATGGTGAGCAAAGTCATGGTTAAATGAGTTACTGATGGGGACAAAATTTTCAAATATTACGATAATATGATTATCACTAAAAAAATGACAAAACCTCATGCAACAAATTATGATTGATAATGAAATTATTTTGCAGCAATATCATATCATGGATAGCTTTTTCAACTTCTATAAAAGACTTCGGGAATGATGATCCATCCCCACATCGGTTGATATGAACTTTGAATCATAAGAGTTGCCTTAAACGATTCAGAAGCTTCTAATCTTGTATAGCCTTTTAACTAAGATCATATTTGGATTGGTTGAAAGCCATTTG
The DNA here is from genome assembly GCA_029747655.1 of Ensete ventricosum. Lineage (NCBI taxonomy): Eukaryota > Viridiplantae > Streptophyta > Magnoliopsida > Zingiberales > Musaceae > Ensete > Ensete ventricosum. The sequence goes on from JAQQAF010000009.1 coordinate 19,834,874, forward strand.
TAATGGAGTTTTATAAAGATCATTAGCAAACTGTTCGAGATCTTATAACATTAGCTTTCAAACAATTCCATGATCTCGATGCTCTTCTTCTTGAATGAACTAAAACTTCATTAAGTGCATTTATCACTCTATAATCGTAGTTAATAGAAATCGGCCAAGTTGATTTCTAACTGAATGGAACCCTTCCAATTCTTATCTCTTTGGGACAATTCATATTTATTGCAAATTATTTCTTCTATAATATCATTCTTATTGCTCAAAAACTTACTCATTCTTTGCTTCATTTAAAAAGGAAAGAATATTTTAATTCATTTAAGATGTACCTAAAAAAAAAAAAGCATATGACTGTCTTGCTCAAAGAATCATTACTGAATCTCTTTATCTTGCTAACTTTCTATTTAAACATAACTAAACAAAAGTGTCCCAATTAAGAATCCAACAAAACAAGATTGAAATTAAGAAGAAAGATTAGAAAAATCTAGAGACTCGAAACATTGACCTAAGACATTCTCGACCTTTGTGCAGGTTTAATCAGAAAAGTGGTCTCAAGATACAACCAGGAGCATATCCTTCTCTAAGCATGATCCTAAAAAAAATCCTAAAGATGTTCCAACACTAACATATTGAAAGGGAAGATTATACAAGGAAAGAAGTACTAAGGTGTTACAGAGGAGAGGAGAAAAAACTTGAAGACCAAAGGAAAAAAACCCTAGAGATCAATAATTAGGAACATATTAAAAAGTTAATGCAAATGGTCCAACATCTTGAAAGAACAGTTAATAAGACCCTTGAGTTATCTCACTCAAATACCATTCTCCATAAAAATTTAAAGAACTAATCTATCAACCCTCTCTAGATTTACTAAAAAGAAATCTCAAGAATACCTAAAGTGTCCTAAAATAATTTAAATATAATTAAGAATTTTAAAATACTTATTAATCATAACAATCTCCATCTTTGTATGTTTTCATTTTGTGCCCTCTGCAAAAATTGAATAATTAGTTTAAATAATTTATTACAACTATATAAATCAAATCAGTTTATCGTCCAACAACTAATTCAAACAAACTTGCATATATTTAGAATCGAATCAATGAAGCTACTTAATTCAGGAGAGAGATTTACATCTCACCTCTAGAATATCAAATATTTGATTCTGAAGAGAATCATCCTATAAAAAATAGTCTCATTTTAATATATAAATAACATTCAAAATTAATAACACTAAATTATTATGAATGAAACAAAGGTGTATTCATTTAATATTATATATTTGGCCAAAATTATTATTGACCCTTCGTACTATGCCTCAAAATCAAAGTCACCCAGCGTACTTTAAAACTCATCAAAGTGACCCCCCTACTACGATTTCATATCAAAGTCACGTCTCGTACTTTAAAACTCATCTAAGTGACCCTCTATAATATGCCTCAAAATCAAAGTCACCCCTCGTACTTTAAAACTCGTCTAAGTGACCCCTCGTACTATGTCTCAAAATCAAAGTTACCCCCCATACTACGATTTCATATCAAAGTGGCCTCCCCTGTTACAAATATGATTATACTACTAGGTAAAATAAGTTAGGGGATTATTTTTATTTGATGATTATAACTAAATAGTCTCAAATCCCTAATCCATTTTTCTATCTCTTTATTTCTTCTCTAATCTTTGTCGATGTTCGTTTCTGCAACTCTAATCTCTGTATTTCTTTATAGGTTATGTGATTGACTATAAATAGGATATGTTTGAGTTTTAGGGGAGGTGCTACCAAAATTTAGTTACGAGTAAATAATTGTAACAATCATGCATGTTAAGATTTTTATGAGATTGATTTTTTAATTACTTAAAATAATTAAGTGTATAACAAATAAAACTCATCATCAATCAAGCTTAAAGTGTAAAATAAATTCAAATAATGCTTAAAGTTAAGACCAATTTTTTCATGACTTTTCAACCACTTAATACCATTAATGAATAATAATAAAATGAGGGGTGTATTTGATTAGCATATCATAGTACAAGTGTTTTTTATTTTTTAAGTTCTTTTCACATAGTTTGACTATATTAAAGAAAATCAAATAGACCCCCACCAGTTGATTTTGAGACATAGTGCGAGGGGTCACTATACGCGATGGTATGTACGAGGCTAGACATCGCATATGCAGTGGGTGTTTCTAGCAGATTTCTTGCAAATCCAAGCAAAGAGTATTGGGCAGCAGTGAAGTGGATTTTTATATATCTCAAAGGAAGTTCTAAAGTTTGTTTAAGCTTTGGAGATGGACCACCTGTGTTGACAGGTTACACAAATGTAGATATGCAAGAGATATTGACACAAGGAAGTCCACATCAGGTTTTGTACTTACTTTTGCAGGAGGAGCTATATCATAGCAGTCCAGATTAGAAAAGTGTATTGCTCTCTCCACCATAGAGGCAGAATATATTATTGTTACAAAGGTTTACAAAGAAATGTTATGGATGAAAGGATTCTTACAAGAATTAGGACTGAAACAGAAAAACTATATGGTGTATTGTGACAGCCAAAGTGTCATCCATTTATGCAAGAACCCAACATTTCATTCCAAGTCAAAGCATATAGATGTCAGATATCACTAGGAAATGTGTTTGAAGAGAAGTAGTTACAGCTTAAGAAAATTTACACAAATGATAATGAGGCAGACATGTTGACCAAGACTCTACCGAGAGAGACAGGAGATGTGCCGACAGCTGGTCGGCATGGCTTCACATTGAGGAGTTATGAGATAGCCTCCCTTATGGGCTGAAAGGGGAGGTTGTTGGGCAGATGGCCCAGATTCAGCTCATAATGGGTTTTAGTGAAGCCCACAGCCTAGAACTTCACTTATATTAACCTAAACCCCTAGATTAGGTGACTAAGGGTTGAGATTAAAAGGGCAGGGACGGTTGAAAATGTGTGAGAGAGAAAGAATACTACAGATTGAGAGTAGAGGCCAGAAAATAAGAGATCTAGGAAAGGAAAAAAGACAAGGATAGGAAAAGACTATTCTCAATTATTCATATATCAGGTTAGATCAGTTTGTAGTTGATTCTTACTGTGATATCTTGGGAAGGTTTTTAGATATTGTGCTTAGTAATATAGTCCTTGTATCCCTGTAATTATCTTGTGGCTGTTGCTTTGGTTTGGGCAAGAAGCCTTGAGATCTGTATATTTATTATTTTGATAGTAGATTTTCTCTAGCTTGTCCCGTGGTATTTACCCTTCGAGTTGAAGAGGTTTTCCACGTAAATCTTGGTGTTCATTTGATTGTGATTTTTGTTTGATTCTATTGTGTGTGACGGTCTGGTAGTATTTGTTTGTATATAAAATTTATTCCTATTTTATTCTCATCACCACAAAGCTAAATGGGCCTACGACGATGCATCGCTAATAATAGAGGCTTTGTCAATAAGCGAGACCGATCACCATTGCAAGAAGGAGGACGTTGGCAATGGCGATGAGCCAAGAAATTGGTGACAATGAGGCTAGGGCTCCATAGCACTATTTTGGTTCACTACTAATCACCACTAATGCTCTTAAGGGATTCGTCAACCAACGAGACTAATCACCACTATAGGAAGGGGGACGTTGATGATGGTTATGAGTGGGGTCTTCCGCTATTCCATTCCTCTATCGATTAGGTAGTGGGGATAATTTGAACAAAAATCAAGGGGCAATCTAGGGCTCAAATAAATCATATTGGTAATAAGAGTTTAGTTGAACCAGTTTGGTCTGATTCATCTCAAAAAAATCAATTCAGCTCAAAAGAACTGAGTCAAGAAATAATCATCTTCTTTTTCTTAATTTCAATAAAAGTATTTTGCTAAAAGCCCAACTTGATATAATTGAGGATGCCAATTGATAAAAGCCCAATACTAGAGGTTTTTTTTTAATTAATTAATTATTTATTTACATTTTTTTAATGAATTAAGACATTCTTATGTTTTTTTTTTTCTCCTAGTGCTTCATGCATGAACTTTTCTCAAACACGTATTTAAGGGGTCAACACGTATTTTAAGGGTAGGAAGACCACAAGTAGGATTATGGTCGTACAAAAAAGTTTGACTTGGGGGGCTTTAGTGATTTAGCTAGCCTATATAAGTGGACTACATACACCCTAGAACTTGGTTTCCCCATTTTTGCCTTCCATCTTACTCCAACATAATGTTGATGCAATGGTCTACAAAATTAGTGACACGCCACCGGTATTCTACCCCCTTGGTAATGGTCCTCCACCTTCCTGCCTAACTAGGAAGGAAGGGTATTCTACTTTTCATCCTTCCCCATAAATCTATACTTTATAATTTTATTGAACTCGAGTCGTACTGCATTGTTAGAAGAAGGTACGCATAGGTGTACAACTACTATACATTGTGGTCTGTCATTCACTATTTGGAACGAGCTGTAGATTTATATGGGTTGGGGGCATGCATGCATGCTAATAAGCACCAGGGGACAAAAAAAAAAAAAAAAATGGTAATAGGAGCAGCCAACACACTCTTCTTTTTATTGCCAAGGTGATGGCTAGGATGACGTTTCCCGGGATCATGATAGCAAATTGGATCCATAAAATGGCCTTCGCTTCGATCTGTGTCAGTGAAAATAATGAATGCATCGACAATTGTCAGAAGCTCCCACGTACAGATACGGAAGGAAGAGAGGGCTGGGCTGGAAACGTATCTACGTACTTGTATCCTAGAAAAGGACGATTTTTCTGATATTTTATTAAAAACATCCATATGTTATTCATTCATCATTTAGACTTGTTTTTTTTTGTAGGAGGAGATGTTAAAAATAAGTATGTATTAGTTTTCTTTCCTAATGACTTGAAGAACAATTTTTTTACTTGTGAGAGAGGAATCCCATCATCATATATCAACCAGATGGAAATTAATTATGTAATTGGGATTATTGGAAATAACGTAAGTAGTTAAGACGATGATGAGATTAGTTTAAATGAGGATAAGATTTATTTAGATGTGATAGATTTTTTAGTATTTTAAAATATATGTATTATATCTTTTAATCAATATAAATAGATGCTCTTGGTTCATTCCAGAGTACTATAGACTGTTGATTGAAAGTATTCCTGATGTTTTTTACTATTCTTTTTCTCCTTAAAGTTCTGCAGAAAAGCCAACAGTGGTATCGCCTGGTTCAAAGAAAATCAAAAGGAGTACATCGGTCAAAAAGAAGGGAAGACTAGTAGATCTAAAAAAAAGAAAAAGAAAAAAGAGAAGATGACATGTCTTACGGTAAGTGTTCCTAATCAACTTCTTCCTATCCTCAAAGATTTCTTATCCTCAAAGATGATAATTATTAGTTTTGGGCTATTAAAATGAAAACTCTCCTTATTTCACAAGGATTATAGAAGTTGGTAGAAAATAGTTTTGTTCAGTATGATCTACAAGATCCTCGTATTACAAAAGATCAAAATAATCAGATGAAAGAATATATACAAAATGATGCAAGAGTCCTTTACATGTTACAACAAGCAATAGATTATTCCCTATTTTCCATAATCGTGATGGCATCAACATCAACATAAACTTTGGGAGATATTAAACAATGTGTTTGGAGGCACAGAGAAGGTAAAAATTTCAAAGCTTCAAATTCTTCGTCGTGAATTTGAAACACTTATGATGAAAGATTCAGAATCTGTTGTTGATTTCTTCTCAAAAGTTTATTCTATTGTAAATCAAATGAGATCTTATGGTGAAAATCTAAAAGATCAAACTGTAGTAGAAATTTTTTTACGAAGTTTATCTTCAAAATTTGATATGATCTCTACTGTTATAGAAGAAGCTTGAAGTTCTGCAAAAAAGCCAACAGTGGTATCAGAGCCTGGTTCAAAGAAAATCAAAAGGAGTACATCGGTCAAAAAGAATGGAAGACTAGTAGATCTAGAAAAAAGAGAAGATGACATGTCTTACATTAAATGTTCCTAATCAACTTCTTCCTATCCTCAAAGATGATAATTATCAGTTTTGGGCTATTAAAATGAAAACTCTCCTTATTTCACAAGGATTATAGAAGTTGGTAGAAAATAGTTTTGTTCAGTATGATTTACAAGATCCTCGTATTACAAAAGATTAAAATAATCAGATGAAAGAATATATACAAAATGATGCAAGAGTCCTTTACATGTTACAACAAGCAATAGATGATTCCCTATTTTCCATAATCGTGATGGCATCAACATCAACATAAACTTGGGAGATATTAAAAAATATGTTTGGAGGCACAGAGAAGGTAAAAATTTCAAAGCTTCAAATTCTTCGTCGTGAATTTGAAACACTTATGATGAAAGATTCAGAATCTGTTGTTGATTTCTTCTCAAAAGTTTCTTCTATTGTAAATCAAATGAGATCTTATGGTGAAAATCTAAAAGATCAAACTGTAGTAGAAATTTTTTTACGAAGTTTATCTTCAAAATTTGATATGATCTCTACTGTTATAGAAGAAGCTAAAGATACAAGTACATTATCTATTGATGAATTAATAAGATCTCTTTTAGTTCATGAACAAAAAGTGAACAGATCTTCAGATGAAACTTTGGAACATGTTCTTCAAACGAAGATAGATCAGAAGAAGGATCAAAAAGAAAATTCAGAAATCAGATCTCAAGGGAGAGATCAAAAGGACAAAGGACGAGACCAATCAAATGAAGGTAACAAAGAAACTTAAAATATTTTTCTTGCAAAAAAATAGGACATATTGAAAAATATTGTTGGTACAAAAATAAAAACTCAAATGTTCCTCTATGTTCTTATTGTGGAAAATATGGATATTTTGAAAAAGATTGTTGGAACAAAAATCAAACAAACTATCATGAGGAAAAAATGATGACAAAAGAGATGAAAAAAATATTTTTTTATAACGTCTGATGAAAAATATTCTAGATCTGTTTGGTTTATGGATAGTGGATATAGTGATTATTTGATAGGGGATAAAAGTCTGTTTCAAAAGCTTGATGATTCGGTCAGATCTACTGTGCAGATGAAAAATGGTAAAAAGGCTCAAGTAAAAGGAAAAGGAACAGTCGCTATGAACACAAAGTCTGGTAAAAAAATTATTGATGATGTGTTATTTATTCCTGATTTAAAACAAAATCTCATTAGTATATGACAACTAATGAGAAAAAGGATATTATGTTATTTTTTATGAAGAAAAATATCTGATTTATGATAAGAAAATTAATAAATTGATAGCAACTGCAAGGATGACAAAAAATAAAATATTTGTCTTATTATTTTCGAACTTCGCTACTCCTACCGAAGAATCAACATTATGAAAAAATAGTTATGATCATTTAAAATTTTGTGAAATGAAGCTTCCGCATGTAAAAGGATTCAATCCTACAAATGCAGAGTCTTCATCATATCATCAAAGACGGCTACCGAAGAGAAAAATGTCAAGAGAAACGATAAAATATTTCAGGTCAGAAGTTCTCAAAAATTTATGGACAGAGAAAAAACATAAGATAGCCGCTGTAGCAACGAAGATCAGTTTGCCACAAAAATTTTGACGGAGAAAATATTTCTTTAAAAATAATTTTAAATTATAACTACTTGAATTAAGGGAGTGTATTAGAAATAATCCAAGTAGTTAAGATGATGATGAGATTAGTTTAGATGAGGATAAAATTTATTTAAATATGATAGATTTTTTAATATTTTAAAATATATATATTCTATCTTTTAATCAATATAAATAAGTGATCTTGATTCATTCCAGAATAATTCAGATTATTAATTGAAAGCACTCGAGGTTTCGGATGTATTATATTATTCTCTTCATGTTCTCGGGAAAATTATACAGAAAAGCAACATAGACTGAGTACTCATGTATAGATAAAAGATTTTTAAATCCCTCGGTCGTGGGGCAACTCCCTGACTTTTTGGCTTTATGCTGGGCGGTCGGTCCGCCATGCGAGTAATGGTTGATGAAGACCTAATGGCCGGGCTGCTACCTTTACTTTAGCTTCGTTAACTAAGATGCCTGAAAAGACGGGTGCAAGGGATGTCCGTATATTATTAATTGTTTGTAATGGCCACGGAAGCAGCATCATCAACTCGTGGCCTTTCCTTTCTTTGCTGTTTGGCTTCGAGGCAGAAGGAACAACCGCACGCAGTTAAATAGATCGGAGGAAAGAAAGAACATCCACTGAACAACCATTATATTTACGTGGCCATTTGATCACTGAAACACTTGCACTTACCAGAGACAATTAAATAAAATAAAGAGTAGGATGTTGAGTGGAGCGGAAGAAAGTTGAGGATTAATAGCTGTAAAAAAAAAAAAGAATAGCTAATAGGATTCTCCCTTCCACCCACCAATCCCAGAACTGCGTCATCCATCATCTGCTGACAACAATAACAGATGATGGTGGGGATGCTATTCTTCCATTACTGATTTAACAACTTAAAAGCTCAAGTTAAGAACGCTGCAGAGGCATATTGAGACAGGGCCGGAGTGGGATCGGCCGATGATGGATGAACCGGTGGTGCTGCGACATCGGATGTGGCGTGTCGGTCGCGGGCGAGGGGGTGGAGGCAGTGGTGGTGGCGGAGTTGGAAACGCGCTGGCAGGAAGGGCACATGGTGAGGGTGGTGGGCGGAGTCATGTGCATGTAGAGCTGAGGCGACACCTTCAGAGCTCTCAGCTCTTGCACTTCCTTCTGCAGCCTCCTGTTCTCTTCTGTGAGGGTCTCGCAGCACCTTTTCAGGAATTCGCAGTCCACCTCTGTCTGCTTCAACTTTGTCCTGAAATTAACACCAACATTAAGCATCGCGTGTGAGGCAATCGGTGGCAAAGAACCAGAATAAAAACAACACCGCAGAGTTTTGTACGTTCCGAGTACTACCTCGCTCTGCGGTTTTGGAACCACACTTCCACCTGTCTTGGCCTCAGGTTGAGCCGCTTGACCAAGGCCAGCTTTTGCTTCTGTCACAAAAGATAAGGTTGGAGGAGTTTAGGAACAATTTTCACACCTATACAAACACCTTGATGTCGTCGTACAACTCGAAAGGGGATTGGGGGGTTGGAGGAAGAGGATAGAAGCGGCTTACGGGGTTGAGGGTGTTGTGTTCTTTGAAGCTCTCTTCGAGAATGGCCGCCTGGTCCTTGGAGAGACGGAGCTTCTTGCGGGGGGAGCCCTCGCCGTCCTCCTCGTCGCTGACCCAGCGCGAGCAGTCCCGGTCGGGGTCGTGCTCGTCGACGCCCAGGTGGTAGCTGCGTTCCGCCCGCTTGCCGCTCACGCTGGAGAGCGTGCTGTTGGGTGACGACGCCCCAGCGTCCTCCTCGCTATCCCTCTCCCCGGCACCCGGCGGCTCCTGATTCACGTCGATTCCTCGGTGAAGGGACGGCGGCCGTGGGTCCGCTGCTGCCCCACACACGTCCAAGTCCAACACCCGTCCGATCTCTGCTATCACGAAACGTACCCAACATATTGGATAAAGAAACTCAATACTTATGCAATCAATTTTTTCGATGCTAAATAAATATATATATATTAAAAAAACAAAAACAAACAGGAAGAACAAAAGAGAATAGCTATATTCACCTGAGTGGACAAGGAGATCGCTCCACTGGGTCTTCTGATGGGAAGGAAGAGGTGGTGACGGGGAGGAAGCGGAAGACGAGGAAGGAATCGTGAGGTTAAGCTGCAGAGGCAAGTGATTATTGGGGGAGGAGGAGGAGGAAGAGGAGCTCAGGCTGAGGCTTAGCCCTAAATCATCCTTTCCCATCATCATATTTGACCACTTGTCTTTCTTGCTTGAACTTTTTCTCTCCTTTCCTTCAGGAGAGGAGCTCAGGAGGAAGGGGCTTTAATACGCCCCTTGGAACTTTTTCTCTCCTTTCCTTCAGGTCGAAAGCAGGTAACCAAAGCAGAGCAGTTCGAAGAAAGATGGACACGAGAAGAACGGAAGTAATGGAGGTCGGAAATGCTATCAGCGGCTCACTGGGAGGAGGGTAATAAATAGATGGTGATCGTTACCTGTGGCTGTGAGTGAGAGACACTCTTATCTCCCTCCTCCTCGACCACCGATCATGGTTTGGTTGGTTGATCCTCCCCGCGAGAAACCCGTGGCTCGGTCTGGCCAACCTTGGACTGGCGGCATTTGGCACATTTTGACCATTGAACTGTAAATTTTCCGCATCATTCTTTCTTCCTTCCTTTCTCACTCATCTTTTACAGCAGTAACATGGTGGCTCTGCCTCTGCAGAAAAATGTGGGCTCTACGGCAGACCATGTTTTAAACGTCTACGGTAGGGTCAGAGACTCGGAATTCTGTGAACACGACAATCGATCCCTGCAAATGATAGATATCATATGGTATAGTTAAAAACATGTTCGAGGTTTGAGCAACTTATGTTTATCCTATGGATTTCACAAGTTGTCGTACGTAGGATCGAAACCTTATTCGAAGAATAAAATTGGTTATGTATGTATAAATCATGCATAGCAGACGGTAGATACCGATCAATATATATATATATATATATATATTTTATTTTGTCAGGACACGAGATGGGATCCTCACGAACACCGAGCCCCCACATATGGATGCACGACTCTCTCCTCTCATCATTATTTTTGTCCCGACTGGTACGCTCCCACATCATCATATCATCATCATTAGCTTCCCATATTGATCGTTCTTACGATTAATATGAGACAGCTAGGTGAAAGAATAAATAAATAAAAAAACAATTTATTCCATCTGAGCCGACCGAGCCGAGCCGAGCCGAGCCGAGTATTGCCAGGTGGGACGAGTACGGTGAGGTTCGATTTCATGTGGGAGGAAAGTGGAGGGAAGCTCCCTATGTCGCGGGCGGAGCATGTCCTTGGCCTGGGCACGTGCGAACATGCCGAAGACACGGCGGGCTTTGCTCACAGCCACGCGTGCCATCCGGTCCCCCCCATGCCCCGACACCCACGCCACGCAATCATTTGTTGCACCTCCCTCTCCGCCGATTGGAAGCGATCCTTTTTTTTTTTCTTCCCGGATTTATCCATCACGCCCTCACTTGCCTTCCCTCTCCTCCCATAGCACCGATCCGGTGCCCTGCAAATTTCTTTTTCATTCGATAACAAATTGTTAAGAAGATTTAAATATATATATATATATATATATATATATATATATATGAAGTTGAACGTAGAATCCGTATATTCTTATGTAAATTGTGTTCTGACCATTCTTACTAAGCTCCTACGCATCATACATATCATAATGGCAGGAAATAAAGCCCTCAACGTGCCTCCGATGTGGAGTTGTACGTCCGGCCAGATCGCTCACGTGCACATATCGTGTACTCTTTCCCCGTCGAAAGGAGTTTGCTTCGTGTCGAAGGACTCTTGACAGCCGTCCGATTATCCACCGAACATATCGTAGTCATCGAAAGCACCTGCACTTGCGGATGATTCGTACTATAATGCAATCATGAAATGCTTGGGATATATAAATAACTGTACCAAGTTAACAATAGTATGAAGCATGATTGGGATATATAAATAATATATCTCATCGAAACAAAATTAGTTCACAATGATTTGAAGCCCAATTGTTGAAACCATAGATCCTCCATTTAATTTAAACCAATTTCACCTGTTGGATTGGTAGGTCGGATCCCATCGACTCTACTGATTCAAGTTATAATATCTCACCATTAAATCACTTTTTTTACTTTAATTTGAAACTGATATTTCCTTTCCTTTCTCTTTTTCCTTAATTCTCGCTCAAGATATGATGATTCGTACTATTTATAATGCAATCATAAAATGCTATTAATTATTCGGTCATTGTTCAAAGCTAAGCCAATCTATCTGTCCCTTGCCGAGCATATCTATCATAAGCAACATTACATACATACTAGCCACACGTGGGTGCTATCATTATCAACCATCTTTCTTCTAATTAATTTGCTATAGATCATGAATCGTATGATTCCGATTAAGATTCGCTAAGACCATTTCGTACGACTGGCGTGATGAATTGGATTGAATTCTTTTGTACAGATTTCTTTTTTTTTTTTTTTTTTTTTTTTGGGGAGGGGCAAAGACCAGACTTCAAACTCATAAATATTTAGACTTGATGTTGCTAAAAAAATATTAGATAAACAATCACTTCCGTATTCGTTGTTGTGGAAAAGCTAAATCATCCATGAATCCCTTAGTAGAAGCCTGGCACCCCTTAGAGCTTAGATATTATTTATCTTATTTTTCTCACTTTAAAACATATAGTTATCCTAATTCAACTTGAGGCCAAAGATGTATTTTGCATTGTCATTATAAAAAAAAAATTTACACATTTTTAGCAACAATTATGAATTAATTCTAGCATCAAACCTTACTTCTTTACTTGTTTGTCTACTTTTTAGTTTATTTACCATGGTAACCTAAAAATTATTATGTATATGATTCTTTGTGAACCAACCAATTTCACAAGATATAATTGCAAAAACCTATAGTGGACATAATTGTCTAATATTTTATTGGATTGACTTGTTAATATCTTGAAACCCTATAATATTACACAGAGGATAAAACAAAAAATCTCTCAATAGGTAACTAATGAAAATGAGGATGTTGCCAAGTCACCATATATCTTTTCCCTTCACATCTCTAGTATGATAAATTATAAATTTTTATAAAACTAAATTTATATTTAAAATATAAAAAAAGAGAATAAATCTATTATATTTTTCTCTCCTCATTTTCTTAATCTGACACCACTCCGTTAATTGACTTAGGCATTGGAAGAACAAATTCGAGTAGTTACTTATTCAAGACTCTCCAATCTTTATTAGGTACGCTCGGAGCTCGAAAGTTCTATATCGATATTCTGACTCACACATTGGTTTGATCTTCGACTTGACTCCTCGACATCTCGGGTTAGACTAATATATTCATATATATATAGGCTTAAAACTATATTTAATTATCATTAGTCTCCTAGGATGATTGATTTTACAAACAAGTTGACACTAAAAAAGAGTATGACATCTCGCAAAATAAAAGTTCTCTCAAAAAAAAAAAAAAAAAAAAAATTTAGTGAGGCATTAAGCAAGTGTTTGCCGCCTGCCTGCCTCTTGGGGTCAGCACAACCCTCAGTTTTCTTTCATCGACGCTCCAAGATCGTTTTGACTCTTTAGTGATTTAATTCACTACACAATCCTTGTAGAGTATAAAAAAACAACAAGTAGTTAAAGAGCCTTTACCCATTTCATCCACAACTAAGCAGCTGATGTACTTACTATAAAGTGTCATCATCATACCAAGGCACTAGGATGCCCTCCTTGGCCTTCCGCCTGCCTGATACAATAACTGTTCTGCTACATAAATTGAAAATTGTCAAAGAAGTCCCATGTTCTCCACAACTAAGCAGATGTATTGAAAATTGTTATCATTGTGCAAATTTCACCAAGACGCCTCTCAACGTTCAAGCTGCTACATAAATTGTTGCACTACAGCCCTTTCCATGTTTCTCTTTAAAAATTTATAATAACAATTAAAATGAAAATTTCATGGGTTTTAAGCAGTAAAATTTAGGTGGTTTGGACTATGTGGGCACACTCACTGCAGTCAGTCCCATCAAGAAACAGAACAGCTGTTAAAAGCAAACCTTTAGGCATACTACTGTCAGATTCACTTCCATTCCATATAAAGATCAACAAGATTAATCATCTTTTTTTTTCTTAGTATTGTGTTTAATAGCAAGTAAGTAGTGTGTCCACCTAGCTTTCGGACCACATTTCTCTATCATCCTGGCTTCATTAGAGGAAAGGAAGGTAACCCTCCCCTTCTTCAGTTTCATTGGCAGCCAAATGGGATGCCACAACAACTTCTACCTACCGAAAAGGTAAAAGAATTGCTCAGACTCTTGGCCTCATATCAGCCATTTCCACCTCTGGTGGTTGCAGCTTTAATAATGGAAGGGTAGGCAAAATGACGAAGGGGTTGAACAGAGGGAGACCCTTTATTATTATTATTATTATTATTATTATTATTTTTATCAACAGGCAATAGTAATAGGGATTGGAAGCATTTTGAGGAGCATCCAATCGCACTAGGGAAACTATATTTGATAGAAAATGGCACCCTGCAAAAAGGATAGAGGGGTTGGGTTATCGGAGTTCGATGTCACAGAACCCGAGTAGTACATATCTCCTTGAAGCATCCTCCCTTGTACCTAAGGCCATTCAAGCATCATATTTGATAGGATTTGAATGCAGATCTTATCCTTTTAGGGAGGGATTTGAAAGGACAAAGGTTTGTGGGAGGCTATATGAGCGGGCAAAATATGCATGCTAGGTTGTGGTCCAGTTAGGTCAAGGGATATTTCGGAACAGCCCTGCCTCTGAAGAAGGTCGAGGCTATGAGCGGGCAAAAATAATATGCCCTGCCTCTGAAGAATGGTTAGCTTTGGTGAATCAGTTTCCTTGTATTCTCTCTCATCATGAGGGTCAGAGGCAGCATCACCTTTGAAACCCCCCAACAGCTCGACGGAAGGTCCTCCCTCCTCCTTCCAAGGGGTGGAGAGGAAGAGGGAGCTGCAGACGAAGAGGCCACGAAACATATGAATCATAATAGAAACTGGCACTAGGTTGGGCGGTTGTGGACACCTTATTATGTAAAGGAATTTATTATCTTCATCCGCTGTTACTTTCAAATGTTTGTTATACAGATTGAAGAACGTTGTTCTATCATAGTTTTTAAAAACCGGTCACATTGATCCATATCAATTTGTATTCATCAATCAATCTAACCAACAATCGACACCCCAAATCTACCGAAATTATTTCTTTTTATATTTTTGACGACGACAACGGTCTAACCCTCCTACTTTCTTTGTCTCTATTTGTAGCCTGGCCTAAAGGAATTTGAACTGACATAAACAAAGACGCACATCGTATTAACCGGTCATATTTATCATTTGTAAACAAACTATTAGAACACCCAAAGCAAGTGAGAAAACATGGTTTGGTAGGCAGATTCTGACCTCATGACACGTCTGACAGTCTCCAGGATCATCAACATTATTCACGACGGTGTTCAGCGCAAGACCGCATCTCATCTATGGTATAAGCACAATAGAACCAGAAGTCTTTCTTGCCTCCAGGTCGGCATGTGCCCGAGCTGCATCGGATAGTGGATAGATATGGTTCACACGCCCTCGCAGGATCCCTGCAGCAACATTAGCAAAGACCTCTCCTGCAGCAGCAAGCAGTTCATCACGAGTTGCAGTGTAGTGCATTAGACTAGGCCTAGTTAGGAACAGGGATTTGGAAGCAAGGTCGCCTAGTGGAACCGGATCTGGTCTTCCAGATGACTGCCCGAAGCTGATCATGAAACCTCGGGACCTCAAGCATGACAAAGACCCCTGCATCGGTCAGTGAAATTCTAGTTTAGCTTAATCTTCATACTAACAATAAATCCTAGTTCGCAGCTAGCACACAAAAATGAAGGGCATATTCATCAAAATATGATAAAATGAAATAAACATTTTCAGGCAAACATTTAATCACTGATTAATTGGGAAGAATAAATCACTGAGGTTCATACTTCAGAAGGGAACAGCAACCGATATTGCATCAGAAACACATGGTGTCACAGAGGAAATAAACTAATTTAGTATGCAGATATAAAAACAATCATATAAAATAATAGCAGAACTGTTATACCACCTGAAATGTATCTTTTCCAACAGAATCATAGACAACATTGACTCCATTGCCTGATGTTACTTCGTTTACTCTGGCTACAAAGTCCTCCTTTGTGTATACTATGACATGGTGGCATCCATCTTCTGCTGCCTGGGCTGCTTTCTCTTCAGTTGAAACAGTTCCAATGACCGTGGCACCAAGTGCATTTGCCCACTGACAAAGTAATGAGCCTACCCCACCTGCAGCAGCATGAACGAGGACAGTGTGGCTAGCTTCAACCTGCATTGCAAACAAGATTAGTTTTAATGCTAATAGTTCAGGGATAGTGTATATACAAGATCTCAGAGTTCCATTATGTTCAGATTTGCATGAATTGCTTCAACAACACCAATTAAACAATCATAGTTACCACTGATCTCAAGATCCAAGAAGCTTTTGAGTTGTAGCTTGTTAACGCAAAATAATCACATGAGCTCAAGTTTATATTTGTAAATATACAAGAAGATTAGCTGCATGAATTTACTAGTCAAACTAAAATCAGTCCACTAGCAGAGACATAACACTTAAACCAATTCTAGAACTCTTAAGAGTATATACAAGTTTCACATATTAGATAAACAACCTTGATAATATATTGAGTCAGGATAATGTACACTCATAATGTCGGACTCACATTATGTTCTAAATGCATGAATTGGTATTCACAGAAACAGGCAAACAATTTTAGATCACCAGACATCTCAAGACCCAAGAAGCTGAGTCATAATTTGTCAAATCAAAATCAGAACATGAGATCAAGCTGATAAGTTGCATGTTCATTACATAGATGTATGTGTACGTATATAGATATACATTAAAAGATAGTTGCACGAGTTTAAGAAAGAAACTAAATCTCTCCACCTGATGGTGCCCATATTCCACATTGTATTGTGACCTTGGTTGAAGGAGACTCAGTACCTAAACCTTCCTAGATGGTGACATCTTATAGATCCTAATAAACTGGAAATTGTAGCAGATACTCCAAAGAACCCCACATTTGTTGAAGGCAATCCAAGTAAATTGCTTGAAGGTGGATTATTTTATATCTACACTAAATGGAGAAATAATAGATGCTATTTGAACTTGTAAAATGTTCAGAGGCTTCTGAAAGGTTTAGAAACTCAAAGTCAAAAGAAAGAAGAATTAACCTTATAGCATCGGTGGAGTAAAACATATGCAGTCATTCCCTTAAGCATAATGGATGCTGCTATCTTATGATCAATGGAGGGTGGAACGGGAACCACAACTCTTGCAGGAAGAACTTGTTCTTCAGAATAGGAACCCATTGGATTACCAGCATAAGCAACAACATCCCCTACTTGTCTATCAGTCAGACCAGGGCCCACAGCAGTCACTACTCCAACAGCTTCCATTCCTAAGACACGTAACAAATATTAGATGTACAGGAACCAAAATGATTGTAAACATAGCAATTATCTTCATTTTAGAAACTTCTCTAATGAATGCTTATTTTACTCCTCATAACTTACATGAAAAAAAGAAAAGCGGGCAGTGTTTTTTAGAGCAAGATATAAAGAAAAAATGACATGTCAAGTTTGATTTCCTTGTGTCATCAGTTCCAGCTTCACCATCAAGCTCCTTAACATAATATTAGTCATGTGGATGGTGCTATAGGTACAAATATGTGGTAGGATCTGGGAAAAGTTGGTGTTGTCATACACACATTTTTCTTCCCTCCTCTGTCTCTTGTGATCCAAATCAGTTTTAGTTTCATCATCATCAACAGAATTAGATCCCCTGTGTGGAGCCCGCAGATTTTCTCATCAATTTGCTGATAAAAGAAGGATAATGGTTCTTCCCATATTCTGCTAGGGTGTTAACTTCTCACAGTAGGATTTTCTTGGTCTTCCTTCTGATGTCTTAGTTTATTCAATAGCAGGAAATGCTAGATAAGATCTATTTAATAGGCAGACTCTCATGAAGGTCTTTGTCATTTTGACGGGGATACTCCAAGTACTGGGCCAATCATAGTTCTCCTACTGGTATAGATGTAGGGATGACGATGTTATAGATTGACCCTCCCCAAAAGCCTAAATCGGTGGGAGAGTCATGCATTAAGCTGTACTTTTTTACAAATATGTACATGTCAGATTGAGTTCACTCAAGAGTCCATTATCTTGGAAGCAGATTTGGTCCACAGTGTACATAATCCAAAATCAAGTCAAAAAGCTCATCAAGCAAAATGAATGGTATCTTTTATCAATTCAATTGATAAAAACTGAAAAGATAAAACATCAAATACTATATATAATTATTAAATTTATTGCCAGTATAAAATAAAAGATACAACTAGATGTCTAAATGTCCTCTATTTTCATTATTGTCATAGGGTACTCCAAGTAATGGGGCAACCAGATGTCCCAGATAGTGCCATCTATTTTCATAATTCTCATAGGGAGCTCCTACTTTTTCCAAATGTTCAAAATGCCCACATATCAAAAACCACCTTTTCTGTTGTAACCCAATAGTTGGACCAGTTACAATGTTGGACCAGACGGACCAGTTACAGTGTTTTAGATCACCAGACTGATTCTAGTTTTTCTTTTTTTTATTAGGGTTAGAGTGTCTTAATTTAATAACCAAGAATGCTGCAAATTCATTCAACAACACTAAGGCTGAAGTTCAATTACTTTAAATTCTGTCAACCTTAAATAATAATTTTATCATGGTTTAAGTTTTCATAAAATGATTTATGTTTATATTTCATGATAAAGGATGATAGATCCTCATTGTTTCACTTAATCTTAAATTTAGATATATATATTCTAGAAAAACTTATAATATTTATGTTTATTTATTATAAATAACAATTATAATAAAGGGGTGAGACATTAACTAGTTAAAATGTTTTTAAATGGACTACAGTGTTTTATGTTATTATACTGAAACACTATAATTGTATTCAGAAACACTATAATTAAGACTTAATTAGTTGAAATCTTCACGGCCCTTAATTATTGACCTTATTATAAGTTTTGATATTTTATAAAATGATTTGTTTGAGGGTTTATAAGTAGTTTTAGATGAAAATTAAGAAGATTTTGACATATTCAATATAAATGATGATAAAAATTGTTTTTTTATTCATAAAACTTTTAAGTCTATTTTCGTGTTATTTTTTGTGGAACAATGATAATAAACAAGGGTGAAAAAAAACACAGTTCTAATAATTTTGAATAGACATAACAATTTTTACTAATAAAAACATTGTAATTTTATTTAACAACACCTAAACCAGCTTTAATTAGTTTAAATCCTCATAAATATTAATTGTTAACTCTATTACAAGTTTTAATATCCATACATAAATTTAAATGAAAGTTTTAGTGGTTTTGATATATTTTAAAAATAAAGGATACTTAAAAGTTTACATTTTTGTCACTTAATCTTAAATTTATGTTTATGTATCTTGTAGAACCTTATAATATATTATAAGTATACATCCATTGTGGAACAATGCTAATAAAAAAAGGTGAATTACAATGTTTTTAATAAACTCAGGTATTGTAAGTGAATTACTAAACTAAGGTATTATAACTGCATTCAAATACATAACCACAGTTCAAGCAACTAAAGCATTGTAAATTAATTCAAAAAAATATTGTAACTAGTCCAATTCAATATTTGACTGCTTCAACTGATTGGTTTTGAAAAGTAAATATCTTTTCTGATATGGGACTTTTCCTGGGAAATCACCCTAAGATTTTGTCAAAATATGCATGTCATATTTTGTGGTTATAGAATTTACACATTCATATGTTCATGTATTTCCATGGAAGGTTTAAAATCTTTGTTAAGTACTGATTCCAATCCTCGGACAAACCAATACAATAACGACATGGTTCAACTTACCATATACTTGACCGCTCATTGCCAACCAATATGGAGGAAGAGCAGAATAAAAAGAAGGCAGTCAAGGAAGCACTGATGGTAACAAGTATATATAGGAGGAGAGGGTAGCAAGCTAACGCAACAAGGTGAAAGTGGTGATATATATGACTAGGGTTCTCAATTTCGATGTGTACTGCCCGGTACAGTATGTACCGGTCCAAGAGGATATCGTATGTGGACCACCCTCTACTGGGTGGTACTAGTGTTTTGACCAGTACAAAAGCATACTGACCTGTACCACCTCGGATTTCGACCATTACAAAGGTGTACCAGTTGGTACGCCCTAGCGTCGTAGATGGAGGTATTTTTAAGGTTTTAGGATATACCTTCAGCCATGACATACTGACAGTACATATCGGTACATACCATACTGGGCTCCAGTATTCAAAACCCTGAATATGACAGTGAGGAGGTAGCCACGATAACATGTAGTGGAGGACGAGATGGATAGAAAGAGAAAAAGTGAAAAGGAGACACAAACAATAGTCATTCTCCTCTTATGAAGATAAGATATTTTAAAATAATTATTTTATCTCAAATCTTATTAATATTTTCAATACTTATTTTTATATTTTTATTTTAAAGAATTTTCTCAAACAATTCTGACCTGTAGATCTGAGCCGACCAATCCTCTCAGCCCTTTCATATTCCCCAGCCAATCACAATTCTGATAATCTTTCGAACCATGTATTAAGAAGAATCTCTAACATTGATTGTCACATGCAACAACAAAAATTGCTCAAGGCAAACTTAGACAAACTTCCCACATATTCAAGAATAGCAAATCTATGAAGTAGAAGTCTTCTAACAAGTTTACATACTCTCAAGTATCCTACGAAGACAGATAGTGAGTTGCAGAATGTTGTAATGCAACTAAGTTGATGGTGGTCTGTATGAGAACATAAACAAAGTCCCAAAACTAGACACACTAAAAGAACTTCCCATTGAGATAATGTGTTCTAAGTCCCTAGATAAGAATAATGGGGCAAAATTGTGTGTTTGTTGTGTACTATGTAAGAAATCCCAGATTTAAATACTGTTGGATGCAAACATGCACTTGTAATCCAAAAGAGCATCAAATTATGTATGCATACAGAATTTCTTCTCAAATTATGCATGTATACAATATTTCTTCTCAAGTTATGCATGCATACAATATTTCTTCTCAAAATCCAAAAAGTACATTTTTATTGCTGCTAGTTTGTGATAATATTGATTCAATATGCCCCACCAATTTCATTCAGGGTGAAAAGGAAGTATGGTGAACCTAGTTACTTCAGTCTGCAGTACAAATATGGTAACTAGGAACGAAGAAAAGGTCTGAGTACTCTAATAAGAAATGCAGTCACTCTCTCTCTTGGACATATAAATACTTTGGGTGTCCAAATGAGCAGCATCGCCATATTGCTTCCTAATATTTTCATGGGTACAAGCAATTACAGATATAGAAAACATAACCCAAAATGTGTCTTCCCAATTAAAAAGCATCTCAAAGTACAAAAAGTACGGCTTTGTTACTATTATTTTATTATAATATTGATTCCATATGCCCCACCAAACTAATTCAGGGTGAGAAGAAAGTATGGTAAACCTAGTTGCTTCAGTCTCCATCTCAAAAATGGTAGACTAGGAAGAAAGAACAAAATCCGAGTGCTCTAGAAAGAAATGCAGACACACTCTTGTTCAAATACATAGTTCGGGCATCCAAATGTTGCAGTATCACCATACTGCTTCCCGATTGAAGTAATATTTTCAAGAGTACAAGCAATTACATTAAAAAAATGGCAAGCAAAATGCATCTTCTTATGATGCCAAAAAGAAACCACATATTCATCTTAAATATTACAGAATTTTTTTTTAGAATTTTCATCACCTATGTGCATTGACAAACTGTAGCAAGAACCCCATTAATAACATTATCTAAAATCCATAAATACATATGTATTAAATTCTAAGCTTACTATGCTTCTAAAATTCGTGTCTTCTTAAAGAGGATCAACATCAACTTCTGCTTGCATATTCTGACTTGAGTACCACATCAGAAATTAAGAGCAAAATGTGCTTGACACCAGGATCTAACCATTCATGCACACAAATTTCCTTATCGTGAAATGGAGATTGAATGTGAATGGACCATTGTCCTTGGTCTTTACCAACCATAAAGGAATTTCTTTCAGCTTGGTCTTGAAAGTTATTGATCTTGGTTAGATTAAGACTTAACATGATCAGGCTAGAAGTAAAAACTGTATCTCTCTAGTTTATATGAAGAAGAGTTAAGAAAAGGAAAAAGATTTAGCAGTGGACGACTTACATGATTACAGTTTCTAAACAAAATATGCAATACGCTTGCAAAACTATTTCTGTGACAATGTATGATAGGAAAAACATGTAAAGGAACAGGAGATTAGTGGTCGATAGCTAGAGGGAAAAAATAAACATGAAGAAATAACACATAAATATTTATTGAATAGATGTCACAGGTTGAAAATTTGGTTTTCTGCATGAACGCAAACAAGAGTAGCCAAACCACATAATCTTGTGTTGTCTTTCTCTGTAGATTTATTTATTTCATAGATACTCCATGTATAAGTACCCCGCCTCACAGCAATCTTTTAACGCATAATTTTTTATACATAAGCATGAGAAATGATGTTTGTTAGACATGTCGATATATACAAGTGGATGGATATCTATGGCCAATTTATGAATAGCAAAGGATTGTTCCATCTTGAGTAATCAAATGGGTCTGAATAATGTTGTTCAATAATCCTGGCATAACCTATATGTTTCTTTATAAATTTATTCTTATCATCTCACTCAAAAGGTTTTTGTCATTGTTTCTAGTGTAAACTTGTTATGTGACTCAATGATCTTTTAATATTCTATTTGAATTTACATTACTCACTACTACACACTTGTGCTCACTAAACCTACCGTTAGATTATAAGGTATATGATTTCAAGCCAGTGTGTGAGCACTGAGCAAAAATGGAAGATTGATCAAGGTGAAAGTAGAGTTGTATTGCTTATTGTAATAAATATGTCGTAAATATGAGAAGTTGTATTAGAAAAAAAGTATACAACTCTATATGATGTCTTCTTAAAGAAAGGTTTATGCATGAAACAGTCCTCTCGATTTACAAATTGAGTTGTATCAGGATGTAACATACTGCAGCCTATCATATATTAACTATAAGTTGATTATTGATAAGGGAGAGTGACAACTGTGCAACATGACAACATGTCACCATATGGATCAGACGCCAAATCAACACCAACAAGGATACCTATCCATCCTCACATGTCACCGAGAACCCTTAATGTAAGCATGAGCCATCGTGCTATACCTATAGCATACGACAGTTTGGTGCATGTCTTCATAGCTCAAACCCAATGTTTTAAAAAGCACTAGGTGCCCAAACGCACCAAGATCCCAAATTGCCCAAGGCACTAGGCACTCACCTAGGCGGCGACCCGAGTAAAGCGAGGTACTCTAAAATATAAAAATATATAATATAATTCAAGGTTTTCCTTACTGAGCGATAAGACCCGTACCGCCCGATACATACCGGTCCGACAGTTGACCGGTACACAGACCGGCCGCTACCGGGCGGGTAGCAGTAGGACCGGCCGTCGACAGTCGATTTCCGTCGTCGATGGTCAATTTCCGCCGTCTACGGTCGATTTAAGGAGAAATCGACTGTCAGCGGTCGATTGAGGAAGAAAAAGGAACGACGACGAAGAAGAAGAAGTACCTCGCGCCGCCCTAGCAGCGACTCCGCCCGGGGGTCGCCCGCGAGCCGGCGCCGCCCGCGCTGCCCTAGCACCGTCGCCTGCGCGGGGAGACGGAACGTCTCCCCACGCGGGACAGAATTCGAGGCGATGTCGCCCCTTTTTATTTTTTTAATATATTTTAATATTATATAATATAATATTATAAAATATTATAATATACCGGACGATACGCACTGTGCATACCGCTCGGTACCGATAAAATATCGGCACATTGGTACGGACCGGTATGTCAATCCTTGATATAATTGATAAATATGATTAATATAGATTAAAAAGATATTAAATTGAAAAGATCTAAAGTACCAAATCACATTATCCATCTTCTAATAACAAAAATGTCAAAAGACTCAAAATAAATAAAGATTGATAGTTCTAAATAAATAGAGATAAACAGTGCTAATGAGGGACTATTGTATGGTAACAGTAGTTAACACTTAAATAATAATTTAATCTCAATTAAGGATTAACAATCAACTGTTAACAGTACTGGGGGGGGGGGGGGGCGGGGGGGGGGGGGGTGGTTTTGGTGCGATAGTCACCGACGGTGGAAGGAGAGGTCGGTGACGAAGGAACTTTCGGATGACAATAGCGGCAGTGACAGAGGATCTTTCAGACGACGACAGCAGCGACGGAGGAAGCAACAGATGATGACAGCAACGATGATGCAAGCTTCGAACGGCGGCAAAAGCTGTGTATGACGACATCGTGGGCAGAGAAAGCTTCAGATGTGTCTATCAATGGCAGAGATGCTGTTATCCTATCCCTTGGTGGTGGAAGGAGTTACACATACAAGTAGCAACAGCGAAGGGAACTACACACGAAAGCCAGACCTTCAGATAGCGACAGAGGAAGCATCAAACCTGTAACTCGGTGACAGAGGCAACAGTTGCGCACGAAGGCAGCGACGGGAGTAAAGGTGAGTCAAGATGGTGAAGTAGAAGAGCTTATGGGTCGGGGTCGTTGGGGGGGTGTTTGTTTGTGGGCTTTAGGTGGTTTAAATGTTTTCCTTAGTTAGTTCAATAGACCAACTAAGCTACTATTCAACCGAACCTGAGTTGATCATTGGGTTTGGTTGCTTTGCTTCAACCGAACACTCGCCCAAGGCACCCGTCGCATAGGCTCAGACAAACACTTAACCGGCGCTTCACTGAAGCGTGTCACCCGACTACTGTGTGAGGCGCTCAAGCCTCGCCTTGCCTCACCCAAGCGCCTAGGAGAGCACCCAATCGCCTTTTTAAATCACTGTAAATACCTATCATGCAAATTAGATCTCCGCTTCAATTTGACGGTTACCCAATCTCACTATAAGAAGACCTTCAGGTGCATCCTTTGACCCATTTGAGAGTATTATATATTTTCTACTCCCAAATCCTTCAAACTTTCACTAACTTAAGCACTGAATGGACCTTTTATCGAATATGTTCCCAACGTAGTTTTTCACAAGATATTTATTAAATCCCCAATTTTCCTGAAATCAAACTTGCAACAGGCTAGGACATAGAACTTGGGTAGGATTTGGATTTCTAACATATCCGACAACCAAAATTTGAAGAAACAATTATGTTCAACGTTCCCTAGAACTTGAAAATCTAAAACAAAATATGAAAACCAGAACATTAGCACTCCAAGACAAAGTCCTCGACAACCTATTGTTTCATCCTTATCCAGCAGACCAAACCCATGGAGAGTAGTTATCAACATGATACATTGATGCAACACCATATGGATTAGTTGATTGAGCAAATGTCGGAAAGGCAAGATATGAAGAAGCTCGGACGTGACACCAAAATGTGCTTCATCTACATATAGTTTCTATAATGTTGTATCTAAGGCATCGCAGAGTATGATATATAAAGAATTTCTATTGAACATAACGACAAACAAGTGATAAGCGAAAAACAAACTCAACGAAATCGCACCAGGAGTGAAGGGCGTTTCTTTGGCGTACACTCCCTTGCGGAAGTAGACATCGATAAAGTTGACGCCGATGGCCTTGTTCCTGACCCTAATCTCGCCCTCCTTGGGCTCGCCGACCTCCACGTCCTCCCACTTCAAAACCTAAATTTACAGGCGGAACGGGGCACAAGGCTCGGAACTCAAGAAGCGAACAACGAAGAAGAAAATTAAGGAATAAGGAAGATAAAAATCGGAGTTCGTTCTGGTCTTGCCTCGGGGCCGCCAAGCTCGTCGACTCTGATAGCCTTCACCATCTTCGGCGCCGGCGAGGGAGAAGAACCGTAAGCTGCGATAGTGAAGGTTCGCAGGGAAGACCTTCGCTCGGCGTTGTGTAGAGATAGTAAGAGGCTGGTAGGAGTTGATCGCAGCAGCCGCAGGGCTGCTGGACGAAGGCGAGAAGGAATGGAGAGAAAAGAGGGGAGAACACGAATGTGGAAAAAGGATGAGAGCGACAAAGCTGAGCTCATATTCATACACATACAGATTGGGGCTGCACCAGTGCTCGTCCGTGTCATTTATTTGTACATTTACGATTCACGGAATTTACTTAAATATTTCTCTTATGGCATTAGTGATTATTTAAGTAGCTGTTATAACCAAAGATTGGGAACTGAGCCTTCATTACTTATTTTTTGTAAGGATTATACGAAATGGTGATGATACACTATGATTTATCTTGGCTTGTGGGTGTGCATACAAGAATGTTTGTGGGTCTTGAGATTGTATGTCTAAGGACCCTTTGAAAGACAATTAAGGAGTCTTGGTCAAAATAGGGCATTCCATATCAAATATGCTAGGTCGACTAGAAATCTAGCTACCACAAAAGTAGGATTCTTCATAAATATCATATCGGATTACGAGCTCAACAAAACAAGTCATATGGTCAGAAGCCATGGAGACTTTGCCTATGGTACTTAGTTGCTTTAGGAGTTAGTTCCCAAAACATCTCATCTCATCTCATCAATATGTGGGAACCATGCTAAGGTACTTCAGGTGGTAGGTTCTCTATGTTAACATCATGTGGGCAAACCTAACTCTATAATTCTTCAACATCAAGCACAGATTAAAGTATTGGTCCATAGCCGTTAACTAGTCTAAGAATACTCAAGGATTAGGATTCCCATCAAAATAAGGTAGTTTACATTAATCCTACAAGTAATGTCATTCTCTTCAACTTGATAGAAGAAAATTGATTAGGCCAATTTGCTTTGATACCATCTAATTAATGTAGGGATTAGTAGTGTACTGTGTGGTAAGCAAAACTAAAGGGTGTAGTAAGAGGTGATGAAGTCAAAGAGCTTCAGAAAGACAAGTGGTAGAAATAAGGATGCTAACTATCTTCTTATCCATGTCTTGATTATTTTGATTGGTTTAATTAATGATTTAAAAATCTAGATAAATAAGTATAAAATAACTAAGTAAAGAAAAACAAGAGGGATTAGGAGGCTCGCTTTTTGGGTTGAATGATCAAAAACTAAATATGCTAAGAGCTAATCATAAACAAGATACAATCAAGGGGCTAGATTAATCATATTCCTCAAGTTAACACAGCTAAAATATATATAATGTTTTGGCCTTGATAGTAAAATGATGGTTAAGTAGATGGCACGGTAGAAGAGATGGTGGATGGTTGTTGATATTACTACATTGATGGCAATTAGTGACTAATGTTATTGCTACTTTTGGTCTTGGTGGTGCTACTGAGATGAGAAAAATGAGAGAATAGATAGGGTAGGGCCTCTAACCCTTGAGTATTCTTTATTCACTTTAACATCTCACCTAAGATTCTTGATGACTATTACATCTCAATTCTTCATTCTTTTATCCCTTCAAAATATAAGGTTTACAATATTTCTATAAGGATGGACATCCCTTAAACGAGTGTCACATTTCTTCTCTTAAGAAAAGAAATAGGTATCTCCTCCGTATCCTCTTGGACTATCGTAATGGTTTGGTGCTCTAATTCTCATCAATATTTATATCAATATGAAATAAAGCCAAGATTTATATCTATAAAGATGATATTTCTCGCTTGTGATATTCATTCGTTATATTAGTTGTTCTTTCTCATTAATTCTAATCGAAAGATTTCATTATGTTTTAAATTTTTTTTTCAAAATAATTATACTACTTGAGCTTTTGTAGACATCATAATTTTAGATTATATTCTAATACAACTCAGTATAATCATTCACATTGATATATATTTTAAATTAAGCAAGTATTTATGATGATATATGAAATATAATATATTATCAAATTTTACTTGAGAAATTTGCAAAAGAGGCCAAAGATGAGCTCAGATTGAGGTTTATCAACCTTTGAGCTCAGGTGACTCTACTAGTATAGTAAACCCTATTAACTTTCGTGTAAACTACAATTGCACTTATCATTTTCTTTTTCTTATCACATATCTAATGTCTGTGTCACAAAATAATAGTCTTGCTCTCACACTTTATTTGTTGATAATAAATATTTAGCATTTAAGCAATGTTTGTTTGTCATACCACCTAAGATTGTACAAGAAATGGGTGGTTTGTATCAATCCACCTGTTACACCCCTTGTTGTTGCTCGATATGACCAAAATTTAATTATTACAAACCTGCATTGATTATATTGGTTGATAACACATGGAGACTATATCGATCTATTATCTTATTTTTGGGCTAATTTTAACTCATCATAGCTTAATTAGTGATTAGTGTCTATCTCTTAAGTTTAAGCTCAGTTAGGAATATTGTCTTATTTTAAGTTGAAATAAGGGTTAATTATACCTAATCAAAGTTTGTTAATGGTGATTGTGTCTATTTCTTAAGTTTAGCCTCAATTACATCAAGTATCTTATTTTTAGGGTCAAATTTAGGATAATTAAGCT
Source organism: Ensete ventricosum (assembly GCA_029747655.1). NCBI lineage: Eukaryota > Viridiplantae > Streptophyta > Magnoliopsida > Zingiberales > Musaceae > Ensete > Ensete ventricosum. The sequence goes on from JAQQAF010000009.1 coordinate 19,863,136, forward strand.
TAATCACACTTTTTAAGGGTGATTGGTGTCTTCCTCTTAAATTTATGAACCATTAGGTACATCATCTTTTTTTTTTTTGGCCCAATTTGAGAATAATTATGCTTGATGAGGCTATAGAAACATAAGAAAAATTTTATTTAAAAAAATAGAAGATCCATCGCTGATGCTATGATAGAAAGTGATACTAGTCGTCTTCATTCGTAACATCTTAACTCATCTCTTTCTAGATGATTCAAGATTAAAGGAAGTAATTTTCTTGGATAGATAAAAAAAATGATAACGTCATTTTTCTCATATTTATAACTTAGAAATTCCTAATCATTTATACCTTATATACACTCTATTCTTATTTATATTTAATAAAAAATTAAAAAATATTTTTTGATTTATCAATTATTTATTTTAAGAAAATTGATACGTATTGATGTATCATCATTTCTTTGAACTTCTATATAAGTGAAAATCTCTTAGAACGCAAAATTTTTTAGTCTTAATTTAAATATGATCTTAAGATGAAACATATGTCGTACATAATTTTTCAAACAATGGTGTATAAAGGAAAAAAAAATTGCATTCGCAATAAAGCACTTCTAATAACATGTAAATGCCAAAAATTGGATGTTATAGAGAGCCAAGCTACGTGTTTTAACTAAAGTTGGATCAGCCTATGGGGCAGAACTAATATGTATGTAATATAATGATCACAGTCTAATGGAACTACTACTATTAACTACTACATCCTAGAATTGTCATCGTTATTACATATAGTGAAATTATCTGATGATGCATAGGTTACTATGGTTGCTTTCCTGCTAAATTATGTGAGAACAAGTTATTGATTTATGACTCTTGTGTTAACTATAATTCTGGCATGCTCTAGTGGGATATAGAGGAGAAACATTAATATGATTAGCATGCAAAGAGAAAACTTTACATACACTACATATTATTTAATTATATGGGATAGACACTATCGATTTTTTTTTATTTTTTATTTTTTTTATGGTTGAAAGTCCTTGTGTTAAGATTAGCATTGTCATATCCATTATACAATATCTAAAATATTTTTGTACTGAATATGTATTCTGGGAAACTTGTCACATGCCATAATACCAAGTTGATGCTATATATTGTTAGTTTAAAATAACAATATAAGGAAGATAATCATGTGAATCTTTTTGAATTTTTTTTTTTTCCATGAAATTGCATGTGAGATAGGATCTATTTTTGACACAATAGCAAAGTGAAGTCAGTTCACCTCTAGCAGAAGTTGTTGTTTCGTGAGGACTCAATCCTTCAGCTAAATGTCTTTATATTGTGATCAGACAAAACTAGGGTGCTTGACAAAAGTCTGCATGCTCATTTATGTAACTCAGTTCATTCATGGGACTTTTTTTATAAAAAAAAATTAAAAGAAAGGGGTTATGGGTGTGACTCTGATGCAGTTATTCTCCACGTTAAACTTTGATCTAGATTAAGTTACATTTAGCCTACAGCTGAATCACTTTATATGGAGTCAATAATTAGTGTAGGCATTGTTATTATTTATTTCATCTATGTTGATTAACTTTATATTGATTAAGTTACCTGTAGCTATCCCGAAACTGTACAGATTGTTTATTTTGTTGCAAGTATCTTTATTTAGATGAATTGCATCTATATTTTTCAATGGATGTATGAATTGTTTGCAAAATGTTTACTTAGTTTACTGACATCACACTGCATTTTGGATACTTTCTTTAAGAAATATTAGCTATCATAATATCGCTGAGTGCATTTTTGCATATGATTCCTGCTCCTATTTTAATGTCAGTATTCAAACTAATATTTTGAACTGCATTGCAATAAGGTGATATGAATCTAGATCATTTTGATGCTACCCTTGTTAGCAAAATGTTTACTTAGGTTACTGACATCACACTTTACATGCTACTTTATTTGCTTTGGCTTATTCTACATATGGAAATAAATGTCTTCAAAACAAGTACCATGAGATTAGGTGTCGATGCAATTGTATTCAGTCGAGGAAGGTAATAATTATTCTTGCCACGTTAGATCATCGTCAATTAATTTAATCATATATGAAATGTCTTCATTTTAGTTCTATAAGAAAGATTTAGAGGATTTCCTTTATTGAATTATGACATTTTTCTCTAATGCAATTTGCAATGTGCCTTTTGATGGTTCGTTCCATTGGGATCAGCGCTTCGGATTTCTAGGCTCGCTCTACATGACTAACTCTTCTTTTTTAGGTCATTGTAAATGGCACTAGCACAACACACAACAATTCTGTTAACATCCTTTCTCCTATTGGTTTGAGGACTCATCGTGGCACTGTAAAAATTATCTTCAAGCAGTTAGTTTGATATAAATTGACTCATTGTTGTTGGTTTTAGGTTGGAGAAGGTCAAGGTTGAGTTGACGCATTTAAGATCCAATTTTTAAGAATGCCAGCGTTTGACGTTTTTTTTTTTTTCTCATCATTTTCCCATATCGTTTAATAGGAATTGATATTAATTATGTAATTTCATATTGGAATTGTCACTTTTGGGCTTATCCATCTTGTTCTAAATTAAAATATGCTGCTCACATATAAACTTTTAACTTACCAATCAAGCTTATAAAAGCTAATTATAATAATTTATATATTTTCTTATAATTTATGTTTACATGACTTCTTATTTAGTTCAAATGGTTTCTAATTTAGTATAGTGTCGGGCGTTGAACATTCTTCATAAGTTGAACTTGTCTTCACGCCTAGCACCCGGTGAATCATCGTTTGTGGACTTACGACTGTTCGTTCAAAATTCTAAAGTCCTTTTTGCTCATTTCTCTCTTTTTCCTATTGCACTAAAGTATTCGTTGAATTGCTTGTAAGGCTTCCCTCTTTGCGAGATATCGGGACTTGTCCGTCGTCGCTTTTAAACTAATCAACCTTCTCTTTTGCGGGGCATTCGGGATCAGCACGAGGTTGTCTTTAGGCTGACCCGTTACAGACGAATAACGCATGGGCATTTCATGAGTTAGCAATCCCAGATAAGTTCGAGACATTAGCACAAGGGTGCTTCATGACTTAGATAATTCCAACTAAATTTTTAACTTTGCCACAAGGGTGCTGCGCGATTTAGGTAAATTCAACTAAGCTCATGACACTATGATAACATCATCCGATCCTTCTATTTTCAACGGTATTTAGTCTTGTTTAAGTTGTGAACTTATTTCATCATTTATGCATCTGGATTTTCAAATATTTAATGGTCAGATAATATTGGTAATCTCCGAGTCACAGGATGAATGCTACAGTAGCTTGAAGGCTATTATAGAATGGTCTCCCTTTTCTTCGAAGGAGGAACTATTGCTATCGGTATTGTCTTGTTGGCCTTGTTTAGCTTTTTGTCTATTGTATTATAATTAGTTGGTTATTTAGATTAAACTATTATAGAATTGTGTTATAATGGGACAAATAACTTCTAATCAAGTGGCATATGAGTTTTAATTAGCATCTCATCCCTTACGGCATAAGAGATTGTTATAAGTGGATAAGGCAGATACCTGATTGCTACAAGAAATATAAGAAAATAATTCAGGGTGACAATACCTCATATGCTCACTCGCGTAATCATTGCTAATTAAAACAAGCTTAGACCCTTGATCGCTAAGATCATTTCTTTAATTTTCTTTTTCGCTTAGTCCTAGCTGATAAAGACAAGCTGAAGCCCTTGCAATATTATGTATATTGTGTCTATTCACTTTATATAAAATATCGATTAGAATTTTAATTATATTAATTTAAACATTAGATTATATGACTATGATTGAGATTAAAAGGGAAACTATGGTTGAGAACGTGAGAGAGAGAAAAAAGATCGGAGATTGATAGTAGAGGCCATAAAACAAGAGATCCATGAAAGGGAAGAAGACAAGGATAAGAAAAGACTATTCTTAATCATTCATATCTTAGGTTAGATCAGTTTGCAGTGGATTCTTACTGTGATCACTTGGGAATATTTTAGATATTGTGCTTAGTATTATAGTCCTTGTATCATTGTGATTCTCTTATGGTTGTTGCTTTGGTTTGGGCAAGAAGTCTTGAGATCTGTATATTCATTATTTTGATAGTGGATTTTATCTAGCTTGTCCCGTGATTTTTACCATTCGAGTTGAAGGGGTTTTTCATGTAAATCTTGGTGTTCATTTGATTGTGATTTCTATTTGATTCTGCTATGTGTGACGGCCTGCTAGTATTTGTTCGTATATAAAGTTTATTCCTATTTTATTCTCATCGACTGGTATTAGAGCAGGGTTTTGGTGGCATTTGACTTTTGTATTCGAACATGGAGGCCGATAATGTTTCTCGCATGATTAGCTTAAATGGAAATAATTGGATGATATGGAAATCAAGAATAGAAGATCTCGTATTGCAAAGATTTGTATGGATCTTTGCAAGGGGATAATGCAAAGCCCACAACTATGACAGATGATGAGTGGAAGAGATTAGATCGAAAAACTGTTGGCTTTATTCGCTAGTGGCTTGATGATAGCGTTTTTCACCTTGTTTCTACTAAATGTTCTGCTTACTCTCTTTGGAAAAAGTTAGAAGGTCTTTATGAAAGAAAAATGGCTGGCAACAAAGCTTTCTTGATCAGAAAACTTGTGAACTTGAAATATAAAGATGGTACTTCTATCACTGAGCATTTGAATGAAATGCAGAGTATTACTAACCAGTTATCCTCTATGAAAATATCTATTGATGATGAGTTGTATGCATTGTTACTTCTAAGTTCTTTGCTAGAAAGTTGGGAGACACTAGTGGTTTCCCTTAGTAATTCTGCACCTGATGGTATTGTCACCACAAGTCAAGTAACAAGCAGTTTGTTGAATGAGGAGTTGAGGGGAAAGAATTCAGCAACTTCTCATATTGATTCATAGGCACTTGTCTCAGAGAACATAGGAAAATCAAAGTCAAAGGATAGAAGTGGTTCACGCATAGGTAGAAGCAAGTCAAGATTAAAGAAAGATATTGTTTTCTATAATTATGGTAAGAAATGATATTACAAGAATCAGTACAAACAACCTAAGAAGAACAAGAAAAAAGGAAAATAAGTGGAGCATACAGAGTCAAAAGAGATTATCACAACTATAGTCCAAGGTAGTGATTATTTGATTTTGTCTACTTCTGATGATATTTTTTCTTATGTGTGCCAGGATCTCGAGTGGATAATTGACACAAGTGCTTCTTATCATGCTATACCACAGAGGGAGTTCTTTGCTACTTACAGGTCTGAAAATTTTGATGTTGTCAAGATAGGCAACTATAGCATAGTAGACATCATTGGCATGTGTGATATCTATATAAAGACTAACATTGGCGACAAGTTGATGCTTAAGGATGTGAGGCATGTGGTTGACTTAAGACTGAATTTAATTTTAGTTGGAAGGCTAGATGATGAATGACTATGATGTTAGATTTCATAGAGGGCAATTGAAGCTCAGTAAAGGTTCTCTTATTGTAGCTAATGGAAAGAAATGTCATACATTGTACAGATTACAGGCTAAAGCTTATGGTGAGCAGTTGAATGCTACAGCATGGAGTTATGGCATAGGCGACTAAGACACATGAGCGAGAAGGGGCTGCAAGAACTTTTCAAGAGAGAGGTATTGCCAGACCTCAGAGGTACACGTTTGAACCCTTGTATTGATTGTTTGGCTGGTAAACAACATAGAGTTTCATTTGTTAGTCATGCTTTATCTAGAAAAATACATGTATTGGACCGTGTCTATACAGATGTGTGTGGTCATTTGAGGATAAAAACTCCTGATGGATCTGTTAATATTCCTAGTATTAGTGGTGTACTTTATTTTGTTACTTTTATAGATGACTTTTCCAGGAAAGTTTGGGCCTATGCTTTGAAGACCAAAGACCAGACTATTAATGTCTTCAAGGAGTTTCATGCCATAGTTGAAAGGGAGTTATTGCAGGTCACATGACATCCAGCATACGTTGATAGTTCCTGGTATGCCTCAGCATAGTGCAATTGCAGAGAGGATGAACCGTACCATCATGGAAAAGATCAGATATATGCTTTCACAGGCAAAGCTATCCAAAAGGTTTTGGGATGAGGCTTTGAGGACTGCAATCGATGTAATCAACTTATCACAATGTACAGCTCTAGATGGTGATGTTGCAAAGCATATATGGTCAGAGAAAAATGTCTCTTATAGGCATTTAAAAGTGTTTGGTTGTCGTGCATTTGCACATGTTCCAGACAATGAGAGGTCCAAGCTGGATGGTAAGACAAAATAGTATTTTTCTTAGTTACTCACATGATCAATTTGGTTACAGATTTTGGGATACAGAAAAACAGAAGGTGTCAAGAAGCAGAGATGTTGTCTTCTTTGATGATCAAACCATTGAGGATTTAAAGAAGGATGCACCAGCTAAGACTTATGCAGAGAGATTTGTAGACTGTGACACAGTTATTCCTCCAGTATATTAGGGTGATGGGGGAGATGTGTAGGAAGATGGTAAAGAGCCAGATGTTGATCTACCTATATGACATGTTAAACAGAAAGAAGAAAGAGAGAAAGTTTCCACATAACCTCAGTTAAAAAGATCTTCTAGACTACATCAACCTTCCAGATGATAGATGCGTATGTGATGCTTACTAATGCAGGTCAACTAGAGAGTTACCAGGAAGTAGTTGAAAGTGAGCAGAAAAAGAAGTGGTTTATTGCTATGCAAGAAGAGATGAATTCTCTGCAAAAGAACCACACATATGATTTGGTGCAACTACCAGAGAGAAGTAAGACATTGAAGAACAAGTGGGTTTTCAGGTTGAAGACTCAAGAATATTATTCTTAACCAAAGTACAAAGCTAGGTTGGTTGTGAAAGACTTTGGTCAAAAGAAATGTATTGATTTTGAAGAAATTTTTTCTCCTATTGTTAAAATATCTTCTATCAGTGTTGCTCTTGGTATTGCTGCTAACCTAGACTTGGAGATTGAGCAGTTAGATGTGAAAACAGCTTTCTTTCATGGTGATTTGGAGGAAAAAATTTATATGGAGCAACCAGAAGGCTTCAAAGTCAAAGATAAAGAAAATCTTATCTGTAAGTTGAAGAAGAGCTTATATGGGCTGAAGCAAGCTCCAAGACAGTGGTATAAAAAGTTTGATTCATTTATGATTTAAAATAAATACAAAAGAACAGCTTCAGATTATTATGTGTACATCAAATGGTTTGGTGAGGATTTTATTATTCTCTTACTTTATGTTGATGACATGCTTATTCTTGGGAAAAATATGTCTATGATTGATAGGTTGAAAAAGGAACTAAGTGAGTCTTTTGCAATGAAGGACATGAGGCCAGCAAAGCAAATACTAAGCATGCAGATTTCTCGTGACAAAAGAAACAAGAAGATTTGGTTGTCACAGGAGAAATACATTGAGAAGGTTTTGGACAGGTTCAGTATGAGCAATGCAAAGCCAGTTGATTCTCCTCTTGCAGGTCACTTCAAGTTGTGCTTAAATTAGAGTCTGTCAAGTGATGAGGAGAAGGAGAAAATGCAAAAGATTTCTTATACTTCAGTAGTTGAAAGTTTAATGTACTCGATGGTATATACGAGGCCGGACATCGAATATGCAGTGGGTGTTGCTAGTAGATTTCTTGTAAATCTAGGTAAAGAGCATTAGGCAGCAGTAAAGTAGATTTTTAGATATCTCAGAGGAAGTTCTAAAGTTTGTTTAAGCTTTGGAGATGGACCACCTGTGTTAACAGGTTACATAGATGCAAATATGACAAGAGATTTTGATACAAGGAAGTTCACATCAGGTTTTGTACTTACTTTTGCAGGGGGAGCTGTATTATGACAATCCAGATTACAAAGGTGTATTGCTTTCTCTACCACAGAGGCAGAATATGTTACTGCTACAGAGGTTTGCAAAGAAATGTTATGGATGAAAAGATTTTTACAAGAATTGGGACTTAAACAGGAAAAATATGTGGTGTATTATGACAGCCAGAGTACCATCCATTTGTGTAAGAACCCAACATTTCATTCCAAGTTAAAGCATATAGATGTCAGATATCACTATACCACAAATGTGTTTGAAGAGAAACAATTATAGTTTCAGAAAATTCACACAGATAATAATGGGGCAGACATGTTGACAAAGACTTTACCGAAAGAGAGACAAGAGATGTGCCGATAGTTGGTCGACATAACTTCACATTGAGGAGCCATGAGATAGTCTCCCTTATGGGCTGAAGGGGGAGGTTGTTGGGCATATAGCCCAGATTCAACCCATAATGGGCTTTAGTGAAACCCACAACCTAGAACTTCACTTATATTAACTTAAACCCTAGATTAGGTGGCTAAGGTTGAGATTAAGAGGGAAACAACGACTGAAAACGTGGGAGAGAGAAAGAAGACTACAGATTGGCAGTAGAGGTCAGAAAACAAGATATCCAAGAAAGGGAAGAAGACACGGACAAGAAAAGACTATTCTCAATCATTCATATCCCATGTTAGATCAGTTTGTAGTGGATTCTTATTGTGATCACTTGGGAAAGTTTTGAATATTGTGCTTAGTATTATCATCATTGTATTCCCGTCATTCTATTGCAGCTATTGCTTTAGTTTGAGCAAGAAGTTTTGAGATCTGTATATTCATTATTTTGATAGTGAATTTTCTCTGGCTTGTCCCGTGGTTTTTACCCTTCGAGTTCAAAGGGTTTTTCATGTAAATCTTGGTATTTATTTGATTGTGATTTCTATTTGATTTCGTTGTGTATGACAACCTGCTAGTATTTGTCCAACCTGAGAGTAAATTTGGATTTTATTTTATCATATTCTCCGATTATCTAAGGTTTAGCTTATAAGTATAACAATTTTCTTGGATTTCATTTCATATTCTTGATACCTCTTAAATTTAAAAATTCTGCTTGAGAATTGAGGAGAGGGTATTTATTTTTATTTTATTACGTCTTCCAATTTAGTTATACCCTGTGCTCTTCCCTTATTTCCCTTTTTATATTTGAATCCAAAAACTCACAGAAGCTAGTGACTGATTACAACATATCGTGGTCCGGAGTTTAGTTTATTTTATTAGTCAGTAAATTTAGAAGGAATTAGAGACTGTGCTTGCTTCCATTAGCCTTTTTTCATCACGATAATTTGGGTATTGTGTCCTTTGTTGTTTATACTCCTTTTATTCATTTCGTTTGCATTTTTTTCTGTATTTACAAATCATTTGATATATATATATATATATATATATATATATATATATATATATATATTTAATATCATTACTTATTCTGACTTAATAATAATTATTTTTACTATTCTCCATTACATTAGCATTACTGATATTAAGGTATTATGCATGCAAGTACATCATGCATTTTTATACTCTAGCTTCTACATAGTTTCAAGGTTCCAAGTGCATGCTATCTTGGACAAGGATAACTTTAAGATCTTCTTGACGAGGATGAAATAATTCAATAATACAAAGCAATGAATAATTAAATTATAATAGTTTGTTTTACTCTTATATTGGTAGCTTGATCTATGTTTCATATTTAGCTTCAATTCAATGTTTTTACATTTATAGATAATCATCCAAAAGAAATATACTTAATTTATTTTTAGTATTTTTTCCATCTGTAATTAAATTATTGATGAAAAGCAAAATTTATGGTAGCAGGTTGGTGTCATATCTTATAAATCAATAAAATGTTCTTGAATAATAAAAATAAAACAAGATTAAGGTTCATTTTAGCCTCTATGATTTTGGTTATGGATCATTTAAGTCTTTATGATTTGCTCAGGTCCATAATAACCCCTATATTTTTAAAATTATAGCAAATAAGTCATTCTCATCAAGTCTGAGTTAATAGACGTTAGAATCTATTTAGGTGATATGATGATTCATAATAAATTATTAATATAATGATACATACAATTTAAGTTTTAAAAAGGATTGAGATTCATTTTAGCCCTTTGTGGTTTTGGCTATGTATTACTTAAGCCCTTATGGTTTACTCGTATCTAAAATAACCTCTATATTTTTAAAATCATAGCATATAAGGTATTGCTTACAAGCGCCATACAAGCTAATCATATGAGTGAAGACACGTGATATGCTGCATAATATTTTTACATATTATTATTATTGATATTTTTCTCATTTTATATTGTTTGTTGTATATATTGTGATGTCCTTTGATTTATGTAATGAGAATTGGATCATGATGAAATCATGATAATGAGATAAATTTATCTTTTATCACATACCCTAAACAATCATGATCATAGGTTACTTGAGAGGAATATCGAGATAATCAGATAGACTAGTTTATTGTTTACCCGTCCATATGATGGAGGCATGTGATCTCATAGTCGCTCATATGGGGACAATAAGAGTATAGTACATGTGCTTATTGGAGAATAAGTTCACTATTAGATGTGCTTATGGAATGCTAGATGGTTAATGATATCTGACGTCAGACAACGATTCTATAGTTCTAGTTGTTTGTATAGTCTTTAGACTTGAGATATCAAGGATGTTTTGTTTGAGTACTCATTTTTTTACACCGGACTTACAAGTCTGGAAGTTCCAAATATGATACAACAGGTTCTCGAGATTGGTAGCTAACCTTACGAAGACAATTGAGTGTCAATAGAGGATCATCCACTCTCGATATCATGAGAGGAATATTCTGTTTATTCTTGCTTAAGCAAATCCCTGATCATGGTCGTTCGGATTGAGAGAGAATGAGTTCTCCTTAAGAATCCGATTAGGCAAGACTCGGATGGATTCTGTATGAGTCTAATAGTACCATGCCCGATATATAGTCTATGAGATATTAGATATATGATGGACTATAATACATGGTAACTGAGGACAGATAGGTCCAATGGATTAGATCCTGATAAAACATCTGGGGACTATAGCGTAGTGGCCTAATACGTCCATAGTCGATAAGTTGAGTGAATTGTTATGAGATAATAATTAACTGAGTTAGAAGGAGTTCTGAGTCAAAAAATTTTTTGACGGTGTAATTCATGACCAGATCGGTATTGGGCCTAGAGGGTGACACACATACGATAGATGTTGCGATGAGTAGAGGTTTAGATATGAGATATCTATGGAGCTCCTATTTTATTGGATATCCAATAAGCCCATGTATTATTGAATCCTATGGATAATATTTAATAAATACTAATAAGAGATTATTGGATAGAGATCCACCAATCTAAGAGGTTTGGGTAGTTGGATAGAGATTCAATATCCAATAGGGCAAGATCCATTAGCGTTAAGTTAATGTTAGGACTATAGCTAGAGGAGTCCTAATTTAGTTTCATGGAAGAGGACAATCATGTAAAATCTAAAAGGTATTCATGTAAATCATATCTAGCCGACCCCGATTAAGGAAAGTAAGGAGGCTGGCTAGGTTATGATTAGTTGAGGAAGATATTTGAGGGGAGAGTAAGATGCATGTTATCTTAATTAACCACCTCTTATCCTAGTTAAGGAAGGGTTGGTTGAGGAGGGGTTAAATTAGAATAGAATTAGGAAACAATAAAGCAACCAACTACCCCTAGATGGACCAATTGGTGGTTGGACTTAGAGTTGCATTAGAAGTTACTTTAGGAGTTGGTTGAGGGTAGGAGTCTTGAAGTATGAGTCCTCTTAGGAATTAGGGATTGAAGGCCTATAAATAGCCTTGTAATCATCCACTTTTTATCATGAATAAATCAATCTTTCTTTAGTCAATGGCTTGAGTACGAAGGAGGGAGGAACCCCTATAGAGTTCCAAGGAGGCCGATCCCCTATAGAGATCACCCCAATTTTAGAATCTATAAGGGTTCTAACACTTGGTATTAGAGCAACATTCTTGGTGTCTCGTTGCCCTTCCACAGCCATCCATCAGCTCCCCATAGCCGTCCAAAGCAATTTTCATAATTGCTAGAAGATCGTCACCAAACTTTGTTGTCATCTCCACCATTACATATCATCTTTTGATCTCCCAGTGAATTGTAACAGGTTTTGGTTTTCTACCTTACTGCTGTAATTTAGTTATCCTTAATCCAAAAACCTAAAAAAACTATTCCCATATTGCTGCATAAACTTTTTGTCGTAAAGTTTCCATCTTTACGATGAAAGTTAAGCTGTAGAATTCTAGCCGCACACCCCCTACTTTTTGATTTGCTGCTGTGTTTTTACCGATCAAATTTCTACAAAATGTCTACCATAGCTTTATATCTTCCTATCCTTAGATCTCCCTTTAGTTTTGTCAAAAAATCATCAAGACAACCTACCCATCTTTTACGTCCAAACTGCTACAGTTTAGACGTAAAAATCTACTACAGTACCTTCCCGTGATCTTTGATTTTGTCGAACCTTTTGCTGTCATTTTCTTCCATAAAATTTTTGATGAAATTACCTCTTCCTTGCCAGTAGATTCCCTTTGAGTTTTACTTAAATTTTCATTGAGAATTTCTGGAAAAAATTATATCTTCACTGCTGGAATTTTTTCAATAAAAAATCTACTGCTGCACCTTTGTCTTTCTTCTTCTTCTTAACCTACCGAAACCCAACTAACTTGCTGCCACCACCCAAGACATCTTTAGGGCATCCCTTTAGCCTTAAGATGCAACTCCCATTACCTATTTTCCTTACCATAACAACACCCAAAACTGTAGCCCAAAATAGCGACTATCGCAGCCTATCGATGCAGAATTCTATAGCACTACCTTTTAATATTTTTTGCTACGCCCATATATGATCTTTACCGAAATTGTTGCTACCACCCATGTTGTCTTTAGGGCACCCAAATAGCCTTAAGACACAGCCATCATAGCCTTTTTTCAATTTCCATAGCCAACCCAAACCGTAGCCAAAACAACGGTCTTCCACAGCCACCGAACCTTCCACCGATCCTTATCTTCTGCAGCCAGCGAACCTTGCCAAATCGGTTGCTACCCCAATAGCAACCCTAAGCCTTCCTTCCCAACCTCAAAACACTACTACAAAAATCCTTTGCAGCCTCTACAACACCCTCAAACCGTAGCACCAACAGTGACCTAAACCGCAAGCTATTAACTCTAATTCACAACCTTGATCTGTCACCCTTTTGGCCACCAAATCGTACCAAACCGATTGCTGCCATCAACAGCAACCCTAAGCTACCCTTCTAAACCTAAACCTTAGTCATTGAACCCCCCTTATAGCCTCTGCAATAGCCCCAAACAGTAGCATCAACAACACCCTCTTTGCCAAAAAATTTTGCTGCACTACCTTCGGTACTACTTGCTGCATCCACACCCAAGTCCTACCAAATCCATTACTGTCATCAACAACAACCCTAACCCCTTCCTTTAACCTTAAACCTCAGCCATTATACCCCCTATACAACCGCTACAACAACCCTAAATCACAGCCCCAGCAGCAACCAAAAATAATAACTTTTTAGCCCCAAACCGTAGTCACCTACCCTTGATCCACCACCTCTTTCTGCCATCAATCAACCCAACCTTTTTATATCACTGACTCAACAATAGGAGAAGGATATTGATATCTCAGATCTGGAGGCACACACAATGGCATCTCAAGGTTCAATCGATGCCAAGTTGGAGGCATTTGCTGAATTCGGATTAGGTCGATCTTTGAGCCCAACAAAATTCCAACAAAGTGCAAGTTCAGAGATGCCTCTCAAAAAGAAAGAATGAGCCATTGATATGAGGCAGCCACACATGAGGGAGGACTTCCCTCGATGGGAAGAAGGAGACCAGACGAGATGGATTTCGCGCGTCGAACGTTACTTCTGTTATCACCAAACACCGAAGGATTCCATGGTGGACACCATTGTCATCCACCTTGAAGGAGATGCTATATGATGGTACAATTAGCTTAAATACAACTATGAGACTCCGACATGGATACAATTCAAGTACACACTACTGAACCACTTTGGGCCGACGAAGAACAAGAATATCAACGAACAACTTGCCATGATCCGACAAACCTCCACGATCTAAGAATACCAAACCAGGTTTGAGGAATTATCTTACTTTGCTCATGATTGGTCTGACAAATAATTATTAGGGATGTTCATCGAAGGACTCAAGACAGAAATTAAAGGAGAGGTTAAAGCGCGACAACCCCCCACTGTGAAGGCTGCAATCTCTTTCGCCCGAATCCAAGAGGAATGGTTGAACCAAGATGCTCGAAGGATAAGAACTACTCCTAGACTAGCAACATATAGACCTTCAGCACCCCTTGCTCCTAGTTGGGCTTCGCTACCAAAGAAATTGACGAGAGAAGAACTTCATGATAGATCGGCGAAGGGCCTTTGTTGGCATTGCAATGAACTTTGGAGCCGCAACTATCATTGCAAAAAAGGGAAGCATTCCATGATAGAACCTATAGAAGAATCTGAAGAAGATGACCTTGAGAGGAGGAGAACACGAAGGAGGACCTGCAGTCGGCCGATTGCATGACTCACACTCTAGCCGGCCATGTAAACCCGTAAGTAATGAAAGATGAAGAATCTCTTAAGCAACAGTCGGTCACCATCCTCATCAAGACCAGGAGCCCCAATGACCTTATGAATGGCAAAGTAAAGCAGGTGACCTTACACGGGAAATGTGGGAGTGAAGAAAAGACACAATGCTTGGAGAAGTTTGCTACCTCCATCGAACCAAGCCGATTTCATCCTACTAGACTGCACGACCTCTATATGCTGATCTTATAGGAGGAACCACCAGCACATATTCGGCTCTATTATTGTCCACATCCTCAAAGGGCCGAAGCTAAAAGGATTATCCAGGAGACGCAGGAGACACAGAACATTCGGTCATGACCTTCCCTTACAACGACACTTTATCTCCAAAAGCTTTACCTCTTTGTCTGCAGGGATAAGCTCTTTCTGAAGTGCCACATCTAGCTGAACCAGCTATGGCTTTTGATGTAACACTCCCAGATCTCGAGCTACTACTACCTCTCCCAGGAATGGACTATGTTGTTCGAAGTATTCCCTATTGACGATTGTAAGAAGATCAGGTCCCTCCAGCAACAGTACTAGCATGAAATCTATAATTGGATGGAGATCAAAATTCTAAAGGAACAGGAGGAAAGCATCCACACGTCCACCATCTACAGGGCCTTCACAGCCACTATGCCATCTATATCAGTCTTCGCATTACAAGATCAAAATAAGATGTTTGAAATTGGAGCAGACAAAATAGGAGTTGAGATCAACACCACCCTCTTGCAAGTTGGTCGACACCTAATCCACACTAAGGCTCTCCCTATATTTCACACGATGCTTTTGATATATAAAGGGATACTAATTACTACTAAATTAGAAATCTGGCATGATACAGGTCAGTAGTACAATGGAGAGATGAAAACATGCTCGGTAAAATTATAGCTCCTACCCTCCTCGGAATTAGAATAGGCTCACACCATTAGGAACCTTATCAAAGGGTAGCAATTATTTCAAAAGAAGGCTCAGTTACTATTAAAGAACAACCAAGTGGCAGCCCATGCAAGAAAGAAATAGCCACCCGATAAATACCGGAGCAAAAGAAAGTTTGCTGTTGAATATCGAGTTTCCCTTCATCTCCAGCCCTACCAGTAGAAAATTCGAGCCTCAAGGAAGTGGTCTCCCTGCTACTTTGGCCCGTGCAAAATTGGGGATCACAATAGAGACATGACTTATGGATTAGATCAATACATCAATTTAAAAATATAATTGAACATCCAAGTATCTCATCGCAAATGGAAGTTTAGAAAGGATGACTCAACCCAGATCCATCCACCTAACATCCCAACTGATGAGGATGTTCAAATTCAATTGATGATCGCATGAGATCATAGGATCATGATGCACCACCGTCCAAATACTACTACCCCTGATGGAGAGATACATAATAATGCTAGACCGTCGGACCACAATGCGCCTACTGTAGATACCACAAGGAAGCTTCAAAGAGAATTACAGATCGAGACCCAAAGTTCATGGAGCCTCAACCTTGAGGACAAGGCTGATTTGAAGAGGGAGGGTCTGTTAGGACTCTACCTAGGGGAGTCCTAATTTAGTTTCATGGAAGAGAGCACTCATGTAAAATCTAAAGGGCATTCATGTAATCCTATCTAACTGACCCCTATTAAGGAAAGTAAGGAGGTCGGCTAGGTTAGGATTAGTTGAGGAAGATATTTGAGGAGAGAGTAAGATGCATGTTACCTTAATTAACCACCCCTTATCCTAGTTAAAGAGGGGTTGGTTGAGAAGGGGTTAAATTAGAATAGAATTAGGAAACAATAAAGCAACTGGCCACCCCTAGATGGATCGGTTAGTGGTTGGACTTAGAGTTGCATTAGAAGTTACTTTAGGAGTTGGTTGAGGGTAGGAGTCCTCTTAGGAATTAGAGATTGAAGGTCTATAAATAGCCTTGTAATCATCCATTTTTTATCATGAATAGATCAATCTTTCTTTAGCCAATGGCTTGAGTACCAAGGCGGGAGGAACCCCTATAGAGTTCCAAGGAGGCTGATCCCATATAGAGATCACCCCAAGCTTAGAATCCGCAAGGGTTCTAATAGCTACATATGCCTCCATAAATAGGAGAAACACTAGAGCTCATAGGCTAGAGCTCTTTGTGGTCGCCCTTCCTATTCTCCTCCCACCTTCTCCTCCTTAGTTGGCAACCCTCTTGGTAGTGCAAGAGGACAGCAAGAAGGGTCGACCCTTCTTGATCAGTTCTATAAGGTGGTGCGTGAAGACTATGAGGATTCGCGCTGTAAAGGGAGGAGCATCGTTGTATTGATCTGTCATGTGGATCAACACTAGAGAGGACATTCGACCTTTTTTATCCTCTCCTTTGAAACTGATTTTTCAGGGATATATGATCTCTCTAGGTAAAACATCCAATACATGACGTGCATATCTTTTCAGTTTTACGGTTTTCTCACACCAATCATCGCACGATGATTTGATAAACATGAGAAATCAATTTTGTTTCTATTTTCTACTATGCATGTGATGCTTCTATAAGGTTTCTCAGTAATGATATCAAAGCCAAGTTCATCGTGCGATGATTGGCTATAAAACTTACATGTGTTGTGATGAATCATGTAGATTGTTTTATACTTAACTTGCTATAATTTTATCATATTTTAAAGATTTGGATAACATCCTTTCTCACTATTGAGAGATGTTGTGGAGAGGCACTTTGACATCAAAATTGTTGATACAAAAGGGGTGAAAAAAGGTAGCAACTATTGCTGCCATAAGGCATGGCTGAAGGCTGCTTACAGCCTTAGCCGAGAGCCCTAGAAGAGGCTCTCAGCCATAGCCACATGCTACAAACTGAGAGCAGCCATGCTGCTCTCGGCCAAGCAGCAACCCCCCATGTTGCTAAGGAGTCTTGGTTACATGGGGAACCCCTAGTGGTTAGGGTTTTCCTAGCTGCATGTGATGATCCTACAACCAGGGATTCTTGGCTCCAGTTTGACGGCCAAGGCTTTATTGGTTGCCCATGGTTGATTGTGGCTAAGGGTGTTGGTTGCAAGGAATGCTAGGAAACCTTATCAGAAGCATCGCATGTGCTGCAAAAAAATAAAACAAAGACGTCTCCCATGTTAGTTAAATCGTCATGTGATGATTGGTGCATAAAAAATCATAAAATCAAAAAAATTATGCATTGTGTGTTAGATATTTTACCTAGGGAGATCGTATATCCCTGAAAATCCAGATACATAAACGTGAATGAAGGAGGTCAGATGCCCTCCTCTCTAGCAGTATCTATATGGTGGATGCAGCGGCAATGCTCCTCAGATCACTGCAGAATCTTTTTCTCTAAGATTTATCACCGAATGAGGCGAGGAGGCTAAGGAGAATAAGAGGGGCAGCCACTAAAAG
Organism: Ensete ventricosum; assembly: GCA_029747655.1. NCBI lineage: Eukaryota > Viridiplantae > Streptophyta > Magnoliopsida > Zingiberales > Musaceae > Ensete > Ensete ventricosum. Next base: position 19,881,066 of record JAQQAF010000009.1, read on the forward strand.
GTCTAGCCTATAAACCTTTTAGCCCTCTTCTATTTATAGAGGTCATTGTCAACTTAATCATAATGGATCATATCCTATTGGGTACTAGATCTCTATCCTATTAGGATCAAGTTGGCACTAAGAAGGGGGGGGGGGGGGGGTGGGGGGTGGGGTTGAAGTGTATATTGTGCCATCTTTTTATTTATTATTATTATTGGCATATTCTCACTTTATGTTGCCTGTTACATATATTATTATGATGTCATTAGATCTACGCAATGAGGATCGAATCTTGATAAGATAATGATAATAAGTCTGATTCACCTTTAAACACAGATCCTAAATAATCTCGATCATAAGTTACTCGAGAGGGACATCGAGATAACCGGATAGACCAGTGTACTTACTATATACCCATCCATATGATGGAGGCGATTGGTCTCATAGCCACTCATGTGGGGACACTAAGGGTATAATACATGTGCTCTTTGAAGAATAAGTTTACTGATTGATCTGCTAACGAAATGTTGAAAGGTTAATGATACTTGATGTCAGACAATGATTCTATAGTCCCGGTTGTGTGTCTGGTCCTTAGATTTGAGACACGAAGGATGCCTTATTTGAGTACTTATTTCTTTGATGTCAGACTTATAGGTTTGCAAGTTTCAGATCTGGTATAATCGGTTATCAGGATTAGTAGCCAACTTTACTAAGACAATTAAGTGTTAATAGAGGATTGTCTACTCTTGGTATCATGAGAGGAACATCCCGTGTCTTCTTGCTTAGGTAAATCCCTGATCATGGTCGTTCAGATTGAGAGAGAAGTAGTTCACTGAATCAGAAGGAGTTTTGATAGGTACAACTCACGGTGAACTCAGTATTAGGTCAAGAGGGTCACACACATATGGTAGATATTGCGACGAGTAGAGGTTTAAATATGAGATATCCGTAGAGCCCCTATTTTATTAGATATCCAATAAGCACCTATATTATTGGATCCTATGTATGAGATCCAGTAAGAGCTAATAAGAGATTCTTGGATAGAAATCCATTAATCTAAGAGGCTTGGGTAGTTGGATATAGATCTAATACGCAATAGGGCATGATCCATTAGGGTTATGTTGATAAGGACCTCTATAAATAAGAGGGGGCTAAAGGGTTAATAGGCTAGAGCTTCTGATGGCCACCCCTCCTATTCTCCTTAGTCTCTTCTCTTTGTTCTACAGCTCTTTCATGTAGAGAGGGAGATCTCGCAATGATCTGAGGAGTGTTTGTTGGGAAAACTAGTGGGAGCATCACATGCGTAACCAAAGAAAGAAAACAAAATAGTTTCCCATGTATATCAAGTCATCATGCAAAGATTGATGCATAAAAATTCGTAAACTCAAAAAACTGCGATGCATGAGAGATTGATTACCTAGGGATATTATATATCCCTAAAATTTTAAATCATGATAGAGAGGATGAAGGAGGTCAAATGTCCTCTTCTGTAGTGGTATCCACACGATGGATCATTGTAGCGATGCTCCTCTAAACGTAGCAAAAATCTCACAACTCTTGCACAGAAGAGGAGGGAGGGAGGAGAATCGGAGGGGACGACCAAAAGTGCAGCCTATTATAATTTATACCGCCCTACCTCCTATTTATAGAGAGTCACCAAAAACCCGAGTGGATCCTTCCTTAGTAAGTATTAGATCTTCATCCAATTATCCACTAATATTGGATTAGTAGAAATATATCCAATAATCTCAATTGGTTTCTAATTGGGCCTCATGTAGTGATCCATCAATGTTGGGTCTCATCCAATAAGAACATGGGCTAATTAGATAACTCATATCTAATCCTCTACTCGTTGAAATATCTACCATAAGTGTGTAACCCTCTAGACCCAACACCGAGCTGGTCGTGAGTCCTTCCTATCAGAACTCATGACTCAGTGAATTGTTATCTCATAACAATTCACTTGACTCATCGACTATGGACGTACTAGGCCATTATGCCAAAGTCCCAAGACAGTATATAGATCTTATCCATTGGACCTGTCTTTCTTTAGTTACTATGTATCTATAGTCTTTCATCCATATAATATTCTAGAAATTATATATTAGACATGGTACTGTCAGGCCACTTACAGAATCCATCCAGGTCTCACTCTAATCGGATTCTCCCAGAGAACTCCTCTTATAATCTGAATGACCCTGGCTGAGGATTTGCCTGAGCGATAATATACGGGATATTCCTCTCAAGATATCGAGAGTAGATGATCATCTATTGACACTCAATTACCTTCGTAATGTTGGCCACCAATCTTGATAACCGGTTGTATTAGTTCTGGAACTTTTCAAACCTGTAAGTCTAGACATCAAAGAAAGGAGTACTCAAACAAGGAATATCCTTGGTGTCTCGAGTCTAAGGACAAGATGCACAACCGAGACTACAAAATTACTGTATAATGATAGGCATCATTAACCATCCAACATTCCGTAACCAAATCAATTAGTGAACTCATTCTCCAATGAGCACATGTACTGTACCCTTAGTATCCCTACACTAGTGGCTATAAGATTAGTCACCTCCATTATATGGACAGGTATACAGTACACTGGTATGTCCAGTTATCTCGATGTCCCTCTCGAGTAACCTGTGATCGGAATTATTTAGAATATGTATTTAAAAGTGAATCAGTCTTATTATCATGATCTTATCATGATCTGGTTCTCATTGCACAGAACCAAGGACATCATAATATATATATTCATCAGATAATATAATGTGAGAATATGTCAATAATAATAATGTAAAAAAACTGTGCAGCGTGTCACACGTGTCATCACTCACGTGATTAGCTTGCAGGGCACTTGTAACTAGTAATCTCCCACTTAACCTAAAGACAATCACCTATATATCTGATCCCCATCAGACCCCTGTGACGCTCAAATATAGTCTGAGTTAGCAGCTTTGTCAGTGGATCTACAATATTATCTTCTGATGGAACTCTTTCCACTACTACATCTTTATGGGTTATGATCTCTTATATCAGGTGGAACCTCCTCAGAACAATTCTAATTAGACCAGGGTTCCTTGCTAGAGCTAATGCCCCGTTGGTGTTACTATATATGGGAATCAGTGCCATATTGCTTGGTACGACTCTCAAATCCCTAGTAAACTTCTTCATCCACACCCCTTCACTTGCTGCTTTTGCTACAATAATGTACTCCTCATAAGACCCCAAAAGGAGCCCTATAGATTTTGATCCTTGAGGGGGATCAACCCTTGGAATGTTGTAGGGGTTCCTCCCTCCTAGATTCGACACAAGACTGAAATAAAATTGATAATTGCTTGATAAAAGAGAGGGGGATTGCCTAATTAAAATTATCTTTTTACCCCTTCTATAGACTACCTATCTTAGAGGGAATAGGTGGCAGCTAGGTTGGCTTTGTAGCCGACCTAAGCAGGGGGTAACCCTAGCCGACTAGCCCGGTAAAGGGGGCGACGACCACTGAGCCCTAAGGCCCCAAAATAAACCATAGCCACACTTCTTTATAGGATATAAGTGACTAGGTGAGGTTTTATTACACTTTCACAGGGTTCTTATTAATTACTTCTAAGTGATTAGGACTCAACCCTGCTGGAGTCCTATCAACTCCACCTCTATGTCAAGTCAGTAGTAGTATCTTGCTTGTAACTGTTCCAGCTTATTGCTCCTCCATTTATGGTGAAGACATACCTTGAGTTCGACTTGTTATCATCGATGTTAGACTAAAAACTTGAGTCTGTATAGCCCTTAACCTGGAGGCTACTGCCTTCGTATACCAGTAAAAGATCCTTAGTCATTCTCAAGTACATAAGGATACACTTTACTGCTTTCCAGTATTCTAAACTTGGATCTGCCTGATACCTACTTGTGTCACTCAAAGCATGCACTATATCAAGCCTAGTACATAATATAACATACATGATAGACCCTATCGTTAAGGCATAGGGTATCATATTCATGTCTGTCCTTTCTTCAAGAGTCTTTGGTGACATACTTATGGAAAGTGATATCCAATGTCTTATCGGTAAGAGACATCTCTTGAAATTTTTCATGTCAAATCTTTTGATAATAGAGTTTCTGTACCTAGACTAAGACAAGCTAAACGTTCTCTTGGGTCTATATCTATAGATTTGGATCTCTAAAATATATGATGCTTCTCCTAAGTCCTACATGGAGAAGTATCTAGATAGCTAAGTTTTAACTCTAGAGAGCATTCCTACATCATTCTTAATAATTAGGATATCATCTACATACAACATCAAGAAGGTGATAGTACTCCCACTTACCTTCCTATACACATAATGCTCATCTTCGTTCTTAACGAAGTCATAAGATCTTATCACCTCATCAAATCTTATTTTCCAACTTTGTGAGCATGTTTCAGTCCATAGATGGACTTGAGCAACCTGCACACTTTATTTGGACTCTCTCTGGATATGAATCCCTTTGGCTGTATCATATACACCTCTTCGTCGATGTTGCCGTTGAGGAATAAAATTTTTATATTTATTCACCAGATCTCATAGTTATAGTGTGCTGTCATATCCAAAAGAATTCTGATGGATTTTAGCATGGCTACAAGTAAGAAGGTCTCGTTATAGTCAACTTCTTGCCTTTGACGATATCCTTTTGCCACCAGACTTGCTTTATAGGTCTCAACCTTTCCATCTACTCTGATCTTCTTCTTGAAGATCCATTTATAGTCGATGGGTACAATACCCTCAGGTGCATCCATAAGGTTCTAAATTTTGTTAGAGTACATGGAACCTATTTTATAATTTATGGCTTTTTGCCACTTCCCGAAGTCTACCCTCATAAAAGCCTCATCGTAGGTCTAAGGATCAACATCTTGAGTGTCCTATCTACTGATATGTCCCACATATCTTTCAGGAGGGTGAGATACTATGATAGACCTATACAAAGTTGAAACTTGTGTGCTAGGTACCTGAATAGACTCGGACTCTGGAATGGTGCTGGAGCTAGGTTCTCTAACCTCGCTCAACTCTATCTCACTCCCGCTATTTCCACCAAGAATATGTTCCTTCTTAAGGAACATAGATCTCTTGGCAACAAAGACCTTCTGATCCTCAAGATGATATAAGTAATACTCACAAGTTTCCTTAATGTATCCCACGAACTTACACCATTCTGTCCTTAATTCCAACTTGTCAGGATTGTGTCTCTTAACATAGGTAGGGCAACCCCAAATCTTAACAACCTTAAGATCGGGCTTCTTCCCTTTTCATGTCTCATATTGTTAAGACACTACCGACCTAGATGAAACTTTGTTCATAAGGTAAGCTACGGACTCTAGGGCATATCCTAAGGATGAGACGAATAGGTTAGCGAAACTCACTATGGACCGCACTGTGTCTAACAACTTGCAATTCCTCCTTTCTGATAAACCATTGAGCTGAGATGTATTAGGAGGTGTCCACTTGTACAAAATCCCATGGCCCATAAGGAAATGGGTGAACTTTGTATTCAGGTACTCTCCTCCCCGATCTAATCGAAGAGTCATAATACTCTTTCTAATCTGGTTCTCTATTTCATTATTATATTCTCTGAATTTTTCAAAAGCCTCAAACTTATACTTCATCAAGAACACGTGTCCATATGTAATGAAATATGAGTAACCACCTATTAACCACCTATAGCTTGAGTCAACATAGGACCACATACATCACTATGTATGAGTTCTAATAATTTAGTGGCTCTTTCTTCGGTTCCACTAAAAGGAGAGATGATCAACCTTTCCATGAAGGCAAGGTTTGCAAGTTGCATACTACTCATAGTCGAATGGATCTAAGTATCTATCTTTTAGCAACTTTTAAATTCTTCCCTTATGGATATGACCTATTATACAATGCTATAGGTATGCCTTGTTCACCTCATCTCATTTCCACTTGGACGCACTTACATTCATGATGTATGGAGAAGTGTCTAACACATATAAGCCATTAATTAATATCCCTCTTATGATGATCTTGTCATTCAAAATTAATGAACAACTATTGTTCTTAAAAACTAATTTATATCTACTAATTATCAAATAAGAAATGGAAATAATATTTTGATAATAGAGGGAACATAATAGCATGCATCCAATACAATAGTATCTCCACTAGGCAGATGTAGGGTGACCTCGTCAATGGCAACTCTTGCTCCATTGCCCATCTTGAGGTCCATTTCGCCTCTTGCTGGTCTCTTAAGCCTTGCTAGAGCTTGTAACAATTGTAGATATGATAAATACTCCGAGTATCCAATGCCCATGTGTTATAATAAAAATCTAACAAATGGAGACTGATCATAAATGTACAATGGAAGCACTAGACTTTGTCCTTGGCCAAGTCTTTCTTGGCAACTTTTGCCTTACCCGATTTGCCTTTGCCTATGCCCTTCTTAAGGGTCTTATTAGCCTTCCCTTTCTTATTAGTCTAAACAACATATAGAACTGGCTTCTCTTTCTTGATAGTACTCTCAGCTTCCTTCAACATATTGAGGAGCTCAAGTAGAGTCACCTCAAACTTGCTCATATTAAAGTTCATGATGAATTGTGAAAAAATCTGATAGGGACTGAAATATAAGATCAACACACAGGTTATCTTCTAAGACTATTCCTAGATCTATGAGTTTCTCAATCCATTCTATCATCTTTGTGACATGGTTCTAAACCGATGCCCCTTTTGTCATCCTAACTTAGAAGAGACTCTTGGATATCTTATATTTTTGAGAACTTCTCTATTCCTCAAACAGTTAGCGAAGATGAAGAAGGATGAAATTGGCATCGATGCTCTCATGTTGCCTTTGTATCTTGGGCGTCATGGAGGCCAACATAGAGCACTTTGCCAAGGTGGAATCATCTATATATTTCACATAGCGAGCGATCTCATCCTCTCTTGCCCCTTCCTCCAGCGTGGACAAGATCATGTTAAGGACATATACTATTTTCTCCATCATGAGAATAATTCTCAAATTACGGAGCCAGTTCGTGTAATTTGGACCAATGAGGTGGTTGGCATCAAGTATGCCATGTAGGGGTTTTGTAAGTGATATGTTTCTAACGAACAAGATGTAGCATGAATTAATAATATATAGATTTTATAGAAAATTAATTAAGATACGAACTTCTATCTTAATGTACTCCCACTATTTTCCTAGCGAATCACGCGACACTCTTGGCATGTGAAACGAAAGTCTCTAATAGACTTCTAGTGGGGATCGAGATACAATCGATGTCTTAATGTAACCACGAGGGACTCGACCAATCACACTAAGCTTAAAAAGGTAGGCAACTCTTGTCAATCACAACTCCTTGTGATTCCCATCCTATTCGGCCTCCAAACCATTATGGTCTCGAGGGATTTGACCAACCATGAAGTTCGGTTAAGTCATCACAATCGTTACTAGATGAGTCTGATTTGATGATATGCCCTCGATGGACTCGACTAAACATATCATATCCTTAGGTTACCGGTAACATCTCTATGTCATAGGCAAGATCTTGATCATGTAGATATGTGAGCCTCGAGGAACTCGACTAACTCAACCTATGTCGTGATTCAATTTCTTCCTATAATGATAGAAGGCCACGTGGGTCATTCTTATTGTCTCATGCTCACAGACTTAATATTATCGTAGGAGGGGTTTTTGTTTTGTATCGGCCTTTTAATATATCGTGTCACACACATACATATTTAATATATATCTACACCGCATGCAAATATATATGTATTATATATATACGTCTACTATAATATATATATATATATATATAATATATATTATAGTAGGTGAATAATCACATATCGCGTATGCATACATACCGGATGATCATGAACCATCACCTAATGTGATTAGGCCCGAGCTAGTGGCCCGAATCACTCACAATAGAATCTATGTGTGTATCGACGCATCTCCATGCCTTGTGATCATCTTTCTTATCATCATCGATTCCGTCGGATCCTCAACGCATCACCATGCATCGCGATCCCCTGCCATAACATCGTGGGTCCCGTTGACACCTCCACGCTTCAGTCATGCCTCTTCGTTTAATTACAACATAATTATTAGCACGTAGGCTCGACAATAAACGAGAAAAACGGAGGCTCACAGTCCTTAATAATAATAATAATAATAATCACATACACACATCACAACACATGGCTCATGATCATCAATATATATCATACATCACATGTCCACACATCATCATGTAGGACTACTAGATAAATAATATCTAATTAAACTATTAAATTAATTAATTTATTAGAAATCAGGACATGTCATAAAATTTTAGAATTGTTAAGGGTATTTTTAGAATTTTGGACAAAAGGACAAATACAAAAATTTCTCAAATTTCGAGGGTCATATTTATCCTTTTGCCAAAAAGAAGCCCTAGCCCTCCACACTATTTGGAAACCCAATCGGAGCATCACATTCACAGTTGAAGAAAGAAAACAAAGTAGGTATTCCACGTATATCAAGTCGTCATGCAAAGATTGATGCACAAAAATCTATAAAATAAAAAATTATAATACGTGAGAGATTGATTACATAGGGAGATCATATATCATTGAAATAGATCCTTTTGGAGAGGATGAAGTAGGTCAAATGTGCTCCTCTCTAGCGATATCCATCTGATGGATCGTTGTAGTGATGCTCCTCCAATCATAGCCAAAATCTCGTAACTCTTGCATAGAAGATAAGGGAGGGAGGAGAATAGGAGGGGACGATAAAAAATGCAGCGTATAACAAGTGTCGCCCATGCCTCCTATTTATAGAGAGCCACCAAAAACCTTAGTGGATCCTACCTTAGTGGGTATTGGATCTTCATCCAATTACCTACTAATCTTGGATTATTGGATCTCTATCTAATAATCTCAATTGGTCTCTAATTGGACCTCATTCAGTGATCCATCAATGTTGGGTCTCATCTAATAAAAACATAAGCTAATTGAATAATTCATATCCAATCCTCTACTCGTTAAAATATCCACCATATGTGTGTAACCCTCTAGGCTCAACACCAAACTGGTCATGAGTCCTTCCTATTAGAACTCCTTTTGACTTGATAAATTATTATCTCATAACAATTTACTCGACTCATCGACTATGGACTTACTAGGCCACTACGCCATAGTCCCAAAACGGTACAAGGGATCTTATCCATTGGACCTATTTATCCTCAGTTACCATATATCTATAGTCTCTCATCTATCTAATATCCTAGAGACTATATATTGGACATGATATTGTCAGGCCACGAATGAAATCCATTCGAGTCTCGCTCTAATCGGATTCTCTCGGAGAACTACTTCTCTCTCAATCTGAACAACCTTGGTCGAGGATTTGTCTGAGCGATAACATATGAGATATTCCTCTCATGATATCGAGAGTAAATGATCCTCTATTGACACTTAATTGCCTTTGTAAGGTTGGGTACCAATCTCGATAACCGGTTGTACCAAATTTGGAACTTTTCAAACCTATAAGTTCGACGCCAAAGAAAGTAATACTCAAATAATGCATCATTTGTGTCTCAAGTGTAAGGACCAGACACATAACTGAGATTACGAAATCACTATTTGACGATAGGTATCATTAAGCATACAACATTTCATAAGTGGATCAATCAGTTAACTCATTCTCCAATGAGTACCTGTGATATACCATTAGTGTCCCTACACTAGTGGCTATGAGACCAGTCGCCTCCATCATATGGACAGGTATACAGTACATCGGTCTATCCGGTTATCTCGATGTCCCTCTCAAGTAATATATACCCGAGATTATTTAGGTAGGATCTATGGTTATAGGTGAATCGATCTCATTATCGTGATCTCATCACGATATGATTCCCATTACACAAAACAAAAGAATCATAATATATAAATTTAATAGATAATATAACGTGAGAATATGCTAATCATAATAATGCAAAAAGACTGTGTAGTGTGTCACACGTGTCATCACTCACGTGATTGACTTGTAAGGTATTTGTAACCAGTAATATCATCATCGCATCCACCGTGCAGATACCGTTGGAGAGGAGGATATTTGACTTCCTTCTTCCTCTCATTTAGATCTAGTTTTTAAGGGATATACAATCTCCATAGGTAAAACATCTAACACGTGTTATGCAGTTCTTGATTTTTATGATTTTTGACACTAATCATTACACGACGATTTGATAAACGTGGAAAGCCATTTTTATTTTTATTTTTTGTTGTGTGTGTGATGCTCCTACTAGATTTCCCAACAAAGTCGACATGCTAGTGGAATGGACAATATGTCAAAGAAAATGGCGATGTGTTGGAGGTTCGGACAAAGTTCCAAAAGATCATATAACTTTTTGAAAGAGCGTACAATATGTTGAATGATTTGTAAATGTGTCAAATATATGATTGATTTATCAAAATCTAGATCAAGGTTATTTTGGATCAATTTGAGTTGGTATTAGGCCGAAATAATGCCAACTTGTTAAGAAAGTCATTAGGCTTAAAGTTGGGTTGAGTTGGGCCTATTAGAAGGGCAAATTGGTGGCCTAAAATAGGCTTGGCAGGGGTACCACTAGGCCCAGGCAATAGTACTATCCAAAATTCAAATTTTACAATGGTAGTATTATTAGAGTTCAAAATTATGATGTCAAAAGTTGCAGCGGTAGTACTACCCAATGTCAGCGATAGTATATGTACCCTAAAATTTTTGAGGATTTAAATCTTTGGTTTTATTTCCTTTTGGGGCCTATAAATATTTCACTTAGGCTTGATTCATGAAGCATATATTCCTAAGTTTGTGAAGTGTTATAGGTCTCTCTTTGATAATTGTTTAAGTTTATTCCACCCTTTGGAGTTTAGTTGTGATACTAAGTTATAGGATGCGAGAGATCTCTTGTAAAAAAGTGAGTGTAGAGGTTCTCTCTTAAGCCTATAAACAAGAGAAAAGGGATAACAAAGGTAGTTGATCTTCGACAATTGGAAAAAATATCAATAGTGAAAGCTGGTAGCCTCGATGGAAGAGGAATCGGGAGTAGACGTCGATCGGGATAACTGAACCATTCTAAATTAGTTTGTATATCTTCTCTTGCTTGTGACTTTGTTTATGATTACTTATTATCATTCACTTTACTCGCAAACCTTATTTACACTCAATATTTGATTAATCATGTTTTCATTATAGATTTTTCAATCAAGCATTAAAATCGGTTAAATTTAATTTTCTATAGCACTAATGCACCACCCCTATTAATGTCATTAATATCCTAACAAATGCATGACCACAATAGCTTGTTTGGCGGCATTAGTTGGTCCCTCATCATCACTTGTGTGTCCTTGAATAGGATCAAAATGATTTCTTTAGTCATCATAATCTTGCTTTGCATATATTAGTCTATTCTCATCTAGTTGTAAGGTTTTACATGGACACTCTTAGGTATAGTGACCATACTTGTGACATTCGAAACACTATGATTTTCCTCAGGTGTTCTCAATAACAATAGTCTTGCCCTTGTTATCTTGCTTGGGTGAGGCGACACCAGACCCTGTCGGAGTATTCATGGGAGTGCATGAAGATGGGCTTGTGGGTTTTCGGCTATGTGCCTAAGATATTATTCAATTTCATGACCCTTTTGGAAGACAATTAAGGAGTCTTGGTCAAAGTGAGACATTTCATGTTAAATGTCCTATTATAGGCCGATGAGAAATCTAGCTATCATAAAAGTAGGTTCTTTATGAATATCACATTGGACTGTGAGCTTATCGAAACAAGCCATATAGTCGGAAGCTATGGAGACTTTGCATATAGTGCTTAACTGTTCTAGGAGTTGGCTCCTAAAATAGGAGAACTCTCTACTCCTAGTGTCACCCATACCATACATACATGAATAAAGTAGGATACCACATTTCAATTTTTATTACTATTATCGATAGGAATGCAACAAACAATATGCAATCTAAAAATTAAAACATGCCAACTTACTAAACAAAATTGATAGGGAATCTAAAAATTAAAACATGCCAACTTACTAAACAAAATTGATAGGGTTTCCTCCTGTACATAGTGTTTTTGACATATGTACTTAATTTATTATATCTAACCAGAAGAAAACCTAAACATAATATCCAAAATTTATACACATAAAATGCCCATAGGTCATCATCCATATCTGCGTTAGCAAGGGCTTGCATGTGTTTACTTCCCTCTCCAATCACTTGAGTGGAGTACTAGTATCCTTACTTGTAAAATAGGATATATAGTGAATAATCATTTAGTAAATATAAACATACATCATGTCATATATATAATATTTTAAAATCATAGGCATAAGATATTTAATGATAAATATCTCATCTTATGACTTCTTTAACAAGCACAATTCTACAATATAGTATATGCATAGTAAGAACGTAAAATTTTATATCGAAATAATTTGAAATGTTTATATGCACATTTAGGAAACATACTAAATCCATAGACTTTTATACCCAATATCATAACATATATGTACTCCCACACCACACGCCATTGTAATATATAAATGCACTCCGACATCACATCACACGTCTGTTGAATCTCGAATTTTGATGATGAAATCAATTGATGGATTATTGATCTAACATAGATTGTTATAAATTAATTGATATATGATTAATTATGATAGAAAGATTATTACAATTAGGATTGGTCAAGGTCAAGTCCATGCATCGGGTCGATGCAGTTGGGAACTCCCCAGGAGTGCGTCGGGAGCTCACCGAGGGTATCAGGAGTTTGCTAGGATGACGTAAGGGAGTTCGCTAAAAGAAGATCGAAACTCGCCAGAAGATTATCGGAGGTAGCCAAAAAGCTTACCGGGAGTTAAGATAATATTATAATGGATGTTTAATAATTATGATTGTATTTAATTAAGTCATAATTAGCATCGTACATGACTAACTATGACAGGAGCAATGAAGTTACAACTAGATGATGGACCAAGATCAAGCTTGGGCATCGGGCTAGGTTTAGACGATGCAGTGGGATCTCGCCGAAATTCGCTGGGAGATTCGTCGAAGGGATCGGGAAGCTCGTTGGGAACATGTCGGGAGATCGCCGAAAGAAAACCAGAAAAGTCACCACAAGAATGTTGGAGGCTACCAGATTGGCAAGAGTTAGGTCTTGGTTTAGCATGTTGGTCGTTAAGTGTTGTAATCATTGAGTCGTAGTTAGGAAGTGAGTCCTAATTGTGTTGGATTTGGATGAAATCCAAATCAACTTAATAAGGCAACCAGGTCCATTATTAGGGTTTGATTGAGCTCAGGTTGAGCTTAATTGGTTGACCAGAGGGTTGGTCAACATCAGGTTCAAGCCAAAATTCGAAAAGTGGAGGGAACCACATTTGTGAAAATTTCGGTGGGTAAACAACCGTCGCCTAGGCTTTTGGGTGGCTGACAACAACTGACCTTCCCAGGCTAGGCGGTTGAACCACCCATGCTCAGGAATCTGGGTACTTTCGACGGTTGACCCGCCTACGCCGACGGGTGAACAACCCATACATAGATTTTTCTGATACGGTTAGATTTTGGCTTCGGTTTTGAAGCCAATTTGGGGTCTATAAATATCCCAAGTTTTCTTACATTCTACACAATAATTTTTGGGGATTATATTCTAAAAAAATATTGTGTGAGAATTGTAAGAAAAAGAAAATGGGTAAGGGAGTGATCAAAGAGTGTAATCATGTCTCCCTTGTAAGCAAAGTGTAAGGGTTTGGTCTTTACCGAAAGAAGATCGGTAGTGGGCACCGGTATACCTCAAGAAGGATGACTCGGGAGTGGACGTAGGTCGTTGGTGCCGAACCACTATAAAAATTGTGAGTGTTTTCTTGCTTTCATTGCTTACATATTTTTGTATTGACAATTCCAATTTAACTCAACTCTTTGAAAGCAAAGTTTTCATGATAAGTTCTTTCCTTCAAACGTTGCTTATCTTTCCAGTTTGCTTATTAACTTAGCAATATTTTTTTAATCACTTACTCGTTTCACTAAGAATGAAAAGTTTCGGATTTCCTATTTTGGTTTAATCGAAAAGTTTTCATCTAAACTAAAAATTTACACTTGCAACCCCCCAACTCAGCCCCCCCCCCCCCCCCCTCCCCATTCTTAGTGCCAATTGATTCTAACAATTGATATCAGAGCCTCAGTTTTTCTCATTTGGTTTAACATCCAAGAGAAATGACTCTTATTGGCTTTCAAGAGGACTTTTCTATCATTCGTCCTCCCATATTCAATGGGATGGACTACACTTATTGAAAAACTAGGATGAGAGTTTTCTTGCTTTCTTTAGACCTCGATTTATGGACTATTGTTGAAAACAGATTTGAAAAGTTTTCTCTTCTAATAAACAATAATGATTTTGAGAAGAAGACTTTCTCTTTAAACACAAAGGCTATGAATATCTTGCTTTGTGCTCTTGATAAAAATGAATTTGATCGGGTTTCTTATTTTGATTCAGCTTTTGATATATGGCATGCATTAGAAATAACATATGAAAGCACACTTAATATAAATGAACTATTAAATAAAAATACTTCTAAAAATGAATAAAAAGAATACATTCCTAAGAATCGGAAGGAATGTAAACCGAGAAGAACACATGACTCCTTGAGTAAAATCTCGAGTGATGAGGACCTTCAACTTTTGTCAAATGAACCGAAAAAATTAACGAACTTGAACCTTAAAAATAATGTAAAGATGGACAAAACCTCTTGCTATAAACGTAAGAAGCCGATGAGTTTCAAAGATCAAATGCACAACCAAGAAGTTGAGAACCTTGCTCTTATAGCCATCTTAGTGATTCATTAAGTAATTCTTTTTCAGAATTATTAAATATGCTTCATGATTTATTTGATGAATTTAAAAAACTTAGTAAATCTTTTAAGTTGCTTAAACATGGACATGATTTGTTAGTTTGTAAAGTTGATAAAATGCATGAGTTATTAGCATCACACAATCATAGTTCTAAATATGAAATGCTAGACAACATTAAAGAAGAAAATATCATGCTTAAGACAACGTTAGAAAAATTTGAAATTAGTAATAAATCCTTGAATATGATCCTTGCCAATAAAGGTCATATTAATAGAAGAAATGAAATAGGCTTTGTGGGCAATATCCAACAAAAGCTAACTATTTTTGTTAAATACCAACAAAAGTCAACTATTTTTGTTAAAGGACCAACCTTAAATGTGCCACCAAGAATTAAGTATAATTTTTATGGTAGATTACGACATATGACTTACAATTGTCTATTCAAAAACTATAGTCCTCACAAGTTAGTTTGGGTTCCTAAAGGAATTATAAATAATTTTATGCCATTAGAGAAAATGGAAAGAACATGTCATGAAGGACCCAATGTTAAATGGGTACCTAAATCAAAACCTCCCATAATATAAAGTTGTTTCCTAACAAGGCTAGAAGCAATAAAAATATTTTGAAAGTAGATGCTCAAGTCATATTACTTGAGATCTAACACTCCTTCAAGCTTAGTAGCCTAAGTAATAATAAGAAAATTATTGAAATTAAAATTATTGATAATAAATCTTTTAATGGTTCATCATTATATAATTAATATTGATGATGCATAGCTAGAGTATATAAGTATGAAAATGAATTAGAACCAAAGAACCTTAGTTATTAAAGAACGTATTTTGAGTGAATGCTAAAATTATTGGCTTGTTTAAATGTAAAGACTATTTGTTAAATGGTTCAAATATTGACAAAGTCTATAGAATGATTGATTTAAATGATTGAAATGCTATGATTAAATAATTATATTAAATGATATAATTTTAGCATAGAACAATGTACAAAAGGGAGAGAAAATTCATGCTTTATTGTCTAGTATTTTTGTAAATTAAAAATATATTTAATGAGAATAAAATGAGCAATGTAACTTACTACACTAAGTCCAAAAATCATTAGAATTGAAATAAATCAAAGTTTTTATTTGAAAATATTTTATTACAATGATGTTGACGAAATTGTGTTCTTAAAAAAAATTAAAAAAGAAGGACAATTTTCATGAAATAATTTTTATTCTATTAATCCTTCGACAAAAGACAAAATGATACATTTATTGTTGAATCTCTTTAACTACAAAAATAAATAGAAAACTTTAGCTATTTTCTTTTGAAAAATAATCTATGATGACTTTATTGAAATTTTTTAAAAAATAATTTTTGATGATGATTTTATATAAGTTTTCAAATGAATTTATTTTAAAAAGAGATTAATGTATCGATTATGTTATTTTTATGACTCTCTTGAACCATGAAAGTGATTTTGACGATTTGATGATTTGAACTTAAATAAATTATTATTATGATTTTGGCAAGTTTAGAAAATGAAACTTGAAAATCTTCTTATGAATTATATTCTTGAAAACTTAAAGTTTCATATATATAAATCAAGATCTTCTATTTTTTTCTTCCTGAAAATTAACTCATAGTCTTGATATCTATAATATGATATCTTTATGAGATGAAGACTATTCTTTGTTCTCTTATGGTTCTATTTTATCATCTAAGAAGAGATTTATTAAATTAAATCATGTCTTTAATATTCATGAATGTCTTTTGGTATCAATATTTATCTTAACATGATTTATTTTAAAACTCATGAATGACATAACTTATTACTAAAATTAGTATTTCTTAAATTTATGATAAGTTAAAAATTGAAAAAGATTTGTATTATCATGAATATTCCCTTAATTTCTTGACTTGACTTATATGTTATGAGAATCACGTTATTGATCTCTATAATTTTTTTAAATAAAAATATGATTTATGATCTTAATAATATTAAATAAAATTATTATCAAGATCATTCTTCTTTATTAAAAAGATTTATCTTGGATGAATTGAGATTATCCCCTAAGACTCATTTTATTATTCATAAAAAAAGGGAAAAGAAACTTATTAAATGAAATCATGTCTTTTGATATTCAAAAAATTGATTTTATTTTTAATGACATTATCTCATTGTACTTTTTGGCGTAATTTGAATATTAATGTTAAGAAGAAATTATATCATCATATTTTTTTCTTGACAATAATAAAAAAAATGAGAGATAAAATTATTAATATGATTAGAAGGAAATTGGATATGATAACCTTGAATGAGAAACAATTTGCTTGGAAGAAAATTTAGGATTTTCTAAATGTATGCAAAATACTTGATTTACAATTTGAGCTTGATCTACTATCATGCCTTCTTATGAAATTCTTGATGCTTTATATCAAAATTTACAATAGATGATTTCTTGCTATACTAATTACATGAGATGATTTTAAATGCATGAGTACCTCTTAAACTTTTGAATCTCCTTGAATATCTTAAAGTTTTGAGCTTAATTTTAAAATTTACATCTATAAAATTTATATCTTTAAAATTGAGTATTTTTGTGGTATGATATTTTTCACACACGTGGAGAAATGAAATCACTAACATTTCAAGAGACTAATAAGTCTATTATTTACAAAACATTTTGAATATCTTGAAAGTGATTTTGATGATTTTGAAATTGAATGAGTGATTTATCTATATCGTGGTTTTGATTTCTTGGAATTATAACTTGAAATCTTTTATGAATCAAAATCTTTTGTTATGTCTCTTCATATTATTTAAAAGGAGATTTTTATACAAATCATAAACTTGACAACTTAAGATTTCTTACGGATAAATCAAGAGATTTTATTTGTTTCTCCTATGACTTGTCTCTTGATATTAACAGTTTATTTTCGTAAATTGAATATCTCATCATTATGTTAATTTTTCTTGATATATTTCATGTGATGATTGGTATATTTCTTGATTTATTTCTTGAAAAATGATGTAATGGAAAAAGTTTTGCACTATTCTAACAATTCCTTCTTTTTGACAATGACAAAGGGGGAGCAAAACTTGTTAGCTTATAAAATTGCTAGCTTGAACAATACAAAGGAAACAAATATTTGCTAGCTTGCACTTCTCAAAAGAGATGAATGAATTCACTAGCTTGCATGTTCTAAAATAATTAAAAATTTATTAAATTGCTAAGCTTTCATATATCAAAAATTTGCTAATTGCACTTCTCCTTTTGTTGATGACAAAGAGGGCAAATGTATAATGATGTGAAATCATGTATGATGATCATACATGATGATTTTGAAAATCTACATAAAGATAATGATTTGTTATTATCAAATTTATTTGCTATATTTTCTTAAAATTTACATGAACAAAATTTATTGAGCTCATATTCAAAATTTATATATACAGGATTACGGTTGAGACCTAGAAATGTTAAATCATGAAAATATATAAATTACTAATATAGATTTCATGAAATGAAGCCTTTTTTTATAACATTTTCTTGAAAACTTTCTCCATGATTTTATCTTATTATTTTTAAAAAAAGGGAGAAAAATTGCATGAAGATGTGCCACATTTGAAATTTACAAGAGATAATTTTTGATATCAAGAGATGACTTTTGGTACATTTGAAATATATAAGTAATCTTTAAATATCTTAAACTTTTGAGCTTATCTTAGTATTGCTTTTAAAATTTATTAAGAGCTCTTCTCTATGATGAAATGATTCAACAACATCTCCCTTATTTCTCTCCTTATTGAAGGGGAAGAAAATTTTACAATGCGTATACTAAAGGGGAGTAATGTTATCCTATGCTTTAAAATTATTAGCTATATTTCATATTTTTATTGATGACAAAGGGAGAGAAATATATATTGATGACACATGATGAATACATTGATAAGACATGATCTTGTTAAAATACATGGATATCTTGGATAATGATATGAATTAGACATCTTGGATATAGATGCCTAATTCCTTTTTACTCATGAGTTGATGACTTGATGCAAATTTATGTCAAAATTTGTATAGAATGATGATTGCTTGAATTTAAGAGTGTGTGCTTCTCTTCAATTTAAGTGGCATGGATTTAGGGGGAGTTAGGATTAACTCCTATCATCAATTGACTGTCATCATCAAAAAGGGGGAGATTGTTAAATCTCAGATTTTGATGATGGAATCAATTGATGGGTTATTGATCTAACATAGATTGTTAAAAAATGATTGATGCAGGATTAATTACGACAAAAAGATTATTACAATCAGGATTGGCCAAGGTCAAGTCCATACATCGAGTCGATGCGGTTGGGAACTCGCTAGGAGTGCATCGGGAGCTTGATGAGGGTATCAGGAGTTTGCTAGGATGGCGCAAGGGAGTTCGCTAGAAGAAGACCGAGACTCATCGGAAGATTGTCGGGGGTAGCCAAAAAGCTTACCGGGAGTTAGGATAGTCTTGTAATGGATGTTTAGCAATTATGATTATATTTAATTAAGTCATAATTAGCATCATGCAGGACTAACTATGATAGGAGCAATGAAGTTACAACCAGATGATGGGCCAAGATCAGGCTTGGGCATTGGGCCGGATTCGGACAATACAATGGGATCTCATCGAAGTTCGCTAGGAAATTCACCGAAGGGATAGGGAAGCTAATTGGGAACACGTCGGGAGATCATCGGAAGAAGACCAGAAGACTCGTCGCATGAATGCCGGATTGGTGGGAGTTAGGTCTTGGTTTAGCTTGTTGGTTATTAAGTATTGTAATCATTGAATCGTAGTTAGGAAGTGAGTCCTAATTGAGTTGGATTTGAATGAAATCCAAATCAATTCAATAAGGAAACTAGGTCCACTATTAGGGTTTGATTGAGCTCAGGTTGAGCTCAATTGATTGACCAGAGGGTTGATGAACATCAGGTTCAAGCCGGAATTTGAAAAGTGGAGGGAACCACTTTTGCGGAAATTTTGACGAGTAAACCATCGGTGAGCGGTGGGTGTAACCCCACCGCCCAGGCTTTCAGGCAGCTGATGGCGGTTGACCCGCCCAGGCTAAGTAGTTGAACCACTCGTACGTAGGAATCTGGGAACTTTAGACGATTGACCTACCCAGGTCAGCAGGTGAACCGCCCGTACCCGAATTTATCGAATACGATTGGATTTTGGCTTTGATTTTGAAGCTAATTTGGGGTCTATTAATACGCCAAGTTTTCTTACATTCTACACAATAATTTTTGGGGATTATATTATGAGAAAATATTGTGTGAGAATTGTAAGAAAAAGAAAAGGAGTAAGGGAGTGATCAAAGAGTGTAATCTTGTCTCCCTTGTAAGCAAAGTGTAAGGGTTTGGTCTTCACTAAAAGAAGATTGGTAGTGGACGCTGGTGTGCTTCAAGAAGGAGGACTTGGGAGTGGATGTAGGTCGTTGGCGCCAAACCACTATAAAAATTATGAGTGTTTCCTTACTTTCATTGTTTATATTTTTTTGTAATGACGCTTTCGATTTAACTCAACTCTTTGAAAGCAAAGTTTTCACGATATATTTTTTCCTTCAAACGTTGCTTATATTTCTGGATTGCTTATTAACTTAGCAACTTTCTTTTAATCACTCACTCATTTCACTAAGAACGAAAAGCTTCGAATTTTCTATCTTGGTTTAATCGAAAAGTTTTCATCTAAACTATAAATTTACACTTGCATTAATTCACCCCCCCCCCCCCCCCCCCCGCCCCCCTCTTAGTGTCAATTGATCCTAACAATGTCATATTACATATGTGCACTCTCATAATGCACGACATAATATATATGTGTCGGAGATCGACCTTCATGCTATTAGTTCGAGATTGTTCCAGAAGGATTGGATATTACATCAGAAGATTGAATATCATGGGTAAGTCGACTTGCCATTGAAATAGTGCAACACCCTACTCCTAGTTCCACCCATACCATATTTCAATTTTTGTTACTACTATCGATAGAAATGAAGCGAAAAGTATGTAATCCAAAAATTAAAACATACTGACTTACTAAACAAAATTGATAGGGTTTCCTTCGATACATAGTATTTTTGACACCTATACATAATTTATAATATCTAACTAAAAAAGTAAAACATAATATATCCAAAATTTATATACAAACAAAATGCTCACAAGTCATCATCCATATTTGCACTAGCATGGATTTGCACATGCTCACTTCCCTACCCAATCACTTGAGTAGGGTATTAGTATCCTTACCTATAAAATAGGGTCTATAGTGAGTAATCACTAAGTATGTATAAGCATTTATAGTTTTATTTAGGTGATATTATGTCATATCAATAATATATATGACTTCATATGACTTTATATTATGTCATATCAATAAAATAGGGTCTATAGTGAGCATATATTATGTCATATCAATAATATTTCAAAATCATGGGCATAAGACATTTAATGGTAAGCATAGCATCTTATGACTTCTTAAGCATAAGGATGATCCTACAATATAGTGTATACACAATAAGGATGTAAAATTCTACATCAAATTAATTTAAACTTCATATATGCATATGTAGGAAACATAGTAAATTTATGGATTTCTATACCCTATATCATAACATATCATGCACTACCACACTGTATGCTATCATAATATATATGTGCACTCCCATGTCATATGTGCACTCCCACACCACATGTCATAATATATACGTGTCAAAGATCAAACTTCATACTATAAGTTCGGGCATTATGCTAGAAAGATCAGATGTTATATCAGAAGATTAGATATGATGGAAAAGTCGACATGTAGTGGAATGAGCGATATACCGAAAGAAAGGACGATGTGTCAAAAGTTCAAACGAAATGTCAGAAGATCGAATGATATGTAAAAAAGCATACAACGTGTTAAAAGCTTCATAAATGTATTGGATATGTGCTTGATTTGTTAAAATCTTGATCGAGGTTATTTTGGATCAATTTGAGTTGGTATTGGGCCAAAACAATGCCAATTTGTCAAGAGTCATTAGGCTTGAAGTTGGGCCGAATTAGGCCTATTAGAAAGCTAAACTACTCACTTAAATCAGGCCTGGGTGGTGGTAGTCCAGGTCTAAGTGTTTGTAATGCTTAAAATTCTAATTTTATAATGGTAGCACCACCATATGATGTTAAAAGTTATAACGATTGTACCACCCAATATTAGTGGTAGTACCACTCGTACAATAAAATTTTTAGTAATTTAAAATTTTGGCTTCATTTTTTAAGCATTTTATGGCCTATAAATACATCACTTAGGTTTGGTTGCTAAAGCATACATTCTTGAGTTTGTAAAGTGTTGTAGCTATCTCTTTAAGCATTATACGAGTCTCTTTCTCTCACTTGAGTTTAGTTGTGATTTTTAAGTTGTAATAGGTAAGAGATTTATTGTACAAGTGTGAGTGTGGATATTCTCTCTTAAGCCTATAAAAAGGAGAAAAGCTATAATAAGGATAGTTGATCTTTGCTCGTTGGAAAAAAGATTGGTACTGAAAGCTAGTACCTCGACGGAAGAAGAATTGGGAGCAAAAGTCGGTCGAGAAGATTGAACCACTATAAATTGGTTTGCATTTCTTCTCTTGCTAATAACTTTCATTTGTGATTACTTATTATCATTCATTTTACTCGTAAACCTTACTTGCACTCAATATTTAGTTAATCATATTTTTTATATTGATTTTTCGATCGAGCTTTAAAATCGGTTAAAATTTACTATAGCACAAATTCATTTGTGCTCTTAGGACCATTAAGATCCTAATAATTGGTAACCTAGTAAAGTTTTCTCAGTTGAATTAATACTCAAGATAGATCTAATAATTTTTTAGGCAATCAAGAAGGCCACTCCATCACTCATCCTTCTATGCTCAATGGGATATATTATATCTAATGAAATATATGAATGAGGATTTTCTTGCTTTCTATAGATTTTGATTTATAGAATGTTATCGAGTTTGGATTTCAAAAATCTTCTAAACCGATGGACAAATAAAATGAGTTTGAAAAAAAAATATTTTCTCTAAATGCTAAAGCTCTGAATCTTTTGTTTTGCACTTTAGATAAAAATAAATTTAATTAATTTTTAACTTGTGACACCACACATGATATATAACATATCCTTAGAGTCACATATGAAGGAACTACTGGTTACAGGTGCCCTGCAAGCCAATCACGTGAGTGATGATGACACGTGTGACACATTATACGATCTTTTTATTTATGATTAATATTGGTATATTCTCACATTATATTATCTATAGCAAATATATTGTGATATCCTTGGTTCTGTGCAATAGGAATCTGATCATGATGAAATCACGTGATGAGATCAATTCACCTTTAAACACAGATCCTAAATAATCCCGATCATATGTTACTCAAGAGGAACATCGAGATAACTGGACATACCGGTTTATTATATACCCATCCATATGATGGAGGTGGCTGGTCTCAAAGCCACTTGTGTGGAGAAACTAAGGATATAGTATAGGTGCTCATTGGAGAATGAGTTCATTGATTGATTCGCTTATGAAATGTCGTAGGGTTAATGATACCTAATGTCAGATAGTGATTCTATAGTCCCAGTTGTGTATATGGTCCTTTGACTTGAGACACCAAGGATGCCTTGTATGAGTACTCCTTTCTTTCATGTCAGACTTACAGGTTTGGAAAGTTCCAGATCTAGTACAGTTGGTTATCGGGATTGGTAGCCAATCTTACGAAGGCAATTGAGTGTTAATAGATGATCATCCACTCTCGATGTCATGAGAGGAATATATCATATATACTTGCTAAGACAAATCCCTAGCCAGGGTCATTCGAATTAAGAGATAAAGAGTTCTGCGGTAGAATCCGATTAGAGCAAGACAAACTGATTCTGTATGTGACCTGATAGTACCATATCCAATATACGGTCTCTGGGATATTAGTTGGATGAGAGATTATAGATACACGGTAACTGTGGACAGACAGGTCTGATAGATTTGGTCCCCCTGTATATCATCTAGGGACTATGGCGCAGTGGCCTAGTACGTCCATAGTTGATGAGCCGAGTGAATTATTATGGAGATAATAATTCACTATATCAGAAGAGTTCTGGACTCACGACCAACTCAGTTTCGAGCCTAGAGGGTCACACACATATGGTGGATGCTTTAGTGAATAGAGAACTGGATGGATATCCAATTAGCCACTATTCTCATTAGATGAGACCCTATGCTGATGGGCTCATTGCTTAAGGCCGAATTAGAGGCCTAAGAAAATTATTGGATAGAGATCCAATAATGCAAGGTTAGTGGGTAATTGGATGAAGATCCAATACCCACTAAGGCAGGAGCTCTACGGTTTTTGGTGGCTCTCTATAAATAGGAGGGGAGACTCATAGTTGATAGGTTGCAGCTTTGGCCTCACCCTCCTATTCTCCTCCCTCCCTCTGCGCAAGAGTTGCAAGATCAGATTGGAGGAGTTTCACTGTAAAAATCTATCATGTGAATACCACTAGAGAGGACGCTTGACCTCATTCATCCTCTCCATTTGGATATGAAAATGCAAGGATATACAATCTCCCTAGGTAATCAATCTATCACATGACACAGTTTTATCGATTTTTGTGGCTTTCTTGTGACCCAATCTTTTGCACGATGATTTGATCTACGTGGGAAACCAATTTTATTTTGATTTTTGCTGCACATGTGATGCTCCCACTGAGGTTTCCCAATAGTGGTATTAGAGCCATTATTAATATTGGTATATTCTCACATTATATTATCTATAACAAATATATTGTGATATCATTGGTTCTGTGCAATAGGAATCGGATCATGATGAGATCACGATAATGAGATCAATTCACCTTTAAGCACAAATCCTAAATAATCCCGATCATAGGTTACTTGAGAGGAACATCGAGATAACTGGACATACCGGTTTACTATATACCCGTCCATATGATGGAGGCGGTTGGTCTCAAAGCCACTTACGTGGAGACACTAAGGATATAATACAGGTGCTCATTGGAGAATAAGTTCATTGATTGATCCGCTTATGGAATGCTGTAGGGCTAATGATACGTAATGTCAGATAGTGATTCTATAGTCCCAGTTGTGTATATGGTCCTTTAACTTGAGACACCAAGGATGCCTTGTATGAGTACTTCTTTCTTTGATGTCAGACTTGCATGTTTGGAAAGTTTCAGATTTGGTACAGTTGGTTATTGGGATTGGTAGTCAATCTTACAAAGACAATTGAGTGTTAATAGAGGATCATCCACTCTCGGTGACATAAGAGGAATATATTATATGTACTTGCTAAGACAAATCCCTAGCCAACGTCATCCGGATTAAGAGAGAAAGAGTTCTGCGGTAGAATCCGATTAGAGCAAGATAAACTGATTTTGTATGTGACCTGACAGTACCATATCCAATATACTATCTCTGGGATATTAGTTGGATGAAGGATTATAGATACACGGTAACTGTGGACAGACAGGTCTGATAGATTTGGTCCCCCTATATCATCTGGGGACTATAGCGCAGTGGCCTAGTATGTCCATAGTCGATGAGCCGAGTGAATTATTATGGAGATAATAATTCACTATATCAGAAGAGTTCTGGACTCACGGCCAGCTCAGTATCGGGCCTAGAGGGTCACACACATATAGTGGATGCTTTAGTGAATAGAAGACTGGATGAATATCCCATTAGCCACTATTCTCATTACATGAGACCCTATGCTGATGGGCTCCTTGCTTAAGGTCGAATTAGAGGCCTAAGAAAATTATTAGATAGAGATCCAATAATGCAAGGTTAGTGGGTAATTGGATGAAGATCCAATACCCACTAAGGCAAGAGCTCTAGGGTTTTTGGTGGCTCTCTATAAATAGGAGGGGAGACTCATAGTTGATAGGCTGCAGCTTTGGCCTCACCCTCCTATTCTCCTCCCTCCCTCTGCGCAAGAGTTGCGAGATCAGATTGAAGGAGTTTCACTATAAAAATCTATCGTGTGGATACCGCTAGAGAGGACGCTTGACCTCCTTCATCCTCTCCATTTGGATATGAAAATACAAGGATATATGATCTCCCTAGGTAATCAATCTATCACATGACACAATTTTATCGATTTTTGTGGCTTTCTCGTGACCCAATCTTTTGTACGATGATTTGATCTACGTGGGAAACTAATTTTATTTTGATTTCTGCTGCGCATGTGATGTTCCCGCTGAGATTTTCCAATAGTGGTATCAGAGCCATAATTTTTGTACGAAATATTGATTTTAAACTACGTGTGATGAGATTGTAGTGAGTATAACTGTTCTACGCGTTTGTTACAACGAATGACAGCAAAAGTAGGCACTGCTTGTGGGCGATGGGCGGCCACCTGCATGTTGTCTACATGAGGTGGCTGGCCATGGCCAGGCCCCTTGCAAAGGTGGTCGGCCATGGCCTGGCCACCTGCAAGGGGGCGGTTAGTTGCGACCAAGGTCCCTTGTAAAGGGGCTGTCGATTGCGACCTTAGCAGCCTGGAAGAGTGACCGGCCACGGTTAGCCCACAGTCAGGCCGCGGCTTGCCTGCGATAGAGGCTACCCGCAAGGGGCAGTCACCCGCAGCTAGTTTGTGACAGGGGTTGCCAAAGGCGGGTAGCAGCCCGTGGCCAGGCTACAGAGGCAACCACCTGTAGGCACGACGCCCGTAAGCAAGCCACCTGCAAAGGCGGTCGCTCGCAGGAGCGCCCGTAAGGGCGACACCCATGGAGGTGTCGCCCGCGGGCGCGGTGCCAACCGCAAAGGCAGCAGCGCCCACCTCTTGGCAGGGCGATTGTCGGTGGGCAAGGGCCACTACCGCTAGTGCATGGGTGACGATGGCGGCACAGTGAGGGTGAAGGAGAGCTAGGGCATCTTTTAAAAAAGATGATTATGCCCCTCAAAAATTGAGAAATACCATCTGTCCCATTTACAGAATTTTGAAAATGACCTTAATAATTCTATAAATTTTGAGGACTATCCTCTCATCTAGAATTTTGAAAATGTCTTGATTTCTAAAAAATAATTAATTAAATAGTTTAATTAATTATTATATATATCTAATAATCTTACATATGATGTGATGTACATATGATGTATGATGTAGATGGATGATCATGAGCTATGTGTTGTGATGTGTGTAATTGTGATCATTATTATTATTGTCGGGCCTGTATGCCTGTGATTATTTGTAATTACATGGAGAGGCGTGGTGGGAGCGTGGATGAGACATTGGGACCCACGATGCTGTAACGGTAGATCATGATGCATGGTGATGTGACGATCCGACGGAATCTATGATGATGAGATCAATAATCACAAGGCATGAAGATGCATCGATACACACATTAATTCTATTGTGAGTGATTAAACCCATTGGCTCGGGCTTAATCATATTAGGTGACGACTCATGATCATCTGGTGTGGCTTGCATATGTCATATGTTATACGCATTGAAAAAGTGGGAACATATGAATGCCTTATAAGGGTTGATGAGTATACTACTAGTAACTCCCGGCTCGAGCATTTTGGCTAGTGGTTGGGCCAAACTGAAGCTATCAGGATAGTTAGCTCATCAACTCAGGTCGTGACACTTGGTATCAGAGCCGACCTAGTATTCGGGCATGGTGAGGAAACCCGAGTAGGAAAGGGCTATCTGTGGATGGACACAGCATGGAGCCACCACTGGGCTAAGCCTCACATGCACCATGCTAGGGTTTGATCTAGGATATGTTCAACCTTGACGAGTACGTCAAGTATATCAGTTGGGGAGAGTGTAACACCCCTTAGTCCCACATTGAAAAAGTGGGAACATATGAATGCCTTATAAGAGTTGATGAGTGGACTATTGGTAACTCTAGGCTCAAGCATTTTGGCCATTGGTTGGGCTAAATTGAAGCTATAACTACTATTGATTTTTTTTTTATGCCCTAGGAAGACTTCGAAGTGGTGATCCTCAAAAGAAGACATGGTTCTTTAGAAGACTATAATTGGTTGGAGTTGATTTTTATCTTTAGTTAGGATGAAGTTAGTTATTATTTTCAGTTAGGAGTTTATCAGTTAGATACGAGTCAAAGTTTAGCGGGACTCTTGGCAGAGTTTTATAAAAAGGTTGTAAACTCTTTATGAAAATCAATCAATGAATGAAGAAGTGTAAGTTTTAGCCAATAGGTAAAACCCTAGGAGGCAAATCCCCTCTAAGTGATCTAGGAGGCCCGATCCCCTCGAATAAATCGATTATCCCCCTTTTCTACCCCCTTCCTCAATGGCAGAACCCTACAGTTCTATCATTATGTATGAGAGCTACCTTTCCTCGGCTCTTTTGCTGCTATCATTTATCATCCTCATCGGTTCCCTTTGCCTACATTGACATCACAATTTTCCACACATTACTGCAATCATCTTCGCCACAGTGTTCATCCAAAAAAAATAAAAAGGGAAAAGAGAGAAGAAAAAGAAGGCTGCCTTTCTCTCCTCCCTGCTCTATCGCTGCCTAGCAATAACCAATGCCCAACGCTGTTGCTGCCTTCCTCTATTTCCCGCTGTCGCAGTCCACCCACAGCCACAACCAACTGCCGACCTTCATCACTACAGTCGTAGCCAGCTACCGTTGCCACCCATCATTGGCCACAACCTTCTTCTCTTTTAAGACACCTCTACCGCAGCCATAGCCTCCTCTGCCTCTTTTTCTCCCCTACTGCTATAGCAAGCCGCAGCACCTGCTGTCATCACCCTCTGCTCCTTTACGTAACCATGCAAGTCGTCGCCACCGCTCGCAGCCCTCGTTGCTGCTACACAGCCACAGCCAAGCCCTCCCCTGCAATATCCATTTTGAAATGCTGCCATCTCCCCATCGACTACTGACAGCCCCACCCACCGATGCGCAACGTGTCTCAACCCTCTACCATTACTACCGTCGCCCCCATCAGCACGCCTCCCCTGTTGTAGCCATTGCTGCTACTGTCGCTTCCTCTTCCTCCCTACCACTGCCCACCGACACACAGCCTTGATGGCCGGTCGCTGCCTTTTGCTCTTAGTCGTCAACCGCCACTATCGTCAACCTCTCCATCGCTCCTCACAGCCGTTGTCCCTTCCCACCTTGTTGCCAGCATCATGAACAATAAGGGAACACATCTTTATTGCAACCATCATTAAAAAAAACAAAGAGAAGAAGAAGAGCACCATTGCCACCCTACTCTTCCCTTTCTCTCTTACCACAACAGCCGTTGTTGTTGCCTTTATCCCCATGGCCACGTACAGTAGTGTTGTCGCTATTGCCTTCCGCTACAGTGCACAACCCTCGCTTCCAACTGCATCCTTTGCCATTGTGCATCCTCTCCCTCTGCAGCAGCCACTACTCTACTTGTCGTCGCTGCCTTCCTCCTCCTCAATCGCACCCTAATCCTACCGTCACCCTGCCCGCTACAACCTCGACAACCTTGTCCTAATATCAAAGATCGATAGATGTGAGAGCTCTTGATTCACTTCGGACTATCGAAATATAAGAACATTAATTGACAGCTCACCAAAATCCGTCAGACTTTCGCAGTACATGAGTACTAGAGCATATTTGAGTGCATGTCGAACCAAACCCGAGATTGGTCAGAGATACAGTTGGTGAGAAAATTTATTGAGGGACTTAATCCTGAGATTCAATGCGAAGTTAAAGCTCGCCATCCCCTCACCATGATAGCAACCATATCATTTGCTAGTAAGCGTGAAGGAAAAATCAATAGAGACATTTGTCGGAATAAAAACTTCAATAACAAAAAAAAATTAATAAAGGATAACTTAAAAGTGATCAATATAGAAGAGCAACTTTTGACGATTGAACCAACAAAAGAGGAATAAAAAATTAACAATATGAAGTCTAATAATGAAGGCTATGACAAATTGCTGACAATTGAACCAGCTAAGGAGGAACCAAAAATTAATAACGTGGAGTCTGATCATGAAAGCAATGACAAATTCGAAGACAAGATTTCTAATAGACAAATCCTAATTTATGATAAAAGGTACTCAAAGGTAAAATAACTACTAGTCGAATTTTTTTTATGCCCTAGGAAGACTTTAAAATGGTGATCGTTAAAAGAAGACAAGGTACTACCACTAGCCATCAGATGAAAATGGTTCTCCAGAAGACTAAAATGACAATTGCATGAGAAAACCAAACCATTGCTTACACCAAGTGGAGACTCTATTTAATTGATCAAAGAGTCATGATGTGTGACAAATATTGAAGTGCTCCCGAAATCTGATGCTGCTTATGATTAAAACTAAGTCGGGTCTATCCATTTATGATTAAATCGTGTTAAGTCATGTTAGTCGGAGTCAGTTATAAGTCGGGTGAACCTCATCAAGTCAGTTATGAGTGGTTAGAGTGATTTTTATCTTCAGTTGTGATTGAGTAAGTTATTATTTTCAATTAGGAGTTATAAGTTAGTTAAGAGTTGAAGTTGGTGGGACTCTTGGCAGAGCCTTATAAATAAGATTGTAAACTCTTTTATGAAAATCAATCAATGAAGCATTTATGTTTTAGCCAATAGGCAGAAACCCTAGGAGGTAGATCCCCTCGAAGCGATCTACGAGGCTCGATCCCCTCGAAGAGATCAATTATCCCTCTTTTCTACCCTCTTCCTCCATGATAGAACCTAGGGTTCTATCAAGAGGAGAAAGGCAATCGTGGAGGTAGAACCCACGTTGATTAAATTCATTCTCATCTAAATTAAATTAGATCTATCATTTATTTTATTCGATCCCAACTAATTAAATTCATCCTATCTAATTAAAATACTCTTAACTAATTGAATTATTTCCAACACACCCCCTTAATTCAAGTAGTTATAATTTAAAATTATTTTTAAAAAAATTTATTTTTTCGCCAAAATTTTTGTGAAGATGTCGGCAATCTTATCTTCATTGCTGCAGTGGCTGTCTTATATTTTTCTCTGTCCATAGATCTTTTAGAACTTCTGACTTGAAATCTTTTATCCTTTTTCGTAGATCTATAATTTGATATTTTTCTCTTCGGTAGTCATCTTTGATGATTTGATGGAGACTTTGTATTTGTAGGATCGAATCCCTTTGTATGCAGAAGTTTCATTTTTTTTTTCTTTCTCTTAGCTTTCCTCACATCGTCAGAAACTTCTATCATCTCTTTGTGTGTACCATCATTATTGTCCTTAGAGTTTAAGATCTCATCCTTTTTCTGTACATGTGTTTCATCAATTGTAATTTTTAAATTAGCGTAACCTACACCATCTGAGATAGTTTGAATAGATCCACACAAATTTAGATGATCATAATTTTTTTGTCACAATGTTGATTCATCAGCAAGAGTAGCAAAATACAAAAATAATAAAGGAAACACTTTATTTTTTATCATCCTTGTAATTACTATCAATTTTTAATTTTCTTATCATAAATCATACATTTTTCATCATAAAAAATAATATGATATCCTTTTCTCATTAGTTGTCCTATACTATTGAGATTTTGTTTCAAATCAGGAATAAATAACACATCATCAATAACTTTTTTACCGGATTTGGTCTTCATAATAACTGTTCCTTTTCCTTTCACTTGAACCTTGTTGTCATTTCCCATCTGCATAGTAGATCTGACTGAATCATCAAGCCTTTGGAATAAACTTTTATCCCCTTTCATATGATTACTGCATCCACTTTCAAAAACCAAACAGATATTGAATATTCTTCATCAGATGCTATAAAGAAAATATTATCATCATCTCTTTTGTCATTATTACTTTCCTCATGATAGTTACTTTGATTTTTGTTTAAACAATCTTTTTCAAGATGACCATATTTTTTACAATAAGAACAAAGAGGAACATTTGGATTTTTATTTTTGTACCAGCAATCTTTTTCAATATCTCCAATTTTTTTACAATAAAAACATCAATGGGCTTCTTTGTTACCTTCGTTTGTTTTCCTCCGAACTTCAATTGATTGATCATGACTTCTGTCTATTTGATCTCTCCCTTGATATTTGAATTCTAAATTCTTCTGATCCTTCTTTCGATCTATCTTCATTTGAAGAACATGTTCTAAAGTTTCATTTGAAGATATGTTTACCTTTTGTTTATGAACTAAAAGAGAGCCCATTAATTCATCAATAGATAATGTACTTATATCTTTAACTTCTTCTATAGCAGTAGAGATCATATCAAATTTTGGAGATAAACTTCGGAAAACTATTTCTACTACAGTTTGATCTTTTAGATTTTCTCCATAAGATCTCATTTGATTCATAATAAAAGAAACATTTAAGAAGAAATCAATGATATATTCAGAATCTTTCATCATAAGAGTTGAAGAATTGAAGCTTTGAAATCTTTACCTTCTCTGTGTCCCCAAACACATTTTTTAATATCTCCCAAGCTTCTATTGATGTTGATGGCATCATAATTCTGGAAAATAGGGAATCATCTATTGCTTATTGTAGCATATAAAGGGCTCTTACAACTTTCTGTACATTTTCCTTCATCTGATTTTTTTGATCTTTTGTAATACTAGGATCCTGCATATTATACTGAACAAAATCATCTTCTATCAACTTCTATAATCCATGTGAAATAAACAAGATTTTCATCTTAACAACCTAAAATTGATAATTATCACCTTTAGAAACAGGAAGTTGTTAAGGAACACTCACTCCAATGCCTGCCTTTTTTTTTTCTTTTCCTTTTTTCTAAATCTATTAGTCTTTCTTTCTTTTTGAATGATATAATCCTTTTGATTTTTCTTGAATCAGGCTCTGATGCCACTGTTGGCTTTTCTATAGAACTTCAAGTAGAAGGAGAAGAGAATAGTATAGGACATTAGGAGTACTTTTAATCAGCAATATATAATGTGCAGTATTCGGTGCCTTGAAATGATCCAAAACCATATATTTAAATTGATTTAAAGATAGAATACAAAGATTTTAGAACACTAAAAAATCTATCACATTTAAATAAATCTCACCCTCATTTAAACTAATCTCATCATCATCTAAACTAAATTAGATCTAAATCTTTATCTTTCATTTTATCAAATTCTAACTCCTTAATCAATCTTAACTACTTGAATTATTTATTTTAACTAATTTAATCAATGAATGAAGAAGTATGAGTTTTAGTCAATAGGCAAAACCCTAGGAGGTAGATCCCCTCGAAGTGATCTAGGAGGCTCCTCGAAGAGATCGATTATCTCTCTTTTCTACCCTCTTCCTCCACGATAGAACCTAGGGTTCTATCATTTGGTATCAAAGCTACCATTCCTCAGTTCTTTCACTGCTACCATTCATCATCCTTACCGCTTCACTTTGCCATCTACACCAACATCGTGGTCTTCCACACATTGCTGTAATCATCTTCGCCTAGTATTCATCAAAAAAAAAAAAGGGGAAAAGAGAGAAGAAAAAGAAGGATGCCTTTCTCTCCTCCCTGCTCTATCACTGCCCAGCCGCAATCAACACCCAATGCTATTGCTGCCTTACTCAATTTCCCACTGTCGTAGTCCACCCGAAGCCACAGCCAACGACCGACCTTCTTCACCACAGCCACAGTCAGCTCCGGTCGCCAGCCGCCGCTGCCACCCATCGCAAGCCGCAGCCTTCTTTTATTCCCAGTCACCTCTGCCGCCGCAACTACCTTCTCTGCCTCTTTTTCTCCCCTAACGCTGCAACTAGATGCAGCGCCTGCTGCCATCACCCTCTGTTCCTCTGTGTAGCCACGCAAGCTGCCGCCATCGCTTGTAGCCCTCGTTATAGCCCTCATCGCTGTAACACAGCTGCAGCCAAGCCCTCCCCTGCAGCAGCCATTTCCAACCGCTGCCATCTCCCCATCTGCCGCCTACAGCCCCACCCAACGGCCCGCAATGTGTCTCGACCCTCTATCGTTGCTACTGCCGCCCCCATTAGCCGCCATCAGCCCACCTCCCCTATTGTAGCCATTTTTGCTGCCGCCACTACCTCTTCCTCCATGCCACTGCCCACCAGCGCAAAGTCTTGATCGTCGGTCGCTGCCTTCTTCTCTCAGCCGTCGACCGCCACTGCCCTCAACCTCTCCATCGCTCCTCATAGCCGCTATCCCTTCCCTCCTTACTGCTAGTGTCTTGAACAAGAAGGGAACACATCTTCGCTGCAGCCATAATAAAATAAAATAAAAAGAAAAGGAGAAGAAGAAGAGCACCGCTGCCACACTACTCTTCCCTTTCTCCCTTGCCACAATAGCTGTTGTTGTTGCCTTCATCCCCACGGCCATGTACAACAACGTTGTCGCTGTTGCCTTCCGCTACAGTGCACAACCCTCGCTTCCAACTGTGCCCTCTGCCGTTGTGTAGCCTCTCCCTCTGCAATAGCCACTATTCTACTTGCCGTTGCTGCCTTCCTCCTCCTCAATCGCAGCCTAATCCTACCATCACCCTGCCAGCTACAACCTCGACAACCTTGTCCTAATAGCAAAGACTGATGGATGTGAGATTTGATGCTTTCAAAGCCCGCATAGATAATAAATTGCAAGAACTCAATAAATTTTGAGGAAGTTGATCAAAGAGCCCCAACAAACCTTAGCATGATAAAAGTTTTAGTCTCATAAGGAACATATTTGAAAAATATGACCAAGGGCAGGACATAGGATACCCACGCATGAAATTTTCCAGATGGAAAGATAGAGACCAAATTGGTTGGATCTCATGTGCTGAAAAGTTTTTTCATTTTCATAGGACTTTAAGGAATCAATAGTGGAGATAGCTTCCACACAACTCGAAGGTGTTGCGATCGAATGATATGATTTGTACAAGACCAATCACGGAGTCCCTTCGTGGGGATAGTTCAAGTGAGAGATCCTGATTCGTCTCGGACCATCAAAATACAAGAACAATAATAGACAACTCACCAAAATCTGTTAGACTTCCACAGTACACGAGTACCAGAGCAAATTTAAGTACATGTCAAACCAAACCCGGGATTGGTCCGAGATACAATTAGTGAGAAAATTTATTGAGGGACTTAATCCTGAGATTCAATATGAAGTTAAAGCTCGCCATCCCCGCACCATGATAGCAACCATATCATTCACCAATAACCGTAAAGGAAAAATCAATATAGACATTTGTCGGAATAGAAGCTTCAATAAATAAGAAAAATCAATAAATGATTACTTCAAAGTGGTTAATATATAAGAGCAGCTTTTGGTGGTCGAACTAACAAAAGAGGAATAAAAAATTGATAATATAGTCTGATAATGAAGGCTATGACAAATTGCTAATAATTAAACCTGCTAAGGAGGAACCAAAAATTAATAAGTGGAGTCTGATCATGAAAGCAATGACAAATTCGAAGATAAGATTTCTAATGGGCAAATCCTAATTTATGATAAAAGGTGTTTAAAGGTAAAACAAATACTAGTCGATTTCTTTTTTATGCCCTAGGAAGACTGCAAAGTGATGATTCTCAAAAGAAGACATGGTACTACCACTAGCCATCATATGAAAAGGGTTTTCCAGAAGACTACAATGACAACTGCACAAAAAGATCAAACCATTGCTTATACCAAGTGGAGACCCTACTTAATCGATCAAAGAGTCATGATACATGATAAATATTTAAGTGCTCCCGAAATCTGATACTGCTCAGCCTTGAGGGCAAGACTGATTTGAAATGGGCGGGTCTGTTAGTACCATAGCTAAATTTGGTCTATCCATTTATGATTAAATTGAGTTGAGTCATGTTAGTCGAAGTCAGTTATGAGTCAGATGAACCTCATCAAGTTAGTTTTGAGTGGTTAGAGTGGTTTTTATCTTCAGTTGAGATTGAGTCAATTATTATTTTCAGTTAGGAGTTATTAGTTAGTTAAGAGTTAAAGTTAGTGGGACTCTTGGCAGAGCCCTATAAATAAGATTGTAAACTCTTTTATGAAAATCAATCAATGAAGCAGTTATATTTTAGCCAATAAGGAGAAACCTTAGGAGGTAGATCCCCTCGAAGTGACCTAGGAGGCCCGATCCCCTTGAAGAGATCGATTATCCCTCTTTTCTACCCTCTTCCTCCACGATAGAACCTAGGGTTCTATCAGGAGGAGAAAGGCAATCGTGTAGGTAGAACCCACGTTAACTAAATTCATTGTCATCTAAATTAAATTAGATCTATCATTTATTTTATTTCGTCCTAACTAATTAAATTGATCCTAACTAATTAAATTATTCTTAACTACTTGAATTATTTCCAACACACCCTCTTAATTCAAGTAGTTATAATTTAAAATTATTTTTAAAGAATTTTTTTTACCAAAATTTTTGTGAAGATGTCGGTAACATGATCTTCATTGCTGCAGTGGTTGTCTTATGTTTTTCTTTGTCCATAGATTTTTGAGAACTTTTGACTTAAAATCTTTTATCCTTTCTTGCAAATATATAATTTTATATTTTTCTCTTCGGTGGTCATCTTTGATGATTTGATAGAGACTTTGTATTTGTAGGATCGAATCCCTTTGTATGCGGAAGTTTGATTTTTCTTTTCTTTTTCTTAGCTTTCTTCACATCATCAAAAACTTCTACTATCTCTATATGTGCACCTTCATTGTTATCCTTGAAGTTTAAGATCTTGACCTTTTTCTGTACATGTGTTTTATCAAGTGTAATTTTAAAATTAGCATAACCTGCACCATCTGAGATAGTTTGCATAGATCTACACAAATTTAGATAATCATAATTTTTTTACCATAATGTTGATTCATTAGTAGGAGTAGCAAAATCTAAAAATAATTAAGGAAACACTTTATTTTTTTTGTCATCCTTGCGGTTACTATCAATTTTTTTATTTTCTTATCATAAATCATACATTTTTCATCATAAAAAATAATATGATATCATTTTCTTATTAGTTGTCATATACTAATGAGATTTTATTTAAAATCAGGAATAAATAATATATCATCAATAACTTTTTTACTAGATTTGGTCTTCATAACAGCTGTTCATTTTCCTTTCACTTGAACCTTGTTGCCATTTTCCATCTGCACTGTAGATCTGACTGAATCATCAAGCCTCTAAATAAATTTTTATCCCCTGTCATATGATT
This sequence comes from Ensete ventricosum, assembly GCA_029747655.1. Lineage (NCBI taxonomy): Eukaryota > Viridiplantae > Streptophyta > Magnoliopsida > Zingiberales > Musaceae > Ensete > Ensete ventricosum. The sequence goes on from JAQQAF010000009.1 coordinate 19,918,086, forward strand.
ACTACATTCACTTTCTAAAAACTAAACAGATCTAGAATATTTTTCATCAGATGCTATAAAGAAAATATTATTTTCAACTCTTTTGTCATCATTACTTTCCTCATGATAGTTAGTTTGATTTTTGTTCCAACAATCATTTTCAAGATGACCATATTTTTTGCAGTAAGAACCAAGATGAATATTTGGATTTTTATTTTTGTACTAGTAATCTTTTTCAATATATCTAATTTTTTATAATAAAAACATCAATGGGTTTCTTTGTTACCTTTATTTATTTTCCCTCTGAACTTCAGTTGATTGATCATGACTTCTTCTATTTTGATCTCTCCCTTGATATTTGAATTCAAAATTCTTCTGATCCTTCTTTTGATCTATCTTCATTTGAAGAATATGTTCTAAAGTTTCAATAATGTACATGTATATTTAGCTTCTTCTATAGCAGTAGAGATCGTATCAAATTTTAGAGATAAACTTTGTAAAACTTTTTCTACTACAGTTTGATCTTTTAGATTTTCTCCATAAGATCTCATTTGATTCATAATAGAAAAAACTTTTGAGAAGAAACAACAACAGATTCAGAATCTTTCATCATAAGAGTTTTGAATTCACGTCGAAGAATTTGAAGCTTTGAAATCTTTACCTTCTTTGTGCCCCCAAACACATTTTTTAATATCTCCCAAACTTCTATTTATGTTGATTCCATCATGATTCTCATAAATAGGGAATCATTTTTTGTTTGTTGTAGCATATAAAGGGCTCTGGCATCTTTCTATATATTTTTCTTCATCTGATTTTTTTGATCTTTTGTAATACTAGGATCCTGCAAATAATAAAACCATCTTCTACCAACTTTCATAATCCATGTGAAATAAATAGAGTTTATATCTAAATAGCTTAAAATTGATAATTATCATATTTAAAAATAGGAAGAAGTTAATAAGGAACACTTACTTTAATGCTTGCCATCTTTTTTTTTTCTTTTCCTTTTTTCTGGATCTATTAGTCTTCTCTTCTTTTTTACTAATGTAATCCTTTTGATTTTCTTTGAACCAAGCTCTGATACCATTGTTGGCTTTTTTTACAGAACTTCAGAGAGAAGATAATAGTATAGGACACCATGAGTACTTTCAATCGGTAGTCTACAGTGCGTAGTCTTCGGTGCCTCAAAATGATTCAAGAGCACCTATTTATATTGATTAAAAGATAGAATATAGATATTTTAAAAATTAAAAAATCTATCACATCTAAATAAATCTCATCCTCATTTAAACTAATCTCATCATCATCTAAACTAAATTAGATCTAAATCTTTATCTTTCATTTTATCAAATCATAACTCCTTAATCAGTCTTAACTACTTGAATTATTTATTTTAACTAATTTAATCAATGAATGAAGAAGTATGAGTTTTAGCCAATAGGCAAAACCCTAGGAGGTAGATCCCCTCGAAGTGATCTAGGAGGCCTGATCCCCTCGAAGAGATCGATTATCCCTCTTTTCTACCCTCTTCCTCCACGATAAAACCTAGGGTTCTATAATTTGGTATCAGAGCTACCGTTCCTCGGCTCTTTTGCTACTACCATTCATCATCCTCACCGCTTTCCTTTGCCATCTACACCGACATCGCGGCCTTCCACACATTGCTGCAATCATCTTCGCTGCAGTTTTCATCCAAAAAAAAAGGAAAAGAGAGAAGAAAAAGAAGGTTGCCTTTCTATCCTCCCCGCTCTATCACTGTCCAGTCGCAACCAACGCCCAACACTGTTGTTGTCTTCCTCTATTTCCTGCTGCCACAGTCCACCCGCAACCACAACTAACCACCAGCCTTCTTCACCACAGCTGCAGCTAGCTCCGGTCGCCAGCCGCCACTGCCACCCATCGTTGGCCGCTGCCTTCTTCTCTTCTCAGCCACCTCTGCTGCAGTCGCTGCCTCCTCTGCCTCTTTTTCTCCCCTACTGCTATAGCCAGCCATCGCACCCACTGCCATCACCCTCTGCTCCTCCTCTATGTAGCCACGAGAGTCGTTGCCATCGCTCGCATCTCTTGTCTCAGCCCTCATCGTTGCCACATAGTCGCATCCAAGCCCTCCCCTACAACAGCCATTTCCAACCGCTACCATCTCGCCATCTACTGCCTACAGCCCCACCCGCCAGTGGCAACATGTCTCAGCCCTCTGTTGTTGATGTCACCCCCCCCCCCCCCTTTCCCCCCCCCCCCCCCCCCCCCCCCCCCCCCACCCACCCATAAGCTTGCCTCCCCTGCTACAGCCATTGTTGCTATCATCGCTACCTTTTCCTCCCTACCACTACCCACCAACGCATAGCCTTGATCGTCGGTCGCTGCCTTCTACTCTCAACCGTCGACCGCCACTGCCCTCAACCTCTCTATCTCTCCTCACAGCCGTCGACCCTTTCCTCCTTGCTACCAGCATCTTGAACAAGAAGGGAACACATCTTCACTGCAACCATAATAAAAGAAGAAGAAGAAGAAGAAGAAGAGCACTGCTGCCACATTACTCTTCCCTTTCTCCCTTGTCGCAGTAGTCGTTGTTGCTGCCTTCATCCCCACGGCCACGTATAGCAATGTTGTCACTGCTGCCTTCCGCTACAGCACACAACCCTTGCTTCCAATTGCACCCTCTGTCGCTGTGCAGCCTCTCCCTCTGCAACAACCACTACTCTGCTTGTCGCTGCTGCCTTCCTCCTCCTCAATCACAGCCTAATCCTATTGTCACCTGCCCGCTACAACCTCGACCACCTCATCCTAACAGCAAAGATCGATGGATATGAGATTTGACGCTTTTGAAGCCCGCATAGATAATAAATTGTAAGAACTCCTCCGCGAATTTAGAAGAAGTCGATCAGAGAGCCCCAACAAACCTCAGCATGATGAAAGTTTTAGTCTCAAAAGGAACAGATTTAAAAATATGACCAAGGGCAAGACACAGGATACCCATGCATGAAATTTCCCAGATGGAAAGATGGAGACCTAATTGGTTGGATCTCATGTGCTGAAAAGTTTTTTTCATTTTCACATGACTCCAGAGGAATTAATGGTAGAGATAGCTTCCACACAACTTGAATGTGGTGCGATCGAATGGTATGATTTGTACGAGACCTATCACGGAGTCCCTTTGTGGGGACAGTTCAAGAGAGAGTTCCTAATTTGCTTCGGACCAACGAAATACAAGAACATTAATGGACAGCTCACCAAAATCAGCCATACTTTCATAGTACATGAGTACTAGAGTAGATTTGAGTGTCTGTCGAACCAAACCTGAGATTGGTCTGAGATACAATTGGTGAGAAAATTTATTGAGGGACTTAATCCTGAGATTTAGTGTGAAGTTAAAGCTCGCAATTCCCGCACCATGATAGCAGCCATATCATTCACTAGTAAGCGTGAAGAAAAAATCAATATAGACATTTGCCAAAGCATAAGCTTCAATAAATAGGAAAAATCAATAAATGATGACTTTGAAATGGTCAATATAGAAGAGCAGCTTTTGACGGTCAAACCAACAAAAGAGGAATAAAAAATTGACAATATGGAGTCTAACAATAAAGGCTGAGACAAATTACTGATAATTGAACCAGCTAAGGAGGAATAAAAAATTAATAATGTGGAGTCTGATCATGAAAGCAATGACAAATTCGAAGACAAGATTTCTAATCGGCAAATCCTAATTTGTGATAAAATGTGCTTAAAGATAAAACAACTACTAGTCGATTTTTGATGCCCTAGGAAGACTTCAAAGTGGCGATCCTCAAAAAAAGACATGGTACTACTATTAGCCATCAGATGAAAAGAGTTTTCCAAAAGACTACAATGACAACTGCACGAGAAGACCAAACCATTACTTACACCAAGTGGAGACCCTACTTAATAGATCAAAGAGTCGTGATGCGTGGCAAATATTAAAGTGCTCCTGAAATCTAATAATGCTCAGCCTTGAGAGCTAGGCTAATTTGAAGTGGGCGGTTCTGTTAGGACCCTAGCTAAGTCGAGTTCATCCATTTATAATTAAATCGAGTTGAGTCATGTTAGTCAGAGTTAGTTATGAGTCAGGTGAACCTCATCATGTCAGTTATGAGTGGTTTTTTATCTTCAGTTGGGATTGAGTCAGTTATTATTTTCAATTAAGAGTTATTAGTTAGTTAAGGGTTGAAGTTAGCGAGACTCTTGGTAGAGCCCTATAAATAAGATTGTAAACTATTTTATGAAATTCAATCAATAAAGCAGTTATATTTTAGCTCATAGGCAGAAACTCTAGGAGGTAGATCCTCTCGAAGTGATCTAGGAGGCCCGATACCCTCGAAGTGATTGATTATTCCCTCTTTTCTACCCTCTTCCTCCACAATAGAACCCAGAGTTCTATTAGAATATTGTATGGTTAATGATACCTAACGTCTGACAATGATTTTGAAGTCCTAGTTGTGTATCTGGTCCTTAGACTTGAGACACTAAGGATGCATTATTTGAATACTTATTTCTTTGATACCGAATTTACAGGTTTGGAAAGTTCTAGATCTAGTACAGTTGGTTATCGGGATTGGTAGCGAACCTTACGAAGACAATTGGGTGTCAATATAGGATCATCCACTCTCGATATCACAAGAGGAATATCCCAAGTGTTATTGCTCGGACAAATCCTCAACCGGGGTAATTTGGATTGAGAGAGAATGAGTTCTCCAAGAGAATCCGTTTACAGTGGGACTCAGACAGATTTAGTGTATGGCATGATAGTATCATCCCCAATATACGATCTCTAGGATATTAGATGGATGAGGGACTATAGATACATGGTAACTGAGGACAAATAGGTCCAATGGATAAGATCCCTTGTACTATCTTGGGACTATGGCGCAGTGGCCTAGTAGTCCATAGTCAATGAGTCAAGTGAAATTATTCTGAGATAATAATTTACTGAGTAATAAGGAGTCCTAACTGGTAGGACTCACAACCAGCTTGGTATGACCTAGAGGGTCACACACATATGGTGGATGTTTCAGCGAGTAGAGGATTAGATATAAGTTATCCAATTAGACCATATTCTCATTGGATGAGACCCAACATTGATGGGCTCCTTGCATGAGGCACAGTTGGAGGCCAATTGAGATTATTGGATACAGATCCAATAATCCAAGATTAGTGGGTAGTTGGATGGAGATCCAATACCCACTAAGGCATGATCCATTAGAGTATTTAGGGGCTCTATATAAATAGGAGGTAGGGAGCACAAATTGTGATAACCTGCACCTTTGGCCACCCCTTTTATTATCCTCTCTCCCTCTACGTAAGAGTTATGAGCTTTTGGGCTACGATTGGAGGAGCATCGCTGCAACGATCTGCTGGTTACAAGTGCCCTACAAGCCAATCATGTGAGTGATGGCACATGTGACACGCTGTGTGATCTTTTTCCTTATGATTAATATTGGTATATTCTCACATTATATTATTTATTACATATATATTGTGGTGTCCTTGGTTTTGTACAATGAGAATCGGATCGTGATGAGATCACGATAATGAGATCGATTCACCTTTAAACATAGATCCTAAATAATCCCAGTATAGGTTACTCAAGAGGGACATTGAGATAACCGGATAGATCGGTGTACTATATACCCGTCCATATAATGGAGGCGGCTGGTCTCATAGCCACTTGTGTGACGACACTAAGGATATATATAGTACATGTGCTCATTAGAGAATGAGTTCACTGATTGATCCGCTAATGTAATGTTGTATGGTTAATGATACCTAATGTCAGACAGTGATTCCATAGTCCCAGTTGTGTGTCTGGTCTTTAGACTTGAGACACCAAGGATCCCTTGTATGAGTATTCCTTTCTTTGACGCCAGACTTACAGGTTTAAAAAGTTCTAGATCTGGTACAATTGGTTATCGGGATTGGTAGCCATCTTATGAAGGTAATTGAGTGTCAATAGAGGATCATCCACTCTCGGTATCATGAGAGGAATATCCCATATATGCTTGCTCAGATAAATCCCTAGCCAGGGTCATTCGGATTGAGAGGGAATGAGTTCTCTGGTAGAATCCGAATAGAGCAAGACAAACTGATTCTGTATGTGACCTGACAGTACCATGTACAATATACGATCTCTGGGATATTATTTGGATGAGGGATTATAGATACATGGTAAATGTGGACAGACAGGTCCGATGGATTTGATCCCCCAGGTACCATCTAGGGACTATGGCGTAGTGGCCTAGTACGTACATAGTCGATGAGTCGAGTGAATTATTATGGGGATAATAATGCACTATATCAGAAGGAGTTCTGATGGGAGTGACTCACGGCCAGCTCGGTATCGAGCCTAGAGGGTCACACACATATGGTGGATGCTTCAATGAATAGAGGATTGGATGAAGATCCAATTGACCCTTATTCTCATTAGATGAGACCCTATGTTGATGGGCTCCTTGATTAAGGCCCAATTATAGACCTAAGGAGATTATTGGATAGAGATCCAATAATACAAGGTTAGTGGGTTATTGGATGGAGATCCAATACCCACTAAGGAAGGAGCCCTAGGGTTTTGGTGGCTCTCTATAAATAGGAGGGAATACTCATGGTTGATAGGCTATAGCTTTAGCCACCACCTCCTATTCTCCTCCCTCCCTCTGAGCAAGAGTTGCAAGATCAGATTGGAGGAGTTTCGTTGCAGAGATCCATCATGTGGATATCGCTAGAGAGGAGGACGCTTGACCTCCTTCATCTTCTCCATCCGGATCTGGAATACAGGGATATACGATCTCCCTAGGTAAAATCAATCACTCACACATCGTGATTTTTTCAATTTTTGTGATTTTTTTTGCGACCCCAATCTTTTGCACGATGATTTGATCTGCGTTGGAAACCGATTTTTGTTTTGATTTCCGCTGCGCGTGTGATGCACCCGCTGAGGTTTCCCAACACGATCCATCATATGGATACCGCTAGAGAGGAGGACGTTTGACCTCCTTCATCTTCTCCATCTAGATCTGAGTTCTCAGTGATATATGATCTCCCTAGGTAATCAATCTCTCATATAACACGGTTTTCATTTTTACGAGTTTTTCACGCACCAATCTCTGTACAATGATTTGATATATGTAAAAAACCTATTTTGTTTTCTTCCATTGTGCATGTGATGCTCTGATGGTTTCCCAACAAGAAAGCACTCAAGCTATATTAGATGAATTAAGTGAGTTAAAAGTGGAAAGACAAATCAATGAAAAATAAATGATAAATTATGCTCTAATGACTTTGAACGATAAGATATTTGACTCTCTCAAAATTTCTTTATCATGTAATGAATTACTTGAAGCATTTCGTGATTTATATAATGAATTTAAAAAGATTGATAAAAAATATAACTTACTAAAAAAAATAAAAATCTCACGTAATTCATGTATTTTGAAATCAAGGTAATGATCCAATGAGGAAAAAATGAGAAGAATCATGATTCATGTATTTGAAAGATTCAATATATCTAATTCTCATCTAATAAAATCGAATTGTTTCTTGGTTTAGTAAAAACATTCACCTATTGATGTTTTGTGTCAATAAAATCTAAAGATATATCATGATTGCTAATATAATTCCTAATAAAATGATGTCTAATATCGATGTATTTAGTCCTAGAATGTTGAACAGGGTTATTTGTTAAACAAATTACACTTATATTATCATATTTTATAGGAATATTTTTCAGGTAAAGTCCATAATCTTCTAAAGTTATCTTCATCCAGTTTACTTGTGCAATAGAAGACCAAGAAATGTAATAGAATTGATAATGTAATAGAATTTTACTTCTCAGAAGACCAAGAAACAAATACAAATTCAGCTGTCTCCACGTAAAACATAGTCCTCTAGCTATTCAACTTCAACGTCACTTTCTTGTTTAGATAAGGGTTCTGGTATCTGATATGTAAGCTAATTTAACGTCTATAAATGTTGGAATTGTCATCCAATTATCAATTGGATGGAGGGGTTAATCAAAATTTATTTATTTATTATATTATTATATAATTTGTAGACGTAAAAATATCTTAGTTAATATATTAGTTATTATATAATTCATAGACATGAAAGGCTCTTGTACTTTATTCAGTTATTATAGATTTATAGTATTACACAGTTTGTCAGCTAATAATTTTGGGAATTCAATTTTCTCTGTTCTCCTTTATTACGTTTGATAGCTTTTGGAATCTATCAAGAGACTTTGGTTAAAGCTATTGTGAACTAATTTGGGGTTAGATTACCCATAACACATTCTGTTTTACTACCTGGTTTAGGTTTCATTGCTGGGTGATAAATTAAAATTAATCATCTGATACAAACGAAGAGAAAAAAGGTAACTACTAAATTGCCAATGTTATGTCTTTTGTTCATACTCGGAGTCTACCCATGTGCTTTGCTACATCAAGATTCTATTGTATTTTGAAAATATTTTACAACTTGATGTTTCTACAAACCTTGAGGATCACAAAGAATTGCTAACAGGGGCATATCAAATCTTTGCCAATTTTAGTGTCTCAAAGAAGATGGAAGAACTAAATATCAGGTGTCTTATGGAAGCATTTTGTCTTACGGAAGCATTTTTCTGTGTTGGGAATGGTATACAAAAGAAACCAGCCTTAAGTAAAATCTTTAAATGCTTGAAACAAACTTGCAGTCTCATAGACATTTATTAAAATCACAGATTTTTTTTTACTTTTGAAGCTTTTACTAAATAGAATTCATCCATATCATCAAACATCCCTTATGAGTGAAGAGATCTTGGAAGGATGATTGTTGGATCCTTCACTTATTAAGCATAATAATTACTGCTCTTTATAATTGGGGGATGGTATATCATGCATGCATGTAATACTATTTTCATCAGACACTTCGAGAAGTCATACTTCATATGTAGATGTTTTTTTAATTATTAGTCGCCAATGTGTTCCTCTTCTTTTAGATCTAGCATGCTGAGTTTTTTGGTCCTTGGTTTTTTTTTTTTTTTTTTGTTCTACAATATATTTTTTTCACACACACACACACGCACAACATCGTCTCAAGATTCATAAAGAGATCAATTTGCAAAGAGCTGAATTTGATATATTGAGACTGACAAGGTTTTGCCCTTTCTTATTAATGATGATGTGTCATTTTATTCCACATCATGGAATGCAACAAAACGAGTTTTAACTTGCTTGAACCGTCAAGCAAAGAACAAAGTATTACACAGAAAAACACATTCGATTAAAAAAAAAAAAAAAACTGTATCTTTTACTATTCATATTATTGGTGATTATTAGTTCCACTCCTTTTTATCTTTTTTTAGTCATTATAAATCTCTTGTTTTGCGCATAGGGAAAGAGAATTTGGGCTTAAAAAGATTAATAGGACAGCAATATTCAATTCTCTTAGGGGTTTCTTCGATTCCGTAGTAAATATTGGGGGATGTTGATGTTTTATAATAATTGTGCTTTAGTTGTATGAGTTTTGGATTGATGAGCTCTTGCTTCAATTGATTCTTTTGCAGTATAATGAATACTTTCAATGTCATCTCAACTAATAACCAAAGGATCACACTCTCTCCCCTCTTCCCTTGCTAATTCTTCTCTTATTAATTTATCATATTAATGTCATAATATTAACATTTAGGAGCTATATAATTTTATTTAGATTAATTATAATTTTAAAAATTTAAATTCACTATTTGTTATTTTAGATTTATATATATGAAATCCATGCTCCATTCATTAATTGTTTGAAAACATATATTTAAATTAAGATTCATAGCGTATGCAACTTCTTTGGCATGAAATTTATTCTTATGATTTTATCTGAATTATTGGTGACTTAATGAATTTTTAAATTTAGAAATACTAGTTTATTTTTATATAATTCATAGAAAATATTTTGTATCATCATTTAATTTTTGTAAAATTAAAATTATTATTTTAGAATAATAAAATTTTAATAAAAAAATCAATTTGCATTCAATTCGAACCGAGTCACACCTGTCCCAGATCCATGATATTTTTTTAATAAAAAAATATCATCATTACTGTTTGCGTCGTGCAACATGAACATCGATGTTTACTGTTCTTCTTACCTTTTGGGATCTCTCATTCGGTGTCATCGATTAATCTGTCTCAGATCTTGTTTTCTGGGTTTTGTAAAGACAAGCCCCAAACGAATGCCAGGTGATAGCGAAGCATTCGTCGCCAGGTGACTTGTACCGGACCTTGAACCGGCAAAGAAAGCACTGATGGCCAGATTGGGAACGCTCAGAACGCAGCTTGGGTTTAGCTCAAATTTGGGCTCGTAGCCTATCACGGTGTTGTTCAGCTTAGGGCTTGGCATGGGTCTAGTGATCCAGCTTGGGATTTTAACCCACTGTAGGTTGGGCCAAAGTTGGGACTAATAGGAGTGCAAAATCCAATCCATGGTACCTGTGAGCACCAATCGAGCGTAAATTAGGCCTAATTTGGATCGAACTTTACCCGTTTAATGGGTTCAGACGGGTTCAATGTGATTCTAAATCAATTTTGATCAATTTAAGTCTGTTTAATTTTAATTAAACCTAATTAAGTTTATATTATACAAGCTTAGGGTGATTCCAAACTAGCTTATAAAGTTTTTAAGTTGGTTTAATTATGTTATGGTTGAATTAAGATTGGTTTGAGCTAATTACATCAATTCAATTAGGGTTTAGATCAATTGAGGTTATTGATCATGATTGATTATTGATAATTTTTATAATATTACACAGTGGTAGTATACTTTATTGAATCTTGAATTTGGATGATAAAATCAATTGATAAATGTTTAATCTAATATGTATGTTAGAGGAAGTAATATAGGTTTAACTATGACGGAGAAAAGGAACTACGACCAAATGATGGGCCAAGATCAAGTTTGGCATCGGGCCAATGTTCAGACGATGTGATGGGAGCTCGCTAGGAGTTCGCCAAAGAAATCAAGAAGCTCGCTGGGAATATACCGGGAGATCTCCGGAAAAAGACCATAGAACTTATCGGAAGAATGTCGGAGGTTGCCGAATTTCTAAGAGTTAGGTCAATTGTTAGATTTGATGGTCATATATAGTTGTAATCAAGTGAGTCGTAGTTAGGTTCGAGTCCTAATTGAGTTTGATTTAGAAGGAATCCAAATCAACTCAATATAAGGCAACCTGCTCCACTAAAGGGATGGATTGAGTTCAGGTTGAGCTCAATTGGTTGACCTGAAAATTGATCAACATGAGGTACAAGTTAGGATTAGAAAAGTGAAGGAAATCAATTTTCTGGAATTCTCGGTGGTTGTACCACTGGTATGCGATGATCGTACTACCCAGGCCGACGATTGTACCACCACCACCTAAGATTCCAAGCAGCTTTCGACGATTGTACCATTGGCGTCGATAGTTGTATCGCCTGTACCCGAATTTTTTGGATACATTTGAATTTTGGTTCTATTCTTCTGAAGCCAATTGGGGTTTATAAATACCCTAAGTTTTCTTGCATTTAGCACAAGTATTCACATAAGTCATTCGGTAAAAATTTGTAAAAAATAGTATGTGCTAAAAGTGTGCAAGAAAAAGAAAAGGGGGAAGGGAGTGAGTCAAGTATTGTAATTCTTGTAAAAGTCTCCGTTATAAGTTGGAAATCTGTAAGGATTTGGTCTTCACCAAAAGAATATTAGTAGTGAACACTGGTGGGCCTCGATGAAGAGGATTCAAGAAGTGGACGTAGGCTAAGATTGTAGTTGAACCACTATAAATTGTGAGTGCTCTTTACTTGTCTTATTTACCATTTTTCATTGCTCTTAATTAGTTATAGAAAGATACAAGCATCATTCTCACGACTTCTCTTAAATCGATTTCTAAATCGTTTCCAACAAGATACAAAAGATGCTTCTAATTTTTTTCTTTACTTTTCGTAAGTAAAGATTTTTGAATCGAATACTTTCATTCTTGCACTAATTCAACCCCCCTCTCTCTTAGTGCCAATTGATCATAACAATTGGTATCAGAGAGCAAAATCTTACTCATTGGACTAACACCCACTTGAGTAAATGGCTTTGTTTGGCATGAATGAGGGATATTTCATTTCATGTCTTCCCATGTTTAATGAGACGGATTACACGTATTGGAAAACAATGATGCATATTTTTCTCATTTCTATGATTCTTGATTTATGACACATTGTAGAGAATGATTTTAAGAAATCTTCCAAATTATTCTTTGAATGCAAAGGCTATGAATACCTTATTTTGTGCACTTGATAAAAATAAATTTAATCAAGTTTTTGTTTGTGAAACTGCTTATGATATTTGGCATACACTTTAAATTACACATGAAGGCACTAGTAGAGTTAAAGAATATATTATCAATATTTTAGTTCATAATTATGAATTATTGAGAATGAAACCAAGTGAGTCCATCGGAAACATGTACACCCAGTTTACGGATGTCGTCAATGATTTAAAAAACTTAAAAATATTTTTCTAATTTTGGACTTGTTAGTAAAATTTTAATATCCCTTCCTAAAAGTTGGGATCCTAAAGTAACTACTATACAAGAGGCCAAATATCTTAATAACCTACCTCTTGAATAACTTATTGGATCTCTTATGACATATGAATTGAACTGTAAAGCTCATGATGAGCTTGATGAACCCCTTCCAAAGAACAGGAAGGATGTAGCACTGAGGACTACTGATGACTCCTTGAGTAAAATCTCGAGTAATGAGAACAATAATATTGCACTATTGACAAGAAAGGTCAAAAAATTTATGAAAAAGAATAGAAATCATAAAAATAAAAATGAACCAAAACGGGATAACATCATATTCTTTGAATGTAAGAAGCCTAGACATTTCAAAAGTGAGTGTCCTTAATTAAAGAAGAAGACATCCCACAAACAGAATGCTCTTTCGGCAACTTATGATAACTCAAGCTCATCGAATGAAGAAGATCACTCTAAATAAAAAGTTACCAACTATGGTCTCATAACCATCCATAACGAGGTGAGTCATCTAATATTTCTTTTATTGAATTATTAAATATTTTTCATGAGATTTATGACGAGTTTAAAAAAATTAGCAAGTCTTATAAATTACTTAAAAAGATCATGACTTATTAGTTAGTAAATTTGAATAAATACATATAGCATCATCATCACATAGTTCATGCACCAAATATGAAAGTTTAGAAGAACTTAAAAAAGAAAATATTATATTACAATCAATATTAGAAAAAATTTAAAATAAAAAATAAATCCCTAAAAATGATCCTTGCAAATAAAAGTCATGTTCATTGGAGAGAAGGTATAAGCTATGTGGGCAAAATCTAACAAAAACCAAATACCTTTATTAAAGGATCCACTCTAAACTTGCCAGTAAAAATAAAATCTAATTTTTGAAATAAAATCTAATTTTTGTGGTAGGTTAGAACATATGTTTACAAATATTCATTTAAGAAGTATAATCCACTTAAATTAATTTGGGTTCCTAAAGGAACTATAAACAATCAAAAACCTTTAGTCAAAACTCTTCATGAATGACCCAATGTAAAATGGGTACCTAAATTAAAACTAATTTTCTTGTAGGTTTGTCTCCAAACTAAGGCTAGGAGAACCAAATAGTACCTTAATAGTGGATACTTAAAGCACATGATTAGATATCGAACTTATTTTTTTAAGCTCACTAGCCTAAATGAAGGAGTTGTCACCTTCGAAGATAATAACAAAGAAAAAAATCATTGAGAAAAGAACTATATGTAACATATCAAACCTTTTAATTGAATATATGCTATTGGTTAATGGTTTAAAACATAATCTACTTAGTATTAGTCAATGATGTGATAAATGATATATTATTAAATTTAAATCTAATGCTTGTATAATTGAAATACCACACAAAAATAAATCATTGATTGTCTTAAGAAACAATAATGTGTATACTATTGACATTGAAAATTTTTATGATAAAACATATTTTTCGGCTTTAAATGATGACATTTGGATTTAACATAAGAGACTAGGTCATACTAGCATGAAATTACTCAATCAAATCTCAACTAAAGACTTAGTAAGAGGACTGCCTAACCTTAAGTTCGTTAAGGATAAAATATGTGATACTTACCAATTAGGAAATCAAATAAAGAGTAGCTTTAAGTCAAAGAATTAAATAAGCACCTCTAGGCCACTACAATTGATCCATATAGATTTATTTGAACCAATTGATATCTACAACTTTAGGAGGTAGCAAAGACGCATTTGTCTTAGTAGATGATTATAGTAGATATACTTAGACTTATTTTTTGGCACACAAAAGTGATTCCTTTAAATATTTTTTAAAATTTTATAAAATTATTCAAAATAAAAAAGGTTTTATGATTTCGTCAATACATAGTGATCATAGTGGTGAATTTCAAAACTATAGTTTTAAATTTTTTGTGAATCAAATGAGTATATTCACAACTTCTCTACTCCTAGAAATCTACAACAAAATGGAGTAGTAGAAAGAAAAAAAGAAGCTTACAAGAAATGGCTAGAACAATGTTGAATGAACATCGCCTACCCAAATACTTTTGGGTCGAAGCCGTTAATACGGTATGCTATGTTTTAAATAGGATTCTTATTACTCACTAAAACTCCTTATGAATTATGGAATGATAAAAAAAAACCCAATATTTCTTTTTTTGAAGTATTTGGTTACAAATATTTTATTTTGAATAAAAAGGATGCCTTAGAAAAATTTAATGTAAAATTCAATGAAGGAATTTTTCTAGTTATTCTTCTATTTCAAAAGCTTATCGTGTATTCAATAAAAGAACTCTAGTAATTGAAGAATATATTCATGTTATTTTCAAGAAAAATTTTTAACATAAAAAAATTAATTTTGATGATGAATTTGATTTTGGCACTTTGAATTTAAATGATGACTCTCCTTAAAGCAACTTGAATGAATCTACTTCCAAATCCTTACCCAAGGAATAAAAGTATGTAAATACTCATCCTAAGGAGCTTATAATTGAAGATACATCAAGAGATGTTCAAACTCGTTCTTTTATTAAAAAAAATATACTAATGCCATATTTTTTTCTAAGTTGAACCAAAATGCATTGATGAAGTTTTAAAGAGATGACTCTTGGGTTATTATAATACATGAAAAGTTAAATCAATTTGAGAGAAATGAAGTATGTGAGCTTATTCCTAGGCCTAATGATTGTTTAGTGCTTGGTACTAAATGGATCTTTAGAAACAAGCAAGATGAAAATAATATCGTGGTTAGAAACAAGGCTAGGTGGCTAAGGGTTTCAACAAAGAACAATGAATCGATTATGAAGAAACCTTTGCTCTTGTGGCTAGACTTGAAGTCATAAGGATGCTCCTTGCCTTTGCATCTTTTAAAGATTTTAAGTTATTTCAAATGGATGTTAAAAATACTTTTCTTAATGGTTTCATTTTCGAAGAAGTGTATCTTGAACAACCCCTAGTTTTGAAAATAGTTTTCTTCCTCATCATGTTTTTAAACTTTCTAAAGCTCTTTATGGATTAAAACAAGCCCCTCGGGCTTGATATGAAAGACTTAGTTCTTTCCTTATTTCAAATAATTTTTTGAAAGACAAAGTTGATACCACATTATTCTTTAAGTATTTTAAAATAATTTTCTTGTTATTAAAATTTATATTGATGATATCATTTTTGGTTCAACAAATGAATCCTTATGTGAATCTTTTGCCAAAAAGTATGAGTCAAGAATTTGAGATGAGCTTAATAGGTGAACTAACCTTTTTCTTAGGATTATAAATAAAATAATTAAATGATAGTATATTAATCAAACTAAGTATATCTTAGACTTATTAAAACAATTTGGTATGGTAAATACTAAGGTCATAAATACACTCAGGAGTACTTCTATAAAATTGGACTTAGATAATGAAGGAGAAAATTTTGATTAAAGAACTTATAGAGGAATGATAGGTAGCTTGTTATATTTAACTACTACTAGACCGAATATTATGTTCAGTGTTGGATTATGTGTAAGATTTCAATCCAATCCTAAACTTTCTCACCTTAAACTAGTTAAATGAATATTTAGATATTTAAAAGGAACTTCTAACTTAGGATTATGATATCCAAAATCTAAAAACTTTGATTTACTTGCTTATGTTGATGTCATTTTGGTGCTTGTAGAATAAATAAAAAAAGTAATACCATGACATGTCAATTTTCAGGGCTGCACTTATTTCTTGGTCTTCCAAGAAATAAAATTTGGTTGCTTTATGGACTACTGAATCTGAATATATTACAGCTAGTGCTTGTTGTGCCCAAGTCATTTGAGTGAAAAATACATTAGAAGATTACAAAATTAAATTAAAAAATATTCCTATAAAATGTGACAACTCAAGTCTCATATGTTTAACTAAAAATCTCATTCAACACTTAAGAACTAAACATATTGATATTAGACATCACTTCATTAGAGATCATTTTATAGGAAGTGATGTCTAACACTAAGCATCAAGATATTTCTTTAGAATTTATTAACACTAAGCATCAATTAGCGGATATTTTTATAAAACCATTAAATGAAGAGCAATTTGATTTTATTAGAAGAGAGCTAGAAATGCTAAACCATGAGAATGCATGATTTGTTAGATTTACTATTTTAAATCAAATTGCATGAATGTTTGATTTATACATTTGTTTGAAATTTTACTAACTTTGGGTTTCAAAATTCACTAAATTAATATCTATTTTTGTGATGATGTTTTTCAAATCTCCTTCCTTATTTCTACCTTCTTGTTTACAAAAAAGGAAGAAAATTTACATGAAGATGATGGTTTACTATTTTTCAGATTTATTTGCTATGTTTGCTTGAAAATTACATGAGATGATCTTAAATGCATGAGTAGCTCTTAAATTTTTTAATCTTCCTAGATTTCTTACATTTATAAGCTCATCATTCTTTTCAAAATTTAAGTTTATAAGATTGAGTTCTCTTCTTAATGATGTAATGTTTTTACACTCCTCCTTTGTTTCTTTTTCTTATTTACTCACAAAGAAGAGGAAATCTTTTATAGCTCATATCCTATTTTACTAAGGGGGAGCAATGACACAAGTTCTATATTTCACCTTTTTGTTGATGACGGGAGATAAATGAATATTGATGACACATATAAAATTTTTACATGGGCTTTTGACTTTGTTTGTTGATAAACAAAAGGAAGAAATAATTAATGACTTAAGGAGAGATTTTCAAATGTATGATTGATACATAATTTTTTAAATTTATGAAAATCTTTGATGAGTTGATGACTTGATAATTTAAAGCAATTTTTTGAAATTGATGTATGAGCGCCTCGTTGCATCCTTAAAATATTAATCGCTTGAAAATTCATTTCATGATACTTGAATTAAATAGTATGTGGTTCTCTTGAATTTAAGTCTTTGTTATTATGACATTGATTTAGGGGGAGTAAGGTTTAACTCCCGTTATCAATTGATTGTCATAAAAAAGAGGGAGATTATTAAATCTCAAATTTTGATGATGAAATCAATTGATAAATTTTTAATCTAACATGTGTGTTAGAGGAAGTCATGCAAGTTTAACTACGATGGAGAAAAGGAACTACAACCAAATGATGAGCCAAGATCAAGTTTGGGCATCGGGCCAAGGTTCGGACAATGTAGTGGGAACTCGTCGGGAGTTCGCTAGGAGTTCACCGAAGGAATCGGGAAGCTCGTTGGGAACACGTCGAGAGATCACCGGAAGAAAACCATAGAACTTGCCGGAAGAATGTCGGAGGTTGTCGGATTGCCGGGGGTTAGGTCAATTATTAGACTTGATGGTCATATATGGTTGTTAGTAATAGTTATGTTCGAGTCATAATTGAGTTTGATTTGAAAAAAATTCAAATCAACTCAATGTGAGGTAATCGGGTCCACTAAAGGGATGGATTGAACTCAAGTTGCGGTCAATTGGTTGATCTGAAAATTAGTCAACAGGAGGTATAAGTCAGGATTGAAAAAGTGAAGGGAATCACTTTTTCAGAATTCCCGATGGTTGTACCACTAGTGAGTGACGGTCGTACTACCCAAGCCAGCGATTGTACCGCTCAGGCCGACGATTGTACTGCCATCGCCTAGGAATCCAAGTAGCTTTCGACGATTGTACCATCGGCGTCGATGGTTGTACCACCCGTACACAAATTTTATAGATATGTTTAAATTTTGACTCCATTCTTCTAAAGTTAATTAGGGTCTATAAATATCCCAAGTTTTATTGAATTTAGCATAATTATTCACACAAGTCATTGGACAAAAATTTACGAAAAAGAGTATGTGCTAAAAGTGTGCAAGAAAAATAAAAAAGGGAGGGAGTGAGCCAAGTGTTGTAATTCTTGTAAAAAATCTCTCTTATAAGTTGAAAGTCTGTAAGGGTTTGGTGTCACCCAAAGAAGATCGGTAGTGGACATCGGTGGGCCTCGACAAAGATGACTCGGGAAGTGAAAATAGACTAAGATTACGGTCGAACTATTATAAATTGTGAGTGCTCTTTACTTATCCTATATACTACTTTCCATTGCTCTTAAATAGTTATAGAAAGATAAGGACATCATTCTCAATCTTGCATGTCATGAGATGACATGTGTGCCCGATATAATATCATAAGAATTGTTGACCTTGTCATGGTAATTCTCTTTAGGGTCTAACGAGCTGTAAGACATAATTGATAAATGGTTCCTCCATTATATTAAGAGGAATGTGTCCCTACTTTAGTGAATGAGGGATATTACTCTATTAGTTGTTGGGAGTACGATATAGATCCTTTATCAATATCAATAGTTGAAAGAACATAAACCTCATCTCATTAAGTAGGAATTCCCCTTAGTTGTTGGGAAAGTGCACGATGTGGTGTTTGACTTATGTCGTATGTTGGATTGTCCAAAACCTAAAATCAAAATCGATTCTTCTAATTCAAATGTTAATTCCGAGTCAGCCAATTTTTGTTAAATTTGAATTGATGATTTTTATTTTTAATTAAAAATAATTTTAGATATAAAAAATTAAAATAAATTTGATATCACATTGAGTAAAATTATAGATTTTTAATTGCTTCTGATAGTAGATGTTTTGATCATTCCTTTGGTTAACATATATCATTATCTTCACGAATGATCTCTTAGTTTCATTTCACCGTTTTTGTCCAATTGCCAACGTAGAATTCTATATTGGGTAGGAATATACCTAGGAAATCATACGAGTCATTTAATTTATAAAATCTGGCCCACTCTTTCATGACTTGTGGATGACCCCAGAAGAATGAAAATCTTATATAATAGGAGAAAGATAAGATCTTCTTATATATATATATATATATATATATATATATATATATATATATATATATATATATATTAAAAATATGATAAGTGTATCTAACATGAAAAATGACATTATAAAATATAAGTTGACATACTTCTTGTAATTCAAGATAGTAGTAGTATTGGCAACTATAATGTCAAAACTAATGAAAAATTTTTAAAAACCAAATAATACTCTTATAAAATTATTTTATCATTTTATAAATATTATCAGTTATATACCATTTATCAAAAACTTAAAAATTAATGATTTATTTTTGCATGGTATAATTAATATCAATCTAATGATAAATTATTTCTATATAGGAGTGTATTTGCTAATGATTACTCTAAATATTAGTAAAAATAGAAACACGAATGTCAAAAGCTCAAAAAAAAAATATAATTTTTTTCTCTCGTATAAAAATGATGTAAAGTGCGGTAAGAGTAGCTCTAAGAACCAGTTGGGCAGTGGGATTCAAAGCTCGTTGATAAGAATCAACAAATCCAACATTTTCAACAAAACTAAAAGATAATTGTTCAATGGAAATTAATCTAGCTAATGCTTCATGATTTTTTTTTTAACAGAAAATAAGTGGGATTAGTGAGGTATTTAAAAATTTATGTTTGACTTTTTTCATATGTGTTGGATATTTTATTTAGTATATTTTGGAAATTTACATACCCTCCTCCTTTGAACTTAAAAAATTGATTGTAACAGATGTAGATGACATCAAATGAGCTATTAGTGTATCGAACCTTTTTGAAGTGTTGCTTGAAAATACAGAACCCTAGGGTTCTATCATGAAGGAAGAAGATAGAAAGGAGGATAATTGATCTCTTTGAGGGGATCAGACCTCCTAGATCGTTTCAAGAGAATCTGCCTTCTAGAGTTTTTGCCTATTAGCTAAAATAATTCTTCATTGATTGATCTCCATAAAAAAGTTTACAGCCTTATTTATCTCACTAATTTTTTACTCTTAACTAACTTGATAAACTCCTAACTAAAAATAATAACTGACTTCTTCTTAACCGATAATAAAAACTAACTCTAACCACTTATAACTGACTCTGACTAACATGATTTAACCTGAATAGATGGACCCGACTTAGCTAGGGTCCTATCAGACCCGCCATCTTAAAATCAGCCTTGTCCTCAAGGCTGAGCAACATCAAACTTCGGGGATACTTCGGTCCAGGATATTTGTCATGCGTCATTGTAGTCTTGTGAGGAAACCTCTCTATTCGATGGTTACTGGAAGTTGTGGTCTTGCTTCCACGTCTTCCTTTGAGGATCACTTGCTTTCCATTAATAAAAAACTTCATAATTAGTTTAGAAATATTCCAAGTGACATCACTCAGGATTAACAGTCATTCAATTCTAAGCATTAATTCGATGTCCTCGAAGGGTATTAGAAAGAAATCCACCTGCAGTTCTTGGCCATGTACCATCAGTTTGATTTTTGAGCACTTACTATTACAAGTTAGAATTCGACCATCAGCAACCTTGACTTCAAATCTACCAGTCTTCAATTTGATAGGTCAATTAGTCAGCAAACCTTTTGTCCATGAAATTGTTAGTGCTACTAGTATCGATTAGAGCAATAACAAACTGTTGTTTCAAAATTTCCTCGATTTTCATAGTTTGCGGGTTAGAGTAGCCTACTATTGCATGTATTGTATGTACTAAAGGTCCAATAGCATTGTCAGAATCTGTAACTTCTCAATCATAATCCATGTCATTATTCTTTGGTTCCTCTTTAATTGGTTCTATCATCAGAAGATGACCCTATTTGCATCGATGTCCTCTACTTCATTTTTCATCGTAATGCCAGTATAACCCTTTTGTTGATCTTTCCTGGAGCTCTTCTATGGTGAGTCTTCGAGGGTTTTGAGTGGAGGGAGGTGGGGTTGTCAGCTTGCTGATGTCCTCTACTTCATTTTTCATCGTAATCGATGTCCTCTATGTTGATTTATACTTTTATTTCAACAATTGCCTCTATTGAGCTTTTCTTCGTGTATGCGAGAGAATGATACGATAGCCATCACGGTACGAGGTTGTCAAGCCTTAACTTCGCACCGAGTCTTTGGATTGAGCCCTTCAATAAATATTCCCAATAGTTGTTTTTCGGACCAATCTTGGGTTTGGCTTGACAGGCGCTCAAATCTGCTCTGGTACTCTTGTACGATAGAGGTCTGATGGATTTTGGTGAGTTGTCCATCCATATTTTCGTACTCCGATGGTCCGAAACGAATCAAAAGCTCACTTTTGAATTGCTCCTACGAGGGTTCTCCATGAGTATGCTCGTACCAATCACCATTGGATCGCGTCTCCTTCAAGTTGAATAGAGGCGATCTCCACCTTGGATTCCTTCGGAGTCCTGTGAAAATGAAAAAAATTTTAGCACGTGAAATCCAGCCAATCGGGTTTTCATCTTCCCATCTGGAAAACTCCACCCTCATGCGTGTGTATCATATGTCTTGCACATAATCATACTTTTCAGGTCGACTCCCTTTGGAACTTTCATCATGTCGAGTTTTGTTGGGGCTCTCTGATCGGCTTCTTCTAATTTCGCGGTGGAGCTCTTGAAATCTGTCTTCCGTATGAGCCTCGAAAGCTTTAAACCTTACATCAAGTGCATCATCTGTAATCATCATATAGGATTGTAGATCAGTGATGTTCAGTTATTTTTTCTACTATCGAGTCAGGGACATGAGTTTGCATTATAGATGTGGTAGGACTTGGTCGTAACGAGATTATCGGTGTAAGAATCACCAATATATCGAAAAGCTGGTTGGAGATAATGGGGGCAGCAGTGGTAGCAAGGAGGTGCAACAGTGGCAGTAGGGAGGTGCAGCGACAAGGGCGAGGTTGGAAGCGACTTCGGTAGTGAGGGTAGCAGCGATAAGGGAGGAGGCAACGACATCATGAGGAGCGAAGGGGAGGAACAGAGGTGGCCAGTGGCAGTGGCAAGAAGGGCAGCAATCACGTCGACGTTTTGGGGCGACTATTGTGACAGGGGAGGAAGAAGGGGCGAGGGTACCTCGGTGGTAGAGGAGGGTGCGGTTGAGGAGGAGGTTGCGACGATTTGCAACGGCAGAGGAAGCAAGGTGCGGCTCTGCAGAGGGGGGCAGTTGTGGCTGTGAGAGAAGATGGCAGCGGCTTGCCGGTGGCGATGAAGAAGAGGAGGGCTTGGCTGGGGGAAGGGCTTGGCTGCGGCAGAAGCGACTGGGAAGAGGAGGCAACGGCTAGCGGCGGGTGGCAATGACGACTGGTGACCAGAGCAAGCAAGTATGGTCGACGGTTAGCTGCGGCTGCGGACGGACTGTGGCAGCGAAAATAGAAGAGGAGTAGAGGATGACGCCACTTCTGCGATTGCTGAGAGGTGGTCACGCGGCTGTGGTAGGACTGATCGCTGGCGATCGCACGGCTAGCAGCAAGCAGCCAGAGTAGCAAGGTCGCGCGGGTGGGCCGCGGTAACGGGTAGAAGCGGCTGCGGTAGCGGGAGAGGCAGCGATAACGGCTGGCAGCAGAGGTAGCGACGACTTGCGTGGGGGAGAAGGGGAAGACAACAGGGAGGTCGGCGATTGGCAGTGGCGACAGGCCGTGGGGATGAGGCAGAGGAGGAGGATGGTGGCAGCGTGGTTGCAAGCGGCAGCGTCAGCGACCCATGACGATAGAATGCTGCTGGCAGAGGAAGAAAGGTGTTGTGGCGAGGGTCTGGCGATCGCTGGCTGTGAGGTAGCAGGGATGCTGCGGTAGGGGAGAAAGGGAAGAGCAGCGTGTTCTTCTTCTCTTTCTCTTTCTTGTCTTTTTTTTTTTTTATGGTTGTTGCAGTAAGATATTGCTGCGATGACGATGATGGTGAGATTACAGGGCAAAACAGAGATGAAAAGTGCTTTATTTATAGGGCTTTCATTAATTGATCTCCATAAAAGAGTTTATAACTTTATTTATAGGGCTCTTCCAAGAGTCCCACTAATCTTTGACTCTTAACTAACTTGATAACTCCTAACTGAAAATAATAACTGACTTCGTCTCAACCGAAGATAAAAACTAACTCTAACCACTTATAACTGACTTGATAAGGTTTACCCGACCCATAACTAACTCTGACTAACATGACTCAACCTGAATAGATGAACCCGACTTAGCTAGGATCCTATCAACTTGATTTTAATCATCATGTCAATTTACTCCTATTGGTGATCAATGTGTCAAGGCTTATCATGATCAAACTTTCTTAAGACTCCTCGGTGGCGAAATGGTGGCAAAATAGGTGGTGGCTTCCATGTTTCCATGTGGAGAAAGAGAGTAAGACTTAAGAGAGCATATGAGAACTTAAATTCAAAGAGTGTTTAATCAAATATGTGAAAAGGATGTGGGTTTTGAGGGGGGTATTTATAGGAATTTTAATTTTTTTTTAAAGACCAAAACATTAACTATTATTTGGTTGGTAGAAGGGGTAAATCTATTTTTTTTATTTTTTTTAATTATAAAATAACTAAGATGCCCTTAAAAATAGTCGTTAGTATGATTGTTGGGAGGGAGAAAGTGATAATTTGCCACTTCCTTGGCCGTTGGGTCAGGCGTCGACTATTGGGCCAATTGTTTCCAATGGTCGGTCAAGCTGACCACCTCTTTTTATTACTATTATTGTTATTATTTTAGAACTACCAAACCAACGGTTCTAGTTTCACAAACCTAAGAACTAAAATTGAACTGCATGTGGTTGGTTCCAGTTCAGTTTGGAACTGACAAACCACCGAGTCATTTCGATTCTTTTTTTGGCTTGGTCTAATTTTGATTTAAATCGAACTGTGGTTAGGGCTAGTTTTTGAGACCTGAGATTGATACATGTTATTGATCTTGTTTCTAAAATTAGTTACTGAAATTATGATTGGAAGCTTTGATACCATTTATGGCTTGTTAATATTCGCCCATGATATGTTATTGATTTTATTATATTATTTCGGAGGATATTTAGGAGATTCCTTCTCAGTTTTACTGATTTTAATTATTTTTAGTTTTTAGAGCAACTTTCAAATTCTAATACTGACTCCAACACAGAAAAGGTCAATTGTCTACCACCAATAAGCACAACATGAAGGACTTTAGTTTTTACAAGCCAATAGAGCTTCATTTTCTTTAATACCAGGACTTGTTGTTTATGATATCTTCCTTATATCACTTTCATTTTTCCAATTGTTAGGGTCTGTTACGGTCTACTAAACATTACGAATGCTTATGCTTCTTAACTTCATCTGGGACGATGTAGCAGAGTTCTAGCATATCTCCAATTCGGCCCAATTGGATGCCAATTGGCCTCTAATTTAATCTTGATCAAACTAAACCAAGATCAAAGATTAGATTCAGCTAACTCAAGCTTCACTTGAGTTCAATTCAAATCGAATTCCACTCGAAGTCCAATTCAGCTTAACCCAACTTTGACTCTAACCTTAATTCAAATCCAATATGGTTGGACTCAACTCAAGCTCAATCGAATCCAAAGTGGTAAGGTCTAATCAGATTAGGTCTAACTTTACGTCTAAAAGGCATTAAAAATCTCTGAATCCAAAGGGAGCACAACACCCTTCACAGCATCCTAAAGTAGCAACAAGAAGTCTCAATCGGTCGTAGCTTTTTAACTTTTGTTATGGCGAGGCAGCAATGAAGACTTCGACGTTGGGTACGGGGTAGCGACATGGGCAGCGGCTGCCGTCGTCACTGGTGAAGGCGGTGCTGGCGACCACGTAGGCTACGGGGAAGTAGCAAGAAGACTTCAACGCTGGCCACGGATAGCAGCGTCGGCGGCGTTCACAGTCATCACTGGTGAGGGTGGTGCTGGTGACTGGGTGAGCTACAGTGAGGACTGCATGTAACGGGTGCGGGTGGTGCTGGCGGCGACGTGATGGGCTACGGGCAATGGTGGGGGAGGACCTCGCGAAGAGATATGGGGTTATAGATTTAGAAATCATGAAGTAATATTAGATTTTAATGATGAAACTATTAATGTATTTATTAGATTAATATGTTTTTGAGGTAAGTGATGTAGGAAATACTTCAATCATGGATTTAGATCATCAAAGAGTCAACTGTTGAGCCAGAGAGTCGAACGTTGTACTGAAAAATTATCATTTCAAAAAATGGATGTCGAGCCGAAGGATTGCTCGACATGCCAAAAATTGAACTTCGTGCTAAAAGTTCGGACATCATATCAGGTGGATCGGATATGCATCAAAAGATTGGATGTCATAGGAAAATTGATATGTTGATGGAATTGATGATATGACGAAGGAAAGGGCGATATGTCGGAAGATTCAAACAAAGTAACGAAAGATCGGACAATATGTCATAATAGCGCACAATATACCAAAAGCTTCATAAATGTACCACATGTATAGTTGTTTTGTCAAAGTATTGAATGTGTTTATTATAAGTCATATTGAGTTGGTATTATTAAGCCGAAACTATAAAAACTTATCATGAAAGCCATTGAGCTTAAACCAATGTCAGATTGGGCCTATTAGAAGGTCAAATCAATAGCATAAACTAGGCCTAGACAGTGGTACCGCCAAGCCCAGACAATAGCACTACCTGAATAAATTAATAAGCACTATTTGTGCTTTGTTTACATTTCTAATGGTGGTACTGCCTATGCTGACGATAGTACTGTCTAGTTAGATGGTAGTTCCCTAAGGCCAACAGAGCTTGATTATGATGATAGTAGTGTCCAATGCTGATGGAAGTACCATCCGTATCCTGAAATTTTAGAGATTTAAATTTTTAACTCTATTATTGAAGCATTTTTGGATCTATAAATATGTACTTAAGCTTGGTTAATAGATGCTAGGGCAAATAATGGGTCAACCCAGCTCACTGAGACCCACGATAGATCAGCAGTCCACGACAGCACCGAGATCTGACGTCAACTCGACTAGCACAAACCCAAGCTGAGGTGGTAGAGCAATGACTTGGCCGCCACGGCAACGCAGGTTACGTTAAGATCCAATTAATGAAGAATGACATGCAACACCTTTGCGCCATGTCAGTCGGATGGACAATGACTAGCTGTACCTGCCCACCATGCCCGGCCTGATGACAAAGGTGAAGCCGAGCGTGCGATCGGCCCTTCGACTGGTATGTATAAAACCCCCACCTGATGCAGGAAAAGGGGGCTTATTCTCTCACTCTCTCGGACACTCACTCTTTTGTACTAAGACTGCAAACCATTCGGGGCACCGACTTGATCGTCGGAGGGGTCATGTCAGGCGCCCCCACCTAGACGAGACATTCATGCAGGATCCTCGTCGCAGACCCGAGGAAGAGGAACCCGAGTTCCTAACCTGAGGTGGAGATTCCTGAGACATAGATCCGACCTGAGCCTGACGCCCTATTCCCGACCGACATGGATGAACTTGTGCACGCGGGAGGAACCAAGCCGTGCTGACTTCTCAGTCACGGAACAAAGTTCCCCAATATTTTGGCACTAGAAGGAGGGTCTGATATCGTAAGAATGCCCATAGTCGAATTGTTGAATCTTGAATTTTGATAATGAAATCAATTGATGGGTTTTAAGATCTAACTTGTGTGTTAAAGAAAATGATGCAAGATTAACTACGACAGTAAAGGGCAGTACAATCAGATGTTGTGCCGGAGTTACGTTCGAGCATCGGGTCAACGTTCAGACGACGCAATGGGAGTTCGCCGAAGGTCGGCCAAGGTTCGGACAATGTTGTTGGGAGCTTGCCGAGAACTCACCAGAAGTTTGCTTGGAAGTTCGTCGGGAGTTCATCAAGAGGTTATCAGAAGCACGTCGGAAGAATGCTAGAAGTTTGTTGGGAGTTCACCGAAGGAAATCAAGAGCACGCAAGGGGTTCATCGGAAATATGCCGGGAATTCGCCAAAGAGACGATCAGACAATGAAGATTGTACGTTGATTGTCATAGTTAGCATCATGATAAGAGTTAGTTTTACTAACTCAATTAAGAGGCCATTAGGCCTTAATTGGGACTGATTTGGGCTCATTATAAAAGTCATTTTAGTAACCCAAGGTCAGATGAGACACGGTCTTCGAAGACACTGTCTCCAAGATGACATAGTCTTCAAAGATGTGTCAGGCGGTTGACCCACCCAAACTGGGCAGTTGACCTACCCAAACACAGTCTTCTAGACTGTGTCAGGCGGCTGAACTGCCCAGACACAGTTCGATAGACAGTGTCAGGCGGTTGAACCACCTAGAATGCAGTCTTCGAGACTAGCACCTCAGGATCACTTAGAATTTGAATTTTGGCTCCACTTTTGAAACTATTTGGGGCCTATACATGCCCCACCAATTCTTGCTGAAAGGTAGCAAGTAATTAAGAGCAAAAACCTTATGAAAACACTGTTGTAATTGAGAGCTTCTCCTCATTTTCGTCTTGTGTAGAATTTTTATTTAAGGGAGAGCTTAGAGACTTGTAAATGTTATCTCCTAAATCTATAAAAGGATAATAGAGTTGTAAGAGTGTAGTCGATCTTCATCTATTGAAGGAAGATCAATAATGTAAGCCGATGACCTCAACGGAGGAGGAATCGAGAGTGGAGTAGGTAACAACACCGATCCACTATAAAATCGATTTGCTTCCTCTTCTTTGCTCTTCATCTTTATTGCTTTCTTATTTAACTATCTATTACCTTTGCTTGGACTCTTACAAATATCTCTACGCTCAAAAGCTTCTCTACGCTTACACGCATCTTTACGCTTAAACGTATTTTTGATATAGTTTTTATTGAGCGAGTATTTAAATCGATTTTAATTTTTTATAAGCACTAATTCCCACACCCCCCTAGCTTTGATCCTAACAATTAGTATCAGAGCCACATTTCTCTTTATTTGGGTTAAAATCCAAGAGAGATAGCTTTTGTTGGCAATCAAGAGGGACTTTCTATCACTCATCCTCTCATGTTCAATGGGACTGATTATACGTATTGGAAAACTCGAATGAAAATTTTTCTACTTTCTATGGAATTTGAATTATGACATATTATTGAAAGTGGTTTTGAAAAGTATTTCAAACCTATGAATGAACGGAATGATTTGGAAAAGAAGACTTTCTCTTTGAATGCTAAAGCAATGAACATTTTATTTTGTGCTCTTGATAAAAATAAATTTAATCAGGTTTCTATTTGTGAAACTACGCACGAGATTTGTCACACACTCGAAGTTACACAAGAAGACACTAGTCGAGTCAAATAGTCAAACATTAATCTTTTGGTGCATAACTATGAGTTGTTTCACATGAAACCAAGTGAGACTATAGGAGACATGTACACTCATTTTATGAATGTCGTCAATGGTCTAAAAGCACTTGGTAAATTTTTTTCTAATTTTGAACTTGTTAAAAAAATATTAAGATCCCTTCCCAAAAGTTGGGATCCTAAAGTAACGATAATATAAGAAACAAATGACCTAAATAATTTTATGCTTGAAGAACTAATCGGGTCTTTGATGACTTACGAAATGACATGTATATCACATGATAAACTCGAGAACAACCTTCCAAAGAATATGAAGGACATAACACTTAGAACCAAGGAAGACCACTTGAGAGAAAACTTAAGTAACGATGATGATGATGAGGACTTTGCACTTCTTACAAGAAAATTTAAGAAATTCTTTAAAACGACTAAGATAAAACAAGATGCGAAGAACAAAAGTGAACTAAAAAATGACTCAATAATATGTTACGAATGTAAGAAGCCATGACACTTTAAAAATAAATGTCCCTGAGTGAAGAAGAAGCAACCAAAGAAGAAAAAGACGCTTAAGGCTACTTGGGACGACTCAAGTTCATTCGAAGACGAGGTGCTAACCAACAATGAAGAAGTTACAAATTATGCTTTAATGGTATTTGGCAACGCGGTAAGTAATCTAAACAAGTATTCTTTATCTTATGATAAATTATTTAATGTATTTAATGACTTGTATGATGATCTTAAATTAGTTAGTAAAAAGTATAAATTGTTAAAGAAAGATCATGTTTCATTAGTTAGAGAGTTAAAAAATTTAAAAAGGGAGTATGATGAACATAGGATACCTCCTTGCACTAAGTGTGAATAATTAGATATACTCAAGAAAGAAAATGTTTCATTACAAGAGATATTAGAAAATTTTAAAATAGGTAACAAATCCTTAAACATGATCCTAGCTAATAAGGGTTATGTTTATAGAAAGGAAGAAGTTAGCTTTGTGAGTAACACTCAACAAAAGCCAACTATCTTCATTAAAGGACCTACATTATATGTTTCACCTAGAAATAAATGTAATTTTTGTGGAAGAATTGAACACTATACTTATAAATGTTTATTTAAAAAGCATAGTCCACAAAAATTAATTTGAGTTCCAAAAGGAACCATAGACAACTCAACGCCATTAGTAAAATTATATAGAATTTTTCATGAGGAACCCAAAGGCAAATGGGTACCTAAACCAAAACTCTCTTTCTTGTAGGTATGTCTCCAAACAAAGGCTAGAAGCACTAAATAGTACTTTGATAGTGGATGCTCAAGGCATATGACCGGAGATCCAACTCATTTCTCCAAGCTTACTAGCCAAAATGAAGGATTTGTCATCTTTAGAGACAACAACAAGGGAAAAATAATTGGGAAAGGAACCATAGGTAGGTAACAAATCAAACCTCTTGATAAAAGATGTATTATTAGTTAATGGTTTGAAATATAATCTACTAAGCATTAGCCAATTGTGTGATAAAGGATACATTATTAAATTTGAATCTAATACTTATATAATTGAAATACCACACAAAAATAGTTTTATGATTGTCTTAAGAAGCAATAATGTGTATACTATTGACATTGATGATTTTTGTAATGAAATATGTTTATCGGTCTTAAATGATGATGCATGGATTTAGCATAGGAGATTAGGACATGCTAGCATGAAACTATTAAACCAAATCTAAACTAAAAATCTAGTAAGAGGAATGCATAATATCAAGTTCGTTAAAGATAAAGTTTGTGATGCATGTCAACTAGGAAAATAAATAAAAAGTAGTTTCAAATCAAAGAATCAAATAAGCACCTCTAGGCCACTTCAATTGATCCATATAGATTTATTTGGACCAATTGATACTACTAGGAGGTAGCAAATATGTGTTTGTTATTGTAGACAATTATAGTAGATATACTTGGACCTATTTCTTGGTACATAAAAGTGATTCTTTTAAATGTTTTATAAAATTTTGTAAACTTATCCAAAACGAAAAGAGTTTATGATTTTATCTATACGTAGTGATCATGGTGGTGAGTTTCAAAATCATGACTTTCAAAATTTTGACTCAAATGGGTATAATCATAATTTCTTTACTCCTAGAAATTCATAACAAAATGGAGTAGTGGAAAGACAAAATAGGAGCTCACAAAAAATGACTAGAACCATGTTAAACGAACATAGTCTACCCAAATAGTTTTGGACCGAAGCCATTAACACAACATGCTATGTTATAAATAGGGTTCTCATAAGACCATTACTCTCCAAAACTCCTTATGAATTATAGAATAATAAAAAACCTAATATTTCATATTTCAAAGTATTTGGGTGTAAATATTTTATTTTGAATGAAAAAGATACCTTAGGAAAGTTTGATGCAAAATCAAATGAAGGCATATTTCTTAGTTATTCCTTAATTTCAAAAGCTTATTGTGTCTTTAATAAAAGAATTCTAGTAATTGAAGAATCTATTCATATTATTTTTAATGAGGTTCCCAAATTGAAAAAAATTGATTTTGATACTTTAAATTTGAATGATAAATCTCCCCTCCAAAATAACTTGGATGCATCTACTTCCAAGAAATCCTTACCTAAAAAATGAAAGTATGTAAATGCTCATCCTAAGGAGTTAATAATAGGAGATACATCAAAAGGTATTCAAACTCGTTCATCATTTAAGAATGTTTATGCTAACGCCACATTTTTATCTCAAATTGAACCAACATGTATTGAGGAAGCCCTAAAAGATGATTCTTAGGTTATTTCAATGCATGAAGAGTTAAACCAATTTAAGAGAAATAAGGTATGGAAGCTTGTTTCTAGACTTAATGACCGTTTAGTGATTGGTACTAAATGAGTCTTTAGAAATAAGCAAGATAAAAATGGTATCATGGTTAGAAACAAGGCTAGATTAGTGGTCAAGAGTTTCAACCAAGAAGAAGGGATTGATTATGAAAAGACCTTCACTCTTATGGCTAGACTTGAAGCCATAAGGATGCTCCTTACCTTTGCATCTTTTAAGAATTTTAAGTTATTTCAAATGGATGTCAAAAGTGATTTTCTTAATGATTTCATTTTCGAAGAATTTTATGTTGAATAACCCCCCGATTTTGAAAATGATCTTTTTCTAAATCATATTTTTAAACTATCTAAGACTCTTTATGGATTGAAACAAGCCCCTAGGGTTTGGTATGGAAGACTTAGCTCTTTCCTTATTTCAAATAATTTTTTAAAAGGCAAGGTTGATACCACATTATATTTTAAGCATTTTAAAAATAATTTTATAATTATTCAAATTTATGTTGATGATATTATTTTTGGTTTAACAAATGAATCCTTATGTGAATCTTTTGCCAATAGTATGAGCCAAGAATTTAAAATGAGTCTAATGGGTGAATTGATATTTTTCTTAGGATTACAAATAAAACAATTAATTGATGTTATCTTCATAAGTCAAACTAAGTATATCTTAGGTTTGTTAAAATATTTTAGTATGGATAATGCTAAGGCCATAAACATACTCATAAGCACTTCTACAAAATTAGACTTGGATAATGAAGATGAAAATTTTAATAAAAAAACATATAGAGCAATAATAGGTAGTTTATTATATTTAACTACTACTAGACCGGACATAATATTTGGTGTTGGATTATGTGCAAGATTTCAATCCAATTATAAACATTCTCATTTTAAAACAGTTAAATAAATATTTAGATATTTAAAAGGAACTTCCAATTTAGGTTTATGATATCCTAAGTCAAAAATCTTTCATTTGCTTGCCTATGCGGATACCGATTTTGGAGGTTATAAAATAGATAGAAAGAGTACAATCGGAACATGCCAATTCTTAGGACATGCTCTTATTTCTTGGTCTTTCAAGAAACAAAATTCGGTTGCATTATCTACGACTGAAGCTGAGTACATAGCAGTTGGTGCATGATGTGCACAAGTTATTTGGATGAAAAACACCTTAGAAGATTATGAAATTCACTTAAAAAATATTTCTATCAAATACGATAATACTAGTGCAATATATTTAACTAAAAATCATATTCAACACTCAAGAACTAAACATATTAACATTAGGCATCACTTTATTAGAGATCATGTAAATAATAAAGATATATCTTTAGAATTTATTGATACTAACAATTAATTAGTTGATATATTCACCAAGCCATTAAATAAAGAATAATTTAACTTTATTAGAAGAGAGTTAGGAATATTAAACTATCCATATGCATGATTTGCTATTTTTAAGATTTATTGAGTTTTTCTTTAAATTTACATAAAATGATTTTGCATACATGAGTAGCTCTTATAGTCTTCTTGGATTTCTCGGCTTTTTGAGATCTCTTTCAAAATAATTCGTAGATTCATGAATATGTATCCCCCCTCTTAATAATTCATTTTATTTTAGGATACATGATTTTTGGATCTTTGATACCCCCCTCCCCTTCTTCTTCTTCTATTTTATTTACAAAAGGGAAGAAAGCAATTTGATACGAAATGGACTAGATTTTTCTTCTTATTTTACTAAGGGGGAGAAATGGACTAGATTTTTTTTTTTGTATAATGAATATTTATGATAAATGTGTTGACATATGTATTGAACACTTAGTATTCAAATATGTGGTGAATATTTCTCCTTTTTGATGATAAAGGGGGAGAAACGACATGACTAATGACATATGATAAATATTGTGCTTGAAATTTTATCATATAATGAACATTTGTTTTAAATAATTATTGAATATTTCTCCTTTTTGATAACAAAAGGGGAGAAATAGTATATTGATAATAAATGATAAATGGTAGGTCTGAATATTTTTGATAAATATTTAAAAATGATAAATATTCAAATGATGGATATTTATGATAAATGTTCAAATATGAATTATACATTTCTTTTTTTTGTGATGACAAAGGGGGAGAAATGACATAATTGATAACATAATAGAGGTATTTTGAGATCTTTGAAATAGTTAAAAATTTTATGATGACATGGTTATATTGATAATATAATGATTAAAAATTTTATGTGATACCAAGAAAATGAATCTCTAAAAATAGTATCAAGTTAAATTATGAAAATTGTCAAAATGCTTGCATTCAAAACTGATGGTGCTTTTGAATTCAAGTTTGTTGTATTTATCTTATGGCGTAGACATAGGGGGAGTTACGGTTAACCAAGTTTGTTGTGCTACTTGGTTGTCATCAGCAAAGAGGGGGAGATTGTTGAATCTTGGATTTTGATGATAAAATCAATTGATGGGTTTTATGATCTAACTTGTGTATTAAAGAAAATGATGCAGGATTAACTGCGACAGTAAAGGGCAATACAATCAGATGTTGGCCGGAAGTCAAGTTCGAGCATCGAGCCGAGGTTCGGACGACGCAATGGGAGCTCGCCGAGAGCTTGCCGGAGGTCGGCCGAGGTTCGGATGATGTTGTTGGGAGCTCACCGAGAACTCACTAGAAGTTTGTCGGGAAGTTGTTGGGAGCTCGCCGGGAGTTCGCGGGAAGAATGCTGGAAGTTCATTAGGAGTTCACCGAAGGAAATCGGGAACTCACCATTGTTCATCAAAAAGATGTCAAGGGTTCGTCAAAGAGATGATCAGACATAGAAGATTGTATGTTGAGTGTTGTAGTTAGCATCATGATAAGTGTTAGTTTTACTAACTCAATTAATAGGCCATTAGGTTTTAACTGGAAATTATTTAGACTTATTATAAAGTCATTTCAGTAACTCAAAGTCAGATGAGACATAGTCTTCAAAGACATGATCTCCAAGATGACACAGTCTTCGAAGATGTGTCAAGCAGTTGACCCGCCCAGACATAGTATGACAGACAGTGTCAAACAGCTGAACCGCCCAGAACGTAGTCTTCGAGACTAGCACTCGGGATCACTTAGAATTTGAATTTTGGCTCCACTTTTGAAGTCATTTAGGTTCTATAAATACCTCACCCATTCTTGCTGAAAGGTATCAAGCAATTATGGACAAAAACCTTGTGAAAACGCTGTTGTAATTGAGAGATTCTCCTTATTTTCGTCTTGTGTAGAATTTTCATTTAAGGGAGAGTTTAGAGACTTATAAAGGTTATCTCCTAAACCTATAAAAAGAGAATAGAGTTGTAAGAGGGTAGTCGATTTTCACCCATTGAAGGAAGATCAATAGTGAAAGTCGATGACCTTAACGGAGGAGGAATCGAGAGTGGAGTAGGTCACGAGACCGAACCACTATAAAATCAGTTTACTTCCTCTTCTTTGCTTTCTTATTTAACTATCTATTACCTTTGCTCGGACTCTTACAAATATCTTTATGCTTAAACGCTTCTCTACGCTTACATGCATCTTTACACTTAAATGCATTTCCGATACGATTTTTATTGAGTGAGTATTTAAATCGACATAAATTTTTTATAAGCACTAATTAAAACCCACCACCGCCTTTCCCCCCGTCTCTTAGTGCCACTTTGATCCTAACACGAACAACTCCAACGAGCATCTCAAACAGATCTCGATAATCCAACATGCCCTCAGGCTCTGGGGGCAGCTCTTCTTCCCCCTTTGTGAAGAATGGAATACCTCGGCTTCGACCCAACTGATCATATCATCACTTTTCTAGACCAGGTAACCCAATTTGACAGCTTTGACGCTTAGATGTGTCAAGCTTTTTCCACCACCCAAGGCCCAGCTCGGATGTGGTCCAATAGTGCCTGAGTTGTGCACCTCGACCAAAAAGTGCTCGAGTTGTACACCTCGACCAAATAGTATCCGAGTCCTGCACCTCCGCCAAAAAGTGCCCGAGTTGTGCACCTCGACCAAAAAATGCCCGAGTTGTGTACTTCGGTCAAATAGTGCCCAAGTCCTACACCTCGGCCAAAAAGTGCTCAAGTCATGCACCTTGGCCAAAAAGCGCCTGAGTTGTGCAACTCGACTAAATAGTGCCCGAGTTATGCACCTCAGCCAAAAGGTGTCCGATTTGTGTACCTCGATCAAAAAGTGCCCGAATTGTGCACCTCGGCCAAATAGTACCTGAGCCTGCACCTTGGCAAAAAAATGTTAGAGTTGTGCACTTCGGCCAAATAGTGCCCGAGTCTTGCACCTCGGCCAAATAGTGCCCGAGTCTTGCACCTCGACCAAATAGTGCCCGAGTCCTGCACCTCGGCCAAAAAGTGTCAGAGTTGTGCACCTCGGCCAAATAGTACCTGAGCCCTGCACCTCAGCCAAAAAGTGATCGAGTTGTGCACATCGACCAAAAGGTGCCCAAGTTTTGCACCTCGACCAAATAATGCCCGAGTCCTGCACCTCGACTAAAAAGTATCCGAGTTGTGCACCTCAGCCAAATAGTGTCTGATTCCTATACCTCGGCCACTTACGAGCTCGAGTTATACACCTCGACCACTCATGAGCCCAAGCAACAGAGCTTGGTCACTCACAAGCCCGAGCTACGTCTTGGGCAAATTATGAGCCGGAGCAACAGTGCTCGGTAACTCACGAGCCCGAGCAACAATGCTCGACCACTCACAAGCTCGAGCTATGCCTTAGGCAAATTATGAGCCCGAGCAGCAGTGCTCGACAACTCACGAGTCTGAGCAACAGTGCTCGACAACTCACGAGCCTGAGTAACAGTGCTCGGCCAATCACAAGCCCGAGCTACGCCTAGGGCAAATTATGAGACCAAGCAACAGTGCTCGACAACTCACGAGCCCGAGCAACAGTGCTCGGCCATTCACAAACCCAAGCTACGCCTTAGGAAAATTATGAGCCTGAGCAATAGTGCTCGGCTACTCACAAGCTCGAGCAACAGCGCTCGACAACTCACAAGCCCGAGTAATAGTGCTCGTTCACTCAAAAGCTCGAGCAACAGTGTTCGACCACTCATGAAACTGAGCAACAGTGCTCGACCACTCATGAGCCCGAGCTATGCTTCGAGAAAGTTTCGAGCCCGAGCTATGCTTCGAGAAAGTTTCGAGCCCGAGCAATAGTGCTCGGCCACTCATGAGCCCGAGCTACACCTTGGGCAAGTCGTGAGCCCGAGCATCAGTGCTCAACCAACTCAGTTCAATTTTCAAGCAGCAATGCTCGGCCAGTCTAGCTCCCGAGCAGTAATGCTCGGCTAGCCCAATTCAGTTCCTGAGTAGCAATGCATGGCCAGTCTAGCTCTCGAGCAACAGTGCTTAGCCAGCTAAATCCAGTTCCCGAGCAGTAATGCTTGGCCAGCTCAGTTCAATTCCTGAGCAGCAATGCTCGGCCAATCCAACTCCCGAGTCGTAGTGCTCGACCAGCTCAGTTCAGTTCCCAAGCAGTAATGCTCGACTAGTCCAGCTCCCGAGTAGCAGTGCTCTACTAGCTCAGTTCAGTTCCGAGCATCAATGCTCAACCAGTCCATCTTCCGAGCAGCAGTCCTCAGCCAGCTTAATTCAGTTCCCAAGCAGAAATGCTCGGCCAATCCAGCTCCCGAGAAGTAGCAGTTCCCGAGCAACAATGCTCGGCCAGTCCAACTCCTAAGTAGCAATCCTCAGCTAGCTTAGTTCAGTTCCCAAGCAGCAATGTTCAGCCAATCCAGCTCCCAAGCAACAGTGCTCAACCAACTTAGTTCAGTTCTCGAGCAGCAATGCTCGGCTAGTCTAGCTCCCAAGTAGCAGTCCTCGGCCAGCTCATTTCAGTTCCTGAGCAGCAATGCTCGGCTAGTCCAGCTCTCAAGTAGCAGTGGTCGGCTAGTCCAGAACCTAGGCAGCAATGCTCGACTAGCATCTAGCGGGCTCTCAGTCCATAGCAGCATCCAAACGGGCTTTCAGTTTTAATCGGCAACTAGCAGGCTTTCAGTCCTGACCCAAGACTTTCAATTCTGACCAATCATGTCGACTTCAGATCAACCAATTCACACTGACAGCTATTCAGTAGAACTCCGTATGACCCAAAAGATAGCCCCCAGACAAGAGCTTCGAATAGAGAAGATCCTTTCCCTTGCCCCTCTTCAAGGAACCCTGGGAAAGGTCTTCCGCGTGGGGAAAAATGATAGGGCAAATAATGGGCCGACCCAGCTCACCGAGACCCACGATAGGTTAGCAGTCCACAACAGCACCTAGATCTAATGTTGACTCGACTGGCGCAGACCCCGGCCGAGATGACAGAGCAATGACTTGGCCGCCACGGCACCGCAGGTTGCGCTGAGTCTAATTAACATAGAATGGCGCGCCATGCCTTTCCGCCACACTGGTTAGATAGAGAACGACCAGTTGTACTTGCCCACCAGCCCGACCTGACAACAGAGGTGAAGTCGAGGGTACGATCGGCCCTTCGACTGGTATGTATAAAACCCCCACCTGAGGGCAAGAAAAGGGGGGCTCGCTCTCTCACTCTCTAGAACACTCACTCTTTTACACTAAGACTGCAAACCATTCGGAGTACTAACTTGATCGTCAGAGGGGTCACGTCGGGCGTCGCCACCCTGACGAGACCTTTGTGCAGGATCCTCGCCGCGGACCCGAGGAAGAGGAACCTGAGTTCCCAACCCGAGGTGGAGATTCCCAAGACATAGATCCGAGCTGAGCCTGATGCCCCATTCCCTACCGACATGGACAACCTTGTGCACGCGGGAGGAACCAAGTCATTCTAACTCTTCAGCCACGACACAAAGTTCCCTAATAATAGAGTATCTATTTTTGAGAAAAAATATTATAAAGTCTCATTTTGAGTAGAATTAAAGTCTCATCCTCCTCTTGAGTTTGGTTATAATTCTAGGTTATTGGAGGTTAGAGATCTTATGTAAAAAAAGACTATAAAGGTTATCTTCTCAATCTAAAAAAAGAAAAAATATATAACAAAGGTAATTGATCTTCGTATATTAGAAAGAAGATCGATAGTGAAAGTCGATAGCTTTGAAGGAAGAGGAATCAAGAGTGAATATATGTTAGGAAGACCGAACTACTATAAATTAGTTTATATTTCTTTACTTGTCCTTTACTTTTAACTTAATTTTATTCTCCTTACTTGTAATTTTAATTTCATCAATCAAGTTTTTGAAACATATTAATTTCTCAATGAAATTTGAAAATCGATTAAAAATATTATTATACTAATTCACTCTCCTAATAGTGTCATTAAGATCATAACGACCTACTTTAGTTGTATCCAAATTTGTGGCTTGGGTTATGAATCGCAAAACTTTACGCTTGTAGATAAGATTGATGATTAATATGTAGCCATGGTGAAATTGAAGAAATCAATGCATAAACACTGATGGTGCTTTTATTCTTATGGAAAGGATGGGCAGTTTGATTCATTTTTAGAATACGTGACGGGTATTGAATGATGACTAGATGCAAGTTCACTGCCGAAGGTGGAAGTCAGCTTAATGATTTCATAGCTATTGAAGGAAGAAATCCATGTTGAACTGTTGGGAAGGGGGTGCAAAGACGGTGATTGCTGATTAAACTTATTAACAAGGAGAAACATACTCCTTAGTTCTGCCTGATTTAGTTGGTAATCCACTTTTTAACCTGATATGTTTCATGAATATAAAACTTCTCACATATTTAGATAGGTACATGTAATGCTCATTGGTTAGCTACTCATGGAAAAACGTTGTAAATCCAATCAAATTTGAACGTCAAATCTCTCTTGTTTTCTTTTTTGTTCTCTGGTAAGTAAAGCATCAGATGTTTTAGACAGTTAAAGTAATATAAATTTTCTTTTTGAAAAAAGGTAATTTTTATAGGTTTATATCCACCTACCATCTAATTTTTTTTAAATAGAAAATTCCTATATTAATTTAAAGACCTGGTATAGATGATTGACCTTTGCTGATGTACTTTAAAAATAAAACAACAAATCAGTTTCGGAGGTCTGTTAGACCTCTATATCTCATTATAATTAATATTTTTAGCAAAGACTGCTAACCAATGTGCAGCCATCTTTATCTCCCAGTAGATATGAGAAATTTTATATTTTTAAAGTGATATAAAACCAAAATGTCTCTAACAACATTTGTAAGGCTCCTCTCTGTTGAAGACGTTGACTAACATTTCAGTACCCGCCACGATTTAAACTCATTGAAATTCCTCTTGTACATCTTTAAATATATATATATATATATATATATATACACACACAAAAGTCTAAACAAACCAATATGTCATCCTTCTTTCTTGAATCGATTTAATTTATAAATATTTTATACATTTTAAGTTTTTATAGTAGAGCAAAATGAGGAAATAGTTTGGCTATTTTTAAATTTTTTTTTCGTAAATCTAGAGGAGAAAAAAACCTTTAAAATTTATATAAGAGCGTGTATAACCAAATTGATAGTACCCTAATAGGATTGGATCATATTCGTCTTAGTAGAGTCAATAAAATTATGTAAAATATAATAAAATTCTCACCTAATCACTTCTATTCTATAGAGCAGTGTGGCTATGGTTTATTTGGAGCCCTAGAGTTTAGTAGTCGCTACCCCCTATAGGATAAAAATGATCAAGTGGGGTTTTATTATATTTCACAATTTTATTTATTCTACTAAGGTGAATAAGACCCAACCCTACTAAGGTCCCATCACAAATTTACATTTGTGTTAGGTTTAACGTAAAGGAACTTATAATTTGATCTCACATAGAAAATATTTTGGTCTTCATATAAGCGTACTCAAAAGTTGTCATGTGAGCATACTAAAAATTTAGTATGTGAGCATACTCAAAGTTAATCTTACATTAACTTTCAAGTTTGTTCATTAATTTTAAATTTTTTTATAAATTAATTATCATCATAAAAAAGGATCAATCATTGAATCATAAAATTTGATGATAAAATAAATCAATAAATTTGAGAAACAAATATTATGTTGAGATAAGTGATACATGAGATACTTTAACTAATGATGCAAACCACTACAAGAATGAATTATTATGGATTTAACTAGATTTTGTTTAAATCATATGATATCCTTAAACATTTGTTCACAAATAGTCAACCTTCTTGTAATCTTACAAGGACCCTAAGGACCTATAAGAAAAGGAAATATATTAGTGAACAAGCAGGCACATTATCAAACTATTACTGTCACTCTACTAAAGATAGACTTAATATCACACAAAAGTATATATAATAAAAAATATAAATATAAATTTTACAAGCTCTGAATGGTTATGCGACATAGGGACCAAGCCAACTTTATAGAACAAAAAACTTTACACACGTGCTCATGCGACACTAATATAGAATTAAATAACGAACTATCATTATATACTACTTTGAAGACCCATCCAATTATGTGCCACTAGGAATTCTAAGGATCTAAAATAGCTGATTTTTCACACTATATCTCTGTTCCAAGAAATCCTTACAATTTGCGAGTTAGAGGTCTCACTTTCGGATAGTCTTATCTCTATGAAATATCCACAAATAAGCTATGACACAAGCTAGATGGGTCACAAAACTAATCAAAATAGAGTTGTCAAACCTAATATAAGGTTCTTACAAACTACCAAAGGCATGAATATAACTTAAAAAACACAGATAGCATATAGAAACCCTTCATTACAAAGTCTATGATATTCTCCCTACTTATTCCTTCAATATTCTCATCAAAGCCTTTGTAAACATTATATTTTCTTACCTTGTTGACTCTTTAGTTGCAGTGCACATCCTAGCTCCTAGCTAATATCTCAATGTTGTTAAGTAGACAAATTTTAATCTACATACACAGTTTTAACTTGCTAGTGTTTCTGACTCGAGTGTAGACTCGAATTATATTGATCTTCATTTATTCCTATTATATGTTAGTCCCTCAAATGTCTTACATCATTAAATTGGATGAATTATCTATTGAAGTTTTAATGAGCATGGCTCTTATAAAAATTAAAACTTTGCTACATTGTCATCAGTCAAGAATTCTTTTTTTGCATAGTCATTGCTTCCAATTAAATTCATAGTATCTTCGTTTTCTGATTATCACTTTATTGAAAAATAAAAGAGACAAACTATCTTTGATCGATAAGCTTTGAATCACCATTTGAATGCATGTCATTAGGAATGCTTCTGAGTAATAATTGTCGACACAACTGTTTTAGTATTTATATGTAACAGTTACAAAACTTCAACATATTCAAGGAGATTCAAAAGTTTGATGATGCTATCTCACTTGTAAACCAAGATACATATTCTTGATGTTATGGTGATCCTCTAGTTGTCTAGAGAAGCTTCATTGTAAACTTATTATCAATAGTGGTGATAGTGGAAGTTAAGTGGACTACGGTTCCGTGATTTTTTCCGCTTTGGGTTTTCCACGTTAAAATTTAGTGTCTCATTTGGTGGATGGTTTTTACCTTGCTCTGGTTAATATTTATCTTTTGGTAATAAGTTGGAAAGTTTGGTGAGAATCTCATTTTGATACACAAAGAGGGAAAGATATTATTCTGCATTCTTCTATAGTTTTTCCCAACAAGTGGCATCAGAGCACAGGTTATTTGGTGCAACTTTTCTTGTGTGATTGAAATGGAAGAGTCAGATGGTATGATTAAATTAAACTCATCGAACTATTCTACTTGGAGATGTATGATGGAAGATTTGCTCTATTGCAAATATTTGTATAAGCCAATCAAAGTTAAAGTAAAACCTTCTACTATGAATGATGAAGAATGAGAGGTACAATACAGAAAGGTCATTGCTTATATTAGAAGATCGATGGATATAAATCTGCATGAGCATATTTCTGATGAAACCAGAGCTGATGTTGTTTGGCAAAGATTAGAAAATCTCTTTGCAAAGAAGACAGTGGGAAACAGAATTTCTCTCCTCAGAAGGCTTGTCAATTTAAAGTATAAAGATTATGGTAATATTATTGAGCATATAAGCCTGTTTAAGAGTCTTACAAACAAGTTAGTTACTATGAAAATGAATATAGATGATGAGATGCAAGGACTGCTACTCCGCAACTCTTTACCAGAAAGTTGGGAAATATATGTGGTGACAATTTCTAACTCCACGCCAAAGGGAACTCTAACTATAGATATGGTTAAAGACAGTTTGCTAAATGAAGATGCCAGAAGGAAAGAACAAGGAGAATCTTCTTCTGATGCACTTGCTATTGAAAAACAAGAATGACGTGGAAGAAGTCATAGCAGAAATCCACATGGTTATAGAGGAAGATCCAAGTCCACAAAAGATATCAAGTGTTTTCACTGTAACAGGCCAGGTCACATGAAGAAAGAGTGTAGGTTCTAGAAGAGAGAACAAAATAAAAGAAAGAAAAATGAAAAAGAAACTAATGCAGTTGCTGCTGAAGGTGATATTGTTATTATTTGTGATGATGGATATGTTAATCTTGCAGCTCAGGACAGTAACTGGGTAATTGACTCTGGTGCTTCTTTTCATATTACTTATCATGGTAATTTTTTCAGATCTTACACTGCTGGTGATTTTGGCAATGTCAAAATGGGAAACAGTGGTACATCTAAGATTGTAGGTATTGGAGACATTTGCTTGGAGACCAATACTGGGAGCAAATTGATACTCAAAGATGTAAGACATATTCTAGATATTCGTCTAAACTTGATATCTATAGGAAAACTTGATGATGAGGGGTTTATATACTATTTTGGTGAAAGCAAATGGAAGCACACTAAAGGTTCTCTGGTTGTGGCAAGAGGAAAAAAATAGAACTCCTTTTATGTTATGGAGGCTAAGTTACACAAATGAGAGATTAATGCAATCCAAAAGGATGAAAGTATAAATCTTTGGCATAAAAGGCTTGGTCATATCAGCGAGAAGGGACTTCAAACTCTTTCTAGAAAGCAGTTCTTACCAAAGCTACAAGATACATCTCTTAAAACTTGTGATTATTACTTAGCCGGAAAAACACATAGAGTTATTTTTCATTCTTATCCATCATCTAGAAAATTAAATGTTATTGATTTGATTCACACTGATGTCTATACAATGCAAACTAGAACTCTTGGAGGTAGTCTTTATTTTGTTACTTTTATTGATGACCATTCTAGAAAAGTTTGGGCTTTTGCTTTAAGATCTAAAGACCAGGTACTCGATATTTTCAAAGAGTTTCATGCCAGTGTTGAAAGAGAAACAGGAAGAAAACTGAAGTGTGTTCGAGCATATAATGGTGGTGAGTACAGGGGTCCTTTTGAAAATTATTGCAGGTTTCATGGTATGAGGCTTG
Organism: Ensete ventricosum; assembly: GCA_029747655.1. Taxonomy (NCBI): domain Eukaryota; kingdom Viridiplantae; phylum Streptophyta; class Magnoliopsida; order Zingiberales; family Musaceae; genus Ensete; species Ensete ventricosum. The sequence goes on from JAQQAF010000009.1 coordinate 19,961,913, forward strand.
AGAAGACAGTTCCTAAAACTCCTCAGTAAAACGGTGTAGCAGAAAGAATGAACAGAACTATTGAAGAAAGGATTAGGTGCATGCTTTCCCATGCCAAGTTACCTAAGTCTTTTTGGGGGGAGGCTATAAGAACTACAATTGATTTGATAAATCTTTCTCCATCAGTTCCTCTGAATGGTGATGTTCTAGAGAGAGTATGGAAAGGGAAAGATGTATCTTATGATCACTGAAGAGTATTTGGGTGTAAAGCATTTGTTCATATTCCTAAAGATGAGAGATCCAAGGTTGATAATAAGGCAAAAGCATGTATTTTCTTAGGATATGGTCATGAAGAGTTTGGGTACAGATTATGGGATCTAGTGAATAAAAAGATTATCAGAAGCAGAGATGTCGTGTTTCTTGAAGACCAATTATTTGAAGATGTTGATAATGTTGAGAAGCAAAATACCTCTGTTTATACTCCTTGGAGTTTGAGCCCAATTCCTCCACCTATAATTCATGATGATCAAGGGGGAGATGGACAAGAAGATAGTGGTGAGAATGTTAGTGATGATACTTCTACAGTTGATGAAGCTGATCCAACTGAACAGACTGAGCAAGCACCTCCACCACTAGACGAGATTCCACTGAGAAGATCTACAAGAGAGCGAAGACCATCTACAAGATATTCTCTACATGAGTATGTTATGTTGACTGACAGTGGAGAATCAGAAACTTACCAAGAAGTTATTCTACATAAGCACAAGAATGAGTAGTTAAAGCCATGCAAGAAGAGATGAAATCCTTGCTTGAGAACCACGCCTATGACTTGGTAAAGTTGCCTATAGGGAAGAAAGCTCTTAAGAATAAATGAGTTTATAAATTAAAGACTGAAAATAATAGCTCACAAAGATATAAGGCACGGTTAGTTGTGAAAGGATTCAGTCAGAAAAAGGGTATTGATTTTGAAGAAATATTTTCTCCTGTGGTGAAAATATCTTCTATCCGAGTTATTCTTGGTTTACCTGCACGCTTGAATTTAGAAGTAGAGCAACTTGATGTGAAAACTGTACTTTTGCATGGGGACTTAGAAGAAGAAATTTATATGGAGCAGCCAGAAGGTTTTAAAGTCAAAGGAAAAGAAAATCTAGTGTAAACTGAAGAAAAACTTATATGGACTCAAACAAGCACCTAGATAGTGGTATAAGAAGTTTGATTCCTTTATGATGAGCCAAGGGTACAATAAAATTACATCAGATCATTGTGTGTTTACGAAAAAGTTTTGCAATGAGTGAAAATAAAATTTAATGATGTAAATTTTATAGATGTGAATTTTGAAATTAAGCTCAAAACTTCAAGATATTCAAGGAGATTCAAAAGTTTAAGAGCTACTCATGCATTTAAAATCATCTCATGTAATTTCAAGTATAGCAAAAAATCATCTATTGTAAATTTTGATAAAAAGCATCAAGAATTTCATAAGAAGGCATGATAGTAGATCAAGCTCAAATTGTAAATCAAGTATTTTGCATGCATTTAGAAAATTTTAAATTTTATTCCAAGCAAATTATTTCTCATTCAAGGTTAGCATAACCAATTTACTTTTAATCATATTAATAATTTTATCTCTTCTTTTTTGTATTATTGTTAAGAAAGAAATATGATGGCATAATTTCTTCTTAGCATTCATATTCAAATTACGCCAAAAAGTACAAGGAGATCATGTCATTAAAGATAAAATCAAATTTTTGAATATCAAAAGACATGATTTTGTTTAATAAGTTTCTTTCCCTTTTTTGTGAATAATAAAATGAGTCTTAGGGGATAATCTCAATTCATGAATATTAAAGACATGATTTAATTTAATAAATCTCTTCTTAGATGATAAAATAAAATCATAAGAGAATAAAGAAGAGTCTTCATCTCATAAAGATATCATATTATAGATATCAAGATCATGAGTTAATTTTATGGAAGAGAAAAGTATAAGATCTTGATTTATATATATGAAACTTCAAGTTTTCAAGAATATGGTTTATAAGAAGATTTTCAAGTTTTATTTTCTAAACTTACCAAATCATGATAATAATTTATTCAAGTTCAAATCATTAAATCATCAAAATCACTTTCATAGTTCAAGAGAGTCATAAAAATAACATAACGGATTCATTAATCTCTTTTTAAAATAAAATCATTTGAAAACTTATCTAAAATCATCATCAAAAATCACTTTTCAAAAAATTTTAATAAAGTCATCATAGATTATTTTCCAAAAAAAAAGCTAAAGTTTTTTATTTATTTTTGTAGTTAAAGAGATTCAATAATAAATATATCATTTTATCTTTATTGAAGGATTCATGGGATAAATATTCTTTCAAGAATCATTATCCTTCTTTTGAAATTTATTTCAAGAATGCATTGGCATTTAAATTCAAAAATAAAATTTCAATATGATCATTGCAAAATATTTTCAAATAAAAGCCTTGATTCATTTTAAATCCAATGATTTTTGCATGTTGGAAGATTCTATCATGTTATCAAGAAGTTTTCTTTTAAAGAAAGAAGATTTCATATATAATTTTTAGGTTTAAAAATAATATAAATCATCAACACAAGTTAATACACATCAATACAATAATCATCATCAAAATCTTTCTTTCATACATATGACTTTTATTTAAATTAACTATATTTTCTTCTTTCTAATTCTAGCATGCTCTAGCTATGCATCATCAAGATTAATTATATAATGATGAACTTTTTTTAATAAATTTTTCTTGTTATTTGCTTAGGTTAGTGAGCTTTGGAAGAGTATTAGATCTCAAATCATATGCCTGGAGCACCTACTTTCAAGACATTACTTAGTGCTCCCTTGTTAGGAAATAACTTTATATTATGGGAGATTTTGATTTAGGTACCCATTTAACATTGGGTCCTTCATGACATGTTCTTCCCATTTTCTCTAATGGCATAAGATTGTTTATAGTTCCTTTAGGACCCCAAACTAACTTGTGAGGCCTATAATTTTTAAATGGACATTTGTAAGCCATATGTCCTAATCTTCATAAAAAAATACACTTGATTTTTGATGGCACATTTAATGTAGGTCCTTTTGTAAATATGGTTGGCTTTTGTTGAACATTACTGACAAAGCCTATGTCATTTCTACTATTAATATGACCCTTATTGGAAAGGATTATATTTAGGGATTTGTTCCCTATTTAAAAATTTTCTAGTGTTGATTTGAGCATGATGTTTTCTTCTTTAACACTATCTAGTATCTTACATTTAGAGCATATGTTGTTGTGTGATACTAGTGAGTCATGCATTTCGTCCAGTTACTAATTAGCAATTCATGATCATTCTTAAGCAGTTTACACGATTTACTAAGTTTTCTAAACTCATCAAACAGATCATGAAACATGTTTAATAATTCAGAAAAAAATATTTAAATACTCATTAATCTCATCTTCGATGGCCATAAGAGCGAGGTTCTCCACTTCTTGGTTGTGCATTTCATCTTTGGAGCTCCTCGGCTTCTTGCATTCGTAGCAAGAGGTTTTGTCCATCTTTACATTATTTTTAAGGTTCAAGTTTGTTAATTTTTTCGATTCATTTGTCAAAAGTTCAAGGTCCTCATCACTCGAGATTTCACTCAAGAAGTCATGTGTTCTTCTTGGTTCATATTCATTTCGGTTCTTAGGTTTTTGTTCATTTTTAGAAGTATTTATATTTAATGATTTATTTATATTAAGTGTGCTTTTATATGTTATTTCTAATGTATGTCATATATTAAAAGTCAAATCAAAATAAGAAACCCGATCAAATTTATTTTTATCAAGAGCACAAAGCAATGCATTCATAGCCTTTGCGTTTAAAGAGAAAGTATTCTTCTCCATATCATTCCAATTGTTCATTAGAAGAGAAGACTTTTTAAATCAATTTTCAACAATAGTCTATAAATCAAGATCTAAAGAAAGCAAGAAAACTCTCATCCGAGTTTTTCAATAAGTGTAGTCCATCCCATTGAATATGGGAGGACGAATGATAGAAAAACCTTCTTGAAAGCCAATAAGAGCCATTTCTCTTAGGTGTTAAACCAAATGAGAAAAACTGAGGCTCTGATATCAATTGTTAGGATTAATTGGCACTAAGAGGGGGGGAGGGTGAATTAGTGAAAGTGTAAATTTTTTGTTTTAAACAAAAATGTTTTGGTTTAAGCACGATAGGAAGATCCAAAGCTTCTTGTTCAAATAAAGCAAGTGAATAATAAGAAGATTGCTAAGTTACTTGCTTACTAATTACTTAATAAAGAGCAAGAAAATCCGAAAGATAAGAAATGTGGTAAGTGAAATGTTTGCTTTCAAAGAGTAAACAAGATCGGAATCGTTAATAAGGAAAGCAAAAGACGAACTCACAAGTTTTATAGTGGTTCGGCACCAACGGCTTACGTCCACTCCCGAGTCCTCCTTCTTGAGGCACATTGGGATCCACTATCGATCTTTTTTGGGTGAAGACCAAAACTTTACACTTTGCTTACAAGGGAGACAAGATGATACTATTTGATCACTCCCTTAACCCTTTTCTTTTTCTTACAATTCTCGCATAATATTTTTCAGAATATAATCCTCAAAATTATTGTTTAGAATATAAGAAAACTTGGGGTATTTATAGACCCCAAATTGGCTTCAAAACCAAAGCCAAAATCCAATCGTATCCGAAAAATCCGAGTACGGGTGGTTCACCCGTTGGCCTGGGCAGGTCAACCGCCAAAAGTACCTAGATTCCTAACTTCGGACGGTTCAACCGCCCAGCTTGGGCGGGTTAGCCACCCAAAAGCCTGGGCGATAGTGGTACACCTATCGCTCACCGGCGGTTTACCCGTTGAAATTTTTGTAAAAGTAGTGGTTCCCTCCAATTTTTGAATTCTGTCTTGAACCTGATGTTGACCAACCCTCTGGTCAACTAATTGAGCTCAACCTGAGCTCAATCAAACCCCAATAGTGGACCCGATTGTCTTATTGAGTTGATTTGGATTTTATCCAAATCCAACTCAATTAGGACTCACTTCTAACTATGACTCAATGATTACAACGCTTAAAGACCATAAGCTTAAACTAAGACCCAACTTTCGCCAATCCGATAACCTTCGGCATTCTTGTGGCGAGTCCTATGGTCTTCTTCTAGCAATCTCCTAACATGTTCCCGGCAAGCTTCCTGATCCCTTCGATGAATCTCCTAGCGAACTCCAGTGAGATCCCACTATATCGTCTGAACCCCGACCCGATACTCAAGCTTGATCTTGACCCATCATCTGGTTGTAACTTCATTGTTCCTATCATAGTTAGTCATGCACGATACTAATTATGACTTAATTAAATATAATCATAATTATCAAACATCCATTACAAGACCATCATAACTCCTCGCAAGCTTTTCGGCTACCTCCGACAATCTTCCGACGAGTCTCGGTCTTCTTCTGGTGAACTCCCTTGCGCTATCCTAGCAAACTCCCAACGCACTCCTGGCGAGTTCCCAACTGCATCGATTTGATGCATGGACTTAACCTTGGCCAATCCTGATTGTAATAATCATTCTATCATAATTAATTCTACACCAATCAATTGTAATAATCCTATTAGATCAATAACTCATCAATTGATTTCATTATTAAATTTTGAGATTCAACAAACAGATGGTATTAGAGCCACGTTGTACTCATTGGATTAATACCTAAGTGAGTAAATGGCTTATTATAGCATTAACGAGGGTTAATACATCACAAGTCCTCCTATATTCAATGAGACAGATTACACTTAATGAAAAATTAGAATGTGTATTTTTCTTATTTATATAGATTTTGATTTATGGCATCGTTGAGAATGATTTTGAAAAGTCTTCCAAACTAATGAACAAATAAAATGATTTAGAAAAGAAGACTTTTTCTTTAAATACAAAAACAATGAATGTTTTATTTTATGCTCTTGATAAGAATGAGTTTGATCGGGTTTCTACATGTGATTCAGCTTTTGAGATTTGGCATAAATTAGAAATGACGAATAAAAACATGATTAAATTAAATGAATCATTAAATAAAATGACTTACAAAATAAATTTGAAGAATATTTTCTAAAGATCAGGAAGGAAAGTATTTTGAGAACATAAGAAGAAGACCTTCCAAAGAACAAGAAGGATATTGAACTAGAACTGAGAATAATATATGACTCCTCGAGTAAAACCTCGAGTGATGAGAATGTTGAACTTTTGACAAATGAATCAAAAAAATTAATAAACAAAAATTATAAAAATGAACTTAAATTGGACAAAATCTCTTGCTATGAATGCAAGAGGCCATGACACTTCAAAGATGAGGAGCACAATCAAGAAGTGAAAAATCTCGTACTCGTGGCTAACCACGATGAGGTAAGTAACCCACTTGAAATTTCTTTTACTTTTAATGGGTTATTAAGTTCTTTTCATGAGCTTTATGATGATTTTAGAAAGACTAGCAAATCATAAACTACATAAGAAAGAGCATGATTCACTAGTTAGTAAACTTAAAGAAATACATAAAACATCACCATCACATAGTTCATGCACTAAATGTGAAACTTTAGAGGAACTTAGAAATGAAATATTGGATTGCAACAAATGTTAGAAAATTTTAAAATAGGAAATAAATCTCTAAACATGATCCTTGCAAATAAGGGTCATATTTATAGGAAGGAAGGTATTGGAATTAGCAGCAATACTCATCAATAGCCAACTACCCTTATTAGAAGATCCACATTACACTCTTTGCCCAAAAATAGATGTAATTTTTATGATATATTTGAACACTTTGCCTATAGATGTTTATTTAGAAAGTATTGAATAATCAAATACCTTTAGTAAAAATAGGTAGAGCTTTTGATGAGGGTCCCAAAATCAAACGGATACCTAAACCAAAACCCCACATATTATAAATTTATCTCATAACAAGGCTAGAAGCACTAAATGGTGTCTTGAAAGTGGATGCTTAAGCCATATGACTTAAGATCTAACACTCCTTTCAAGCTCACTAGCCTAAGCAATAATAATAAGAAAAATTATTGGACTTAAGTTTATTGACAAAAAATCTCATGATGGTTCATGATTATAAAATTAATCCTAATTATCTTTCGATTATGAATGACCTATGCATTGCTAATGCATGCCAATACAAAAATAAATTAGAACAAAAAAAGGAAACCTTGGTTGTTTTTAATGAAAAAATTATTTATGTTAAAATTTATGAAAAAGGGATTTTGATGATGTTATATTGGTTGATATAAATATAAATGCTAATATTGAATGATTGATTTGAAATATGATTGAATGTTTGTTGAATATTAGATTATTTTTTAATTTAAGTTTAGAATAAAATAAAAAAAGGGGGAGAGAAAAATCATGCTTCATTTTCTAGTATTTTATTTAAAAATTAAAAAAATTTCTGAAATGAGAGTGAAATGAGCATGGTAACTCATTTCACTAAGTCTAAAGAGTTAGACTTTTTTAAGAAAGAAAAATCATTGAAATTAAAATAAATCGAAACTCTTGTTTGAAAATTTTTATTGTAATGATCTTGATGTTTTCTCTTTTAAATGAAACTATGTTTTTGACTTTAAATGACATTGCATAAAGGTATTCTTGAAATAAATTATATTAATTGAAACAACTAAGAAGAAGAAAGTATTTTTCTTGAAAATTACTCAATCTCTACTTTATTGAGTTTTCAATAAGAGATTGATGAATCTATTTATGATATTTTTAAATCTCGATTTTGATAATTTGATGATTTAAACTTGAAGAAGTTATTATCCAATCATGATCTTGATATCATAAACATTATAACTTGAGACCTTCATATAAATCAAGATAGTTTACTATGATTCTTACGTTTTATTAAAGTAAATTATCCAAATGAATCATTATTTATCTTTTTATCTTTTTAAATTATAACATAAGATTTTTTTATTATGAGCCATGATCTTGATAACTTGAAATTTCATACATAAGAGTCAAGATCCTTTATCTTTTCTCCTTTGCAACTTGCAAAGAAAAGTTTTCATTCTATTCATGATTATGATTTCTCGATGTTTGTAACTTGATTATTTTTACATGAATCAAGATCTTTCTTATTACTTGATCTTCTAAAATTCTTTTTGTTATCTAAGAGGAGATTTGACAAATTGAATCATGACCTTTGGCATTCAATATTTGATATCCTTCGTGTCATGATTTATCCTTGACTTGTATTCATGAACGTTATACCTTATCACCAAATTAGTATTTCTTAAATTATGATAAGATGAAAATTGAATATTTTTATGAACTTTCCCTTGACTTATTGACTTGTCTTAATTCTTTATGGGAATCAATTTTTAATCTCTATTATTTCTTCTTTTAATAAAAAGGAGATTTACGATCTTAATAATTATAAGTTGAGATTTTTATCAAAATTGTTCTTCTATTAAGAAAATTTATCTAAATAAATTAGATGTCTTAAAGTTTATCTTGGATGAATTAAGTTTATCTAATCCCTTCAGACTGATTTTTATTTTTTATAAAGAAAAAAAGGGGAGAGATTTCTTTAAAAAAATCATGTCTTTTGGTACTTACCATTTGATATTTCATCTTTAATGACATGATTTCTTTTTACTCATACTCATAATTAGAACATAGATGTAAAAGAAAATTTAAACCATTATATTTCTTTTTGATAATAACAAATGGAGAGATAAAATTGTTAATTTGGTTAAAATAAATTTGGATATGAAAAATATTCTAAAATTGGATGATGAATAATTTAATTAGAAAAATAATGAAATGATTTTAAACCTTTTGAACATATGATTTGTTGCCATATTATTTGAATTTCTTGGTTTTCCATCTTAAGAATTTTGCATAAGATGAATGTATAAGTGGATATTGGATTCTCGAATTTTTGAGCTCATCTTCAAAATAATCTTTTCAGAATTTATGTTTATAATATTAAGATTAAAAGCCTTTCATTGTGATGTGATCATTATTTTCACACCCTCCCCTTGTTTCTTCTTCTTTCTTATTCACAAAGGACAAGAAAATTTTTTGATGAGAAAATTATGTCTCTTATCTTATTTTACTAAGGGGGAGCAATGAAATAACTTCTTCATGCACTTAATGTTTAGATATATAATCAATATTTATCCTTTTTTATAACAAATGCGGATAAACTTGACATATGATGAGCATTTGCCTTGAAATTATTTGCTCAACATTTCACCTTTTTATTGATGATAGAGGGAGAGAAATAGTATATTGATAACACATGTAGAAAAATGATAAAATGAAAATTACTTCTTTTTATTGATAAACAATGGGTGAGAAATGATTGATGACTTAAGGTGTCACGCCCCTCGAATTATATTACATTCAAGAGGGGTGACCATGTCTTAATCAGAAATATAATATAATTCGTCCACAATCCGAACTCAGGTTCCAAACTAAATTTGAGGATACTGATTAAACATTTTCAAAGATCATTCACATCCATTAAAAAAACCTATGCAGTTTATAAATCTTACACTACATCACTCGATAATTCACAAAGCTCGAAGATTAACTTAACCAAAAATATTAACCACACTTATAAAATCATAAGTCTCAGAAATCTATACAAATGCAAAACCAACCATTTTCCACCACTTCATATGATTGTAAAACTTAACATTCAAAGATTCCACACTGAGAAGTATTCTAACCATTTTACAAGATACATCAATTCATATTTATCTACAATATTTCATTACATATAAAATATTTTTATACAACATCTCCCAACAAGACTTGTCCAAAATTTACATAGCTTTTTCTGTAAGCGACAAGTTAACCTGTAAAATTTATATAGCAATAGGGTGAACATATAGAGCTAAGCAAGTGACTAACATATTCAAGACAAAGAATGATAGCTTTCAAATCAAACTTGATATCGAATGGCAAGGCAATGGTATAAGAATCTATAGAGAGTATCTCGTAGATACATAATCACAAACGAAACATATTTTGATCATAACAGTAGAGAAAGAGTAGTTGGAGTATATCATTGGGAATATGAAACATTTCATAGTATATCAAAGATGTATAAAGTGTTTCGGAATATATCAAAGGCATATGTAACATTTCAAACATATCCCGATGCTTAGGACATTTCAGAACATGTCAATGGCGTGTGAAATATTTTAGAATATATTAATAGCAAATAAAATATTTCAGAAACATAACAATGACATTCGAAACAGTTAGGAGCATGTCAAACACATGAAATATTTCAGAACATATCAATGGCAAATAAAATATTTCGGAGCATATCAAGGATGCATAAAGAGTTTCGGAATATATCAACAGAATGTGAAATTATTCGGAGCATATCAAAGGTAAATAGGACATATTTCGAAGCATATTAATGGTGTAGGAATAATCTCAAAGCTTATCGAACGAACAATTAAGGAACAGAAGCTCAATATCATATCAGACATAACATTCATTCTTATTCAAATCGCAGAAATAAACTTATAAGCAATGTTCTGAATATCATATCAAAGACATAGATAGTGAAGTAAAACCATAAATAGAATATGGATCATTCATCGCTGAATAACCACCAAACATAAGTCTCCCACGTCTAAGAGCTTCATCCACCCACGTATGAGTGAAGTCAATAGGGCCGACAAGAGCATAGCTAGCTCTGAACACAATACCCTTTTCCATTTCTAGCAAAGGTCTAGAAAATATCTCACAAACACCAAAGTACAAAAGGACATGAGCAACAAAATTGGCATATATCACAAGCACATGCAGAACAACGAAATATACATGTGCCAAATATGAAATAATACGATGAATACATAAACATTCATAATATACATTTAGATAGGCAAGGAATAAGGAATAAGAGTACGTAAGATTTCAAAGCAATGATATAAGGTTCCAAAGCATAAAGACTTTAGCTAGATCACAGACAAAATATGATCTGATATCATATCAAAAATATAGATGGTGATGTGGGATCATATACCTAATATGAATCCATCCATTTTTGGATGACCATCAGATAAAAATAGAGCATCACAGGCTCTAAGCATAATACTCTTTACCATTTCTAGCAAATGTCCAGAATATCTCATAAACATCATAGTACAAAAGGATATAAGTAATAAAAGTAGCATATATTGGAAGCACATACGGAATAATGAAATATACATGTGCTAATATGAAGCAATACATTCATAATTTATATTCAGATAGTCAAAGAATAAAGAACAAGAGTACATAAGAATTTAAGCAATACTGTAAGACTCAATTGAAGGATGGGCTTTAATTGGATCATAGACAGAATATTATCTGATAAATATCAAAAACATAGATTGTAAAGTGAGATCACAAACATAATATGGTCCATCTAACCACCAAACATAGTAGAGCATCATAGGCTCCAAGCATAACATACCCTTTATCATTTCTAGCAAAGGTCCAGAATATCCTACAAACACCAGAGTACAAAAGGACATGAGCAATGAATTTGACTTATATCGAAAGCACATGCAGAATAATAAATTATACATGTGCCTAAATAAAATAATATGGTTAACATCAATTAATATATAACATATTCAGATATGTAAGGAAATCAAAGGCAAGAGCATCAAAGAATTCAATTTTGAAATAGATGAAGTAAGAATGGGAAAACTGATACAATCACTATTTTGGTAGAATTCACAAGGTACATCTCAAAGTTATTTTGAATAATCAAATATACTCCAAATTACTTAAAAAAGGGTATCTTTAGAAAGCTAAATCAATCTACTTCCAAATAAATAAGTTTCATATAAATTGGAAGCCTCTACAAAAAGTTATAGAAGATTTGGCAGCCAAAGGTCCGAAATCATAGTCCCTATTTTACAGAATCCATAAGGTCTAAATAAATAAAAATTTGATAGTCATTTAGACTCTAAATCTTTTAATCCTAGTATTAAATGAAATATATATGAGTCTATTTTCTAATAAATCTAGTGTTGTATAAATCAGAGACTCCAACGTAAAGATATAAGCAATATAGTGATAAAAGGTCAGGAGGTACAGACTCTGTTTTATAGATTTTATATACTCAATTGAAATAAATGTTTCAGCTAGCAAATGAACTCCAAATTCTTTAAGCTTAGTTTCAAAAGAAATATATATTAATTAGTTTTTGAAGAAGCTAAGTTTTGTCTAAATCAGAGGTCTGTACTAAAAGTTACAACAAGAACAAGGCAGATAGGTCATAATCTTGACAATATTATAGATTCATACTTAGGCATCCAACAAAAGAGATTTCATTTTTATCCCAAATTTTCCTCATAATCAAAATAAGAACAAGGATAAATTTCAGTAGAAAAAGGATAGAAGATATTATATAGGATGGGGTTAGAACACTTCTTTACAAATTTTGATCCCAAAGGTGTTGATTAGATCACAATCTCAAAATTTCCACTTCTTTCCTTCTCTTCTTTTTCTTCTTCTTCTTATTCTTATTCTTCTTCTTCTTCTTCTCCTCAAGTTCACGTTGCAGCCAAAACCCTTTCTTTCTCTAATTATTAATTATTTAAGCTAACATATGGGTTGATAGGTGATAAATATGCATGCAATGTGCTTATGTGTCACCTATGCACATGCATAAGTGGCACTACTTTAAACAAGGTGATGACACATGTCCTCACCATGTTTTCTTTATTTTTTTATGAACTTAATATGAATCTTTCATAATTTATTTCATATTTTTAAGATTCACATTTAGGTCCCTAGTAATCAATTTTTAATATAAAATTATTTAATCAAAAGAATTAATAAACAAATCCTTAAATTTACAAATGGATCCTCATAAATAATTTGAAATATATCATTATAAATATTTTAAAAATAAGGAATATTACATAAGGTGGAGAATTTGAAATTGATATATGAATTTGAAATTGATATATGAATTTGAAATTAATGTTATTTCACGATAAATGGATATATGTTTTGAAAATCTTTGATATATTAATGATTGATGACTTAAAAGAGAAAATTGTTTGAAATTAATATTGTTTCACAATGTATGAATATATGTCTTGAAAATATTTGATATATTGATGGTTGATTAATTAAGGGGGAAAATTATTGTATGGATGCATGTTTTGAATTTTTTGAAATATTTAAGAATGGTATAGAATTTTAAAGTGTTTGGTTCTTTTGAATTTAAGTTTGTTTTATCCTATGTAGTTTACATAGGGGGAGTTAAAGTTAACTCGCGTCATCAATTGGTTATCATCATCAAAAGGGAAAGATTTTTGAATCTCAAATTTTGATAATGAAATCACCTAATAAGTTTTACTATCTAACTTGTATGTTGAAGATGAATGATGTAGGATTAACTATGACAAGGCAATACAATCAGATGTTGGGCCGGAGTCAAGTTCGGGCATCGGGCCGGGCTACAAACGATGTAGTGGGAACTCGTCAGGAGATCGTCAGAAGCTTGCTGAAGATGTTGGGGGCTTACCGGGAGTTCATCGGGAGCTCATCAAAGGTGATCGAGAGTTCGCTAGGCGCTTGCCGAAGGTAATCGGGAGCTTACTGGTAATGCACCAAAGGTTTGCCAAAAGATGATCAAGACTCGTTGGGAGTTCGCCGAAGGTTACCGAGAAGATCACTAGGAGTTGGGAAGGCCACTTGACACATTAGTCAAATTAATTATATTTGTATACCTTAATATGCCATAATTAATATCAGTTTGGTTTAGAGTCTAAATTGAGTTAAATTTAGAAGGAATCTAAATTAACTCAATGTGAGACAACCGGGTCCACTTTGGGTTTGATTTGAGCTCAGGTTAAGCTCATTTGATTCACTTGAGAAGGGGTCAATAGGAGGTACGAGTCAGGTATGCAGGTTGACTTGAGAAGGGGTCAACAGGAGGTACGAGTCGGGTATGCAAAAGTATGAAAAAAAAATAGCTTTTGTGAGATTTCCAGCCATAGTACCACCCAAGCGGCGGTTGTACCACCCAGGTCGGTGGTTGTACCACCACCGTCCTATTTTCAGGGTGCTTTCGATGGTAGGACTATCGGCGTCTGCAGTAGTACCACCCATACCCTAGTTTTGCAGAAAGCTTTGAATTTTGGCTCCAATCTAAAGCTAATTGGGGTCTATAAATACTCCTAGTTTTCTTGCTTTGAGTAGCAAGGGTGGTGAATAAAAAAGTGAGATAAAATTATGTTAAAGAGTTATAAAATTGGAGAGCTTCCCTTGAGTATTTCAAATTGTAAATCGAGTCTAAGAGAAGTGAGAAAAACTTGTACAGGTAGAACCTATAAAAAGGAGAGAGTAGGAAGTGTAAGAGTTTATTCTTCACCCGAAGAAGATCAGTAGTGGACACCAACAAGCCTCGACGAAAAGGACTCGGGAAGTGAACGTAGGCCAAGTTATGACCGAACCACTATAAACTATGAGCATCTCTTAACTTTTCTTTTTGAATTTACATGTTCTTACTCGAGCTTTCTTTAAGCAACATCATAACTCAGCATTATTCAATAGTTTAATTGCTCACTTACTCAACTTGAACGAAATGCTTCCGATCTCGGTTTTACTTTAATCGAAAGTTTTTTTTTTAAACCGAGATTTCAATACTTGCACTAACCTTGTCATTATTGCTCTTAATCTTTTGAATATCTTTAATTTCTCTTTCGATTATCATAGCTCGATCAACTATATCAATATATGCTTCTAGCCTTGAAATTGATATTTTACTTTCTATTACTAGCCTTAGGACCATTTCATATCATTTTGTCTTTCTAGATTAATTATCAGTAATATGAATAGTAAATCTAAAAAGTTCAATGAATTTAGCTTCATCTTATATTATTATCATTTTTTTCTAGATAAGACTTAAAAACTTCATTTCTTTTTTATCCTCGATATAATCTAAAAAGTATTTATCATTCCAAGTTTCTAAGAATACCATCTAAGCCATAGGCTCTTGTTTGACTTTAGCCTCTCATTCTAATAATTATTCTCTTGTTTGGCAAAAGAAACATTCTTCTCATCAGAATAATTTAATACGTTAAATATTTTTTCATTGATATCATTTATTATTCTTCCACCATTGAATTATGTCTATCGTTGAAATATGAAGCGCTAAACTTCTTAAATTATTCTATTCTTAATTCATTATTCTACCATATCTTTATGGTTGAAATTATTACTGCATCATATTTGTATGGCCGGCTAAAGCATGAGTTGTGCAATTGGTCTATTGCAGTTCTTCGTTTGTGTTCTCCTCCTTAGGTTCCTGGATCTCTTCTTTAGATTCTTCAATAGGTTTTATTATAAAAAGCTTCCATTTTTCACAGTGATGGTTGCAGCTTCAAAGTTCATCGTAATACCAACAAAGTCCCTTCGTCGATCTATCGTGTAGCTTTTCTGACATCACTTTTTTTGGTAGCAAAGGATGACTGGGGGTAGAGGGAGGTTTATATGCTGCTGGTCTAGGAGTGATTCTCATCCTCTGAGCATCTTGGTTGAGACGTTCTTCTTGGATTCGAGCGAAGGACATTGTGATCGTCACAGTGCGGGGCTACCGCACTTTAACCTCTCATTTAATTTTTAGCTTGAGTTCTTCAATAAATATCCCTAATAATTGTCTGTCAGACTAATTACAAGCAAGGTAAGATAATTTCTCAAACCTAGTCTGGTATTCTTGGATCATGGAGGTTTGTCGGATCTTAGTAAATTATTCATTGATATTCTCGTACTTGGTCAGCCCAAAGCGGTTCAGCAATGCGTTCTTAAATTGTATCCATGTCGGGGCTTCATGGTTGTATTTGAGGTAATTGTACCATCATATAGTGTCTCCTTCAAGATGGATGATAGCAATATCCACCAGGAATCCTTCGGTGTTTGATAATTGCATAAGTAACGTTCAACGTACGAAATCCATCCCATCGAGTCTCCTTCTTCCCACCAAGGGAAGCCACCCTTATGCATGGCTGTATCATAGCTAAGGCTTGTTCTTCTTTTTTGGGAGGCCTCTCTGAACTGTTATCTTGCTAGAATTTGTTGGACTCGGAGATCGTCCAATTCTGAATTCAACGAATAAGGTGTGTAATATGTCCTCCATGCGTGATTCAATCTGTGATTCAAGCACCTCCAACTTGACATCGATTGAACCTTGAGATGCCATTGCGTGTGCCTCCAGATCTGATATGTCAATATCCTTCTCCTTCTATTGGGTCACTGGTATGAAATGGTTATGTGGATTGGTAGCCGAAAGGGATTGTGGATCAATGGTAGATGGCTGTGGATTGGGGCTGACAGGTTGCTATTTTTTTAGTTATTGTTGGGGCTATAATTTAGGTCTACTGTAAGGGTCATATATGGGGTATAATGGTCGAGGTTTAAGGTTAAAGGATTGGTTTAGGGTTGCTATTGATGACAGCAACAAATTTGGTCAGGATTGGTTATAGATGCAGCAAGTAGTACCTACCAAAGGTAGTGTAGCAAAATTTTTTAGCAAAGATGGTGTTGTTAGTGCTATTATTTGGGGCTATTGTAGAGGCTATAAGGGGGGTTTGGCGATAGAGGTTTATGGTTATGTTGGTGGCTTAGTGTTACTATTGATGGCAGCAACCAGTTTGGTAGAGATAGGTGGCTGAAAGGGTGATAGATCAAGATCGTGGTTTAGGGTTGATAGCTTACGGTTTAGGTTAGTTGGTGCTGCGGTTTGAGGGTGTTATGGGGGCTAGAAAGGATTTCAGTGATAGTGGTTTGAGGTTAGGAAGGAAGGTTTAGAGTTCCTATTGGGGGCAGCAACCGATTTAGCAAGGTTCAGTGGCTGCGAAAGATAAGGATCAATGGAAGGTTCGGTGGCTGCGGAAGACCATTGTTTGGGTTACAGTTTTGGCTGTGATTTGGGTTGGCTATGGATTCTAAAAATAAGTTATGACAGCTGCATCTTAAGGCTAGAGAGGTGCTCTAAAGATGACGTGGTTGGTAGCAACAAGATTGGTAGGGTTTTGGGGGTTTGGGAGACGAAGAACGATAAAGGTACAGTAACATATTTTTTTGTCAAAAAAATTTTAGCAGTATAGATGCAATTAGAGTAAAACTCAAGGGGAATCCACTGGTAAGGAGAGGTAATCCTGTCAAAAAATTTATGGAAGAAAATGGCAACAAAAGATTCGGCAAGATTAAAGATCACAGGAAGGTATTATGGCATATTTTTACATCTAAAGTGCAACAGTTTGAACGTAAAAGATTAGTCATTTAAATTGACAATTTTTGCATGAAACCAAAGGAAAATATGCTATTAAGGAGTGTCGAAGCTGTTATAAAAAACTTGTAGAGATTGGAGAGAAAAATTGTGACAGCAAGATCAAAACAAGTAGTGGTATGCGACTGAATTCTACGGTGTAACTTTCATTATCAAGATGGAAGCTTTGCGACGAAGAGTTTATGCAGTGAGAAAGGAACAAATTTTTTGGTCTTTTGGATAAAGGATAACTAAATTATAGTAGCAGTAAGGTAGGAAACCAGAACATGTTGTAATTCGTGGGGACATCAAAAGATAATATATAGTAGTGGAGATGATGGCAGAATTCGACGACGATATAAGCAATTGTGGAAATTGCTTGGGCAGCTGTAGAAGGATGATGGGTAGCTCTGGAAGGGCAGCAAGATGCCAAGAACGCTGCTATAATACTAAGTGTTAGAACCCTTAAGCTTGGGTTGATATCTACCTTGGAACTCTATAGGGGTTCCTCCCTCCTTGGTTTTCTGCACATGGGTTAAAAAATAATTGATCTATTACTGATATAATCTCTAGAGTTATCATAATCTCACTCAATGACTTCATCATCCTTAATTCCTAAAAGACATAAAAAATAATTTTTATTAATCACTATAATATTTATTAAACCTTAAAATATATTACACCACTAATACATCAAATATCTTAGTGATCATATCATCTTTATTATAACTCTAAAATAATATTAAAATGCGTAAATCTATCTTAAATAAAAAAAATTATCAATCATCCACGATCCAACCCCAAAATCCAAAACATAAAGTTTGAAGATATCAAAAGTATTAAAATTCTCATTACATCTATAATGCATATATAATTTATAATCATTCATCAGATAACTTCATAAAACTTAAGGTCAACTCAAAGATTATTAAATTATAAATATTCAAGAGTAATAATTACTATAATCATAAAGTCAATCATTTATCATAAATTCATATAAACATAAAACTTCATAATTAACTTTTTAACTTTTTGATGTATTATACCTAGATTAGCAAATAAATATATGAGCATTTTTTTTCACTTGATGTACTAAAACAAAATAATATTGACCTTCCTTACCGCAATCAAAATATTTTAATACAAAGACTTTAAATGCGAAGGGACAGGAATTAGAATATTCACGACTGGTGTGTATAGTGATTTGATAAGAAAATAAAGCTATTCCCTGGAGTATTCTGTACTTTAAATAATTTTGAAATTAAAACAAAAAGGTTCTGTATTTAAAAGTGAAATATGCCTTTCTTGGAAGCTGGTGAAGGACTCTCATTCCTCCCTCCATCTCTCTCCCAATCGCACATTCATATTCTTTTCTTCCCCACAAACGTAACATATTATAAAAGTAAATAGATATTGCTTTGCGTTGGACATTGGAATTTGGAAGATGGAAAGAAAAGTTGTTTCGTTGGCTTTCCTTGTTCCTGCAAGTGATGCATCTCGTCATTTATATCACGGCTTGATAACCTTAGCCATATAGTTCGGAAAACACCTCGAGGTTGGCGTCGGAACATGTCTTCCTGCTTCAAATATCTAGTCATCAAGCAGGAGTTGAAGCCAATTTTATTGTCGTTTTTTGTTCAGGTACGAATTCAGAAGCAGCAGCTGTAAAAAAAAAAAAAAACAAGGGCGAAAGGCATTTGAAGAGAATCTCCTAGTGGTGTTGGGACAAATGAAATTATGGAAGAAGAATGGTCCTCGAATGGTAGCCACATCCGGAGACAGTGCTGATTCTAAGAGAAGGGATTCGAAACCTAATGCGGGTCGGCAGCAGCGGAAGACGACCAGTCTAAGCAGCTTGCCACTTGAAGCTCATTGGCATTTCCTAGAATTACAGAAGAAGAAGAAGAAGCCGACGTTAGCATCAAAAATGAGCTTTAGGTCCTTGCAGAAGTCGCTCACGAAGATCACTAAAAGCGACACGTTTCGCACTATTTTTCAAGGTGCCCGTGATCCCGAGGATCTGAAACAGGTGCAGGCTCTGAGGGACTTGCTCGCGTCAACCGGCCAACTTCCAGAGAAACATGATGATTACCATACACTTCTGCGGTAGGTATGGCAGATTATGAGATCCCAAGCTTGACTTCGCTTGTTGCGGACACTCTCTAGTTCCTGTAATTATTTCATGAATTCATAGTTCTTTTCTCAAACGCTAATGCGATGGCACCATCTTCATTTTGATTTGCAGTTTTTTGCGAATGAGGGACTTCGACCTAGCAAAAACCAGAATCATGTTTGTTAATATGCTCAAGTGGCGTGAAGACAATAGGGTCGACGTAATTGCAAGGGTAATATTAAATATATATGGATCGTTTGTTCTTCTTCTCTCTCTTCATCAGATGCGATCTTCTAAATTCTTCCCGAGACATTACGAACTGCAGCGTTGTGTTTCTCTACTGTTATCGTAGTCGCTCATTAAAGCAGTGATGAAGTCGATTAATGTGTACAACCACATTGTGAACGTGCAGGAATTTGAGTTTGAGGAGCATGACGCTGTGCAACGATGGTATCCACGCGGATATCATGGAGTTGATAATGTGGGAAGGCCATTGTACATAGAAAGGATTGGTTCCATAGATTTCAACACCCTACTGACTGTGACAACAGTCGACCGCTTCGTCAAGCATCATATTGTAGAACAAGAGAAAACATTAAATCTCAGATACCCTGCATGCTCACTTGCTGCTAAGAGGCACATAGCATCCATAACAGCTATTCTAGATGTGGAAGGACTAGTAAGTCTCCCGTTTTATCATTATGATGACATTACTCACTCTATCCATATATTAAGATCAATTGCTTGACATAGTTCAATTTCACCTTGTTTTAAGAAAATTGAGGATGCTCAGGTTTCAGATGCCACAACATTCTTTTGATTGAAATATCCCAGGAATTTTATTTTTGATGCTGGACATATCTGGTAAACGGAATAGCAAGAGTTCACTATGATTTCTGCACAAGTTCACATTGGAATTAATGCTAATCCATCGGTAGAAACATCAGTGAGATGTTTCTAAAACATTAATACATCCATCGTTTGTGAAACATATATCTTGTAGTTGATGATGACAGGTGAATATCTTGTAGTTTGTGAAACATATATCAAAGAGCCACAATTCATGATAGCTTAGAACAAACATATTATCTCCATTTAGTCTATGGCCTTCTCGTTCAAAAATAAAATGAAGAAGAGATGCAAAACTTGATTTGTCTTGTCACGAGTGAGTGGGTGGCCTCACCTAAACAGGGAGGGCACAACGTATCTATCCCTGCTCACAAGGTGGTGGCCCCATTCTGAGCTGATGTCAATGATTCTTACGTCTTTTTTTTTTCTTTTTTTTAATTTCCTTCTATGCAAGAGGGAAACTTCTGACTTATTTAACGGAGAATATCTTAAAATTCGAATCTGTTGGCGTAGGGTATCAAAAATTTCTCAAAGCCAGCAAGAGATATTTTCACAGAAATTCAAAAGATCGACAGCAACTACTACCCTGAGGTTTGTGTGTTTTAATTTGAGTTTTATATATAAATAAATATATATTAGAATTATTATCTAGAATAAGATATACTTGACATACTATTATGATATGTAGGGATGTTTTGAATTAATTGGGTTTAGAACTTGTTTTGGTACGAGATATTTATCATTTAATCATATAATGGGAATGACAACAAATTCTTCTTTTCTTATTTGTCCACTTCTATTTGACTGACTTAAATGGAGTTGTGGTACTTTTAATTTGTTGTGGGATGGGTCATATTTGTTTCGGCAAATACACTCTTCAGACAGTTGAATCTGTTTGGATCACATCTAGACAAATTGAAGCAAAAGCAGAATGCATTGATATTTCAATATCATTGATTTGCCATTTTGTCCATTGAAGCAGACTCTCAATCAACTATATATTATTAATGCTGGACCAGGGTTCAAGGCCCTGTGGAAGATCCTACGTGCGTTTTTGGAGCCTCGAACATTATCGAAAGTACAGGTTGAGCTTCTTCATCTTCAATGTTACTGCATTTTTCTTTTCTTCTTGATCTGACTATGGACAGTGTCAGGTCTTGGGGAGTAGTTTCATCACTAAGCTCTCTGAAGCTGTGGATTTAAGGTACTTACTACATATGTTTTTTTTATTTTTTTATAACTGCCTGTGAAGTGAATCGATGTGACGCTATCTATTTATGTCTTCAGTAATATACCAGAGTTCTTTGGTGGCAAGTGCAAGTGTGTTGAGCATGGAGGCTGCTTACGGAAAGACAAAGGACCATGGACTGACCCAGAAATCAAATCCAAGTTATTGGTAACGTTCCCATGTTGCCGTATATGATTCCTTTGATCTGTTATCTTGCCTGCCACACTCAGCTCGAGTGTTATCTCCTTCTTCAGGAGGTGTTCTATAAAGCACAAAATCTTGGGGATGAACCAACTGACGATGACATTTTCAAAGAGCTCACCAAGTCTCAAGTTGTAACATTTGGCTCCCAGTTCTTCTACTAATGCTGTTCATGGGTGTTTTTATCTTGCAAGTAGAGAAAGTCTTTTGATGCTTTTCTCATTTCTATCTGCAGGTAACTTATGATGGACGCCTTCGGTCAAATCCTATTGCAACCACTCCGAAGACCGAAAATTATAATATTGTAAGTGTTCCTTCTTAAAGCTTGTTATATCACATATCAGTGAAAACTAAAGAATTATAATTTGGGCAATATCATGTTGAAGAATCTGCATTGCACCTCATATATAATCTAGTTGGTGTTTCCAAGAAATGCTTTGTTTAAATATATAGGTGAACATTAACTTACAATCACGGATTCACCATGGGGACTCTAAAATTCGTAGGGCTGCCAAGGTAGATTGGATTTGAAATATGAGAGGAAGAAGATAACAACCTTGTTCAAATGCCTCATTCAGAAACTAGACTACAATAATTCACTTATTTTCATCCATTTCCCCGTTACATGGAAACAATATAACTTTTATTATTATTATTATTATTTTGTTATGTGAATATATGTGTGTGTGTGTGTGTATATATATATATATATATATATATATATATGGTAGAACCAGTGCTTTTATCTTTATGAGTTCTACCGTCTGATCTATTTGAAGATTAGTTGGATTGATTAATACAGCCACTCTCGTTACTATAGCATAATAAGCATTCTAGTGATTGATCAGCTTTTGCTCCTAAAAAATTATGTGATCTTCTTATTCCATCTCTAAAGTAGCCATAGAAAATTATCAGTTCTTCAGAAAGACATAATTGCAAATCATTAAAGATTATTAAAGTCAAGATTCTTACATGAGAATTTGTTCTTGAATGGTTATACTGAACTTTATTTCCCTTCTTTTGAACCTAACAGGCAGGATAGCTACATCAACTTACCCAGACTGTCTCTGTACCCAAAATCAATTATAGCATACATGAAATTTGAGCAAAATTTGCCATATTATTGACACCAGCCAGAAAAAGTAAAAGAAAAGAAAAATGAGTTTCTCATTTAATGCCATAATCTTTATATGTAAAAAATGAAGAGACGTAATCACCGCCCTTATATTCTGTAATTGGTTTCAGTTTCATCAGAATTTATCTTCAAATATAACACTCAATCTCGATGAACTTTCCTGGCTAGGGAAAGTATGATCAAACTCATGTTCTGGACAACATGACTTGTATGTATTTTGACGATCTTAAACAATCTAATGCAGGGAATTGATAGTTTGGAGCAATACATGGGAACAGCTTCTGTATCTAAGCATCTGGCACAGAAAATTTCAGAGCTAGAAGAATGGCTTGTGGGAACCAACAAGGTGAGAACTGTCTTTAACTTTTGGAATCTTGAGGAGCCGTTACTTGTAAAACCAGTCAATCTGTCAATTTCTTCCTCTTAGATCTTGCAAACACTTTTCACCAAGCAGCAACAGCTTGCAGATAATATAGAAGAGCTAAAGAATCTGATCGAGGTAAACGACATCTTTCATTTTTGACTCATTCATCTACTCCTGACCTGTTGTTTATTTGTTTCTTCTTATCCTCTTTTTCTCTCATTATGTTATATTATATTATATATATTTATTTATGTATGTATGTATGAAAGTTGTCTAACAAACGATCGTTTAATCACAGCAGCAGTTGCGTGTTTCTGATGCATGAGAAAATTACGAACCTTGATGAGGAATGATTTCATAAGTTGGCAGAATTGTTTTGGGCGGTGATATGGCTGGTTCTATGAAGTGTTGTTGGTCTATTGCTTCGAGCATGTGGACTTCTACGTTCGTTGTAATATATAACTAGCGAAGATTGATACCGTTGTAATTTCCATTGCAGCCTGTGTGCTCATTCAAGCAGTTGTTATCGCTGTTGTTATGAAGAGAGAAAACGTTGTTGTTCTGTAAATTTTTTCTGAACAGATGTTCTTTAATAAAATATACATAATAATAAAATTCCAAATCATTTGCAGAGCAACAACTTATATAATGTGCATGATCACAATCATAGATCTTGTCGGTCTCACTGGTCTTGACAGGAAATCGTCGATAATATCTCAACTATAAAATGGATTAATATGTTTTGTAAAGCTATTAGTTATATGATATTCTGATAAAGGGAAATATCGAAGGTGAGTTTCATTTGTACTCTTACTATATCAATAGTTTTGATGGCTAAGTCACTCGACATCGTCAAAAAATTTGTTAGACGGTCTTTCAAGCCATCGACCTTTGGTTAAGTAGATCCCATATATCATCATCAGGTTAATATTTTATCAGTATATAGTAAAATAAATATAATATACTATCATCATAAATATATTTTACTATGTAATGTTACTGTAGTAGAACAATTTTACGTGGTTTGTCACTAGTGGTTTAATTCAATTATACATTGTGGTTCGGAAAGTGACACTCAATTCATCGGAAACGGGATGCACAAAATCGTTCTTTTTTGTTGATTGATGTTTGATTCCATCAATTTAAGGATTAATGTTGGGAATTTGTGATTATTTTAGCATTTAAACTTTCACACACATTATTCATATTTTCTTCCGACGGAAAAATTAAAGTTTATTAATTAAAAAAGAGTTACAGTCTCGTTTGCATCCGGAAGAACCAAAAAAATCACTTCTATCAGCATGCCAACCCTCTCTTGACTCTCGTAGAACAACTCTTTAAGAATTATTCCGAAAAATATATGATATCATGGATTTCATGTCGATTGCACTACTTGTTAAGTATATCCGCCATTATAAGCATGGGGTCGATCTCCCTATGGATCAAACGCGGGCAGGACCCCTACAGATGCACAAGATACTCCTTTGATAGCCACAACGTCATCATATAAAGTATACCGACACTTGGAAGTATCTGCAACCAACAAAAAAGACAGGAGATATCATTTGTTCTTAGGCCCAATAAATCAGCATAATTAATCTTGATCCAAATTTGGATAGGTCTTCCCCATCTAACAAGTGGAAGACTATCTTAACACTTCTATTCATTCGTAGTCCCCTCAGACAACATATAGGTAGGTGGTCAAAGATTAAAAAAAAAAAAAATTGGGCCACCACCTTGCACACTATAGTACTAGCTTTTAGGATTAACTCTATTAAACACGACATCATTACCAACTTTCCATAAAATCGAGAGGACAGTAGACGTGGCATAAAGACAGCAAGAGGCATTTTCCCCTCCTCAATCCAAGCTCCCTGAGACACCATCAAGAAAATATAATGCCAACATGAGCCTCAACAAGGTGCTATATATTCACAGTAAAGGTGGATAGATTACGAAATATATAATTTTTTTTGGTTCACAAACTCCTAGTTTCGTCAACTTGTGAGTCGGGAGGCAGAAATATGCAATAAATTCCAAAAATGAACAACATAACTTGATGGGTGGAATCATAAGCATTGCCACCAATCCTACGCATTTGTGGGCCAGGGTCAGAAATTTGAAACCATAAAAAACTAAGAGCCGATCGTGCTGTTGCTAAAGCCCAAATCAAACAAACATTAGGTATTCGTGGAATATCAACCCTACTCATCTTACTTGATCGGAAAGACCCAAATAATGCGCACAGTTTGAAATCATTCCAATCAGCATGAGCAGTCAACTTATCAACAAAACAAAGTTCATATATCTGACTAATATTAAAAAAAAAATCTATGAGGAAGATATAAAATCAAATTATTAAAAAAAATCGACCATTGCTAACATTCTTATTGTTTCAAAGCTTCGCCAAAACTTATCTAACTCCGATTGCACTTATAACCGCTAGACATATGCTAATGATCAAAGTACTTTATTTAGTTCTACTAGTGACAAGTGCCTTACAAATCAATCACGTGAGTGATGAGACATGTGACAAGTCATAAAATTTTATTTACTTATTATTATTATTGATATATTATCACTTTATGTTGTCTATTGCAGATATTGTGATGTCTTTAGATCTGTGCAATGATAATTGAATCATGATGAGATCATGATAATGAGATCAATTTGTCTTTAAACACAGACTCTAAATAATCTCAGTCATACGTTACTTGAGAGGGACATCAAAATAAGCTGACAGACCGATGTACTATATACCTATCCATATGATGGAGGTGACTGGTCTCATAGTCGCTCGTGTGATGATACTAAGGGTGTACATGTGCTCATTAGAGAATGAATTCACTAACTGATCCGCTTACGAAATATTGGATGGTTAATGATACATGATGTTAGCAATGATTTCATAGTCCCAGTTGTGTGTCTGGTCCTTAGATTTGAGACACCAAGGATGTCTTGTTTGAGTACTCATTTCTTTTACGATAGACTTATAGGTCTAGAAGTTCTAGATCTGATACAGTCGGTTATCGGGATTGGTAGTCGACATTTACGAAGGCAATTGAGTGTCAATAGAGGATCATCCACTCTCGGTATCACGAGAGGAATATCCAGTGTATTCTTGCTCAAGAAAATCCTTGACCAAAGTCATTTGGATTGAGAGAGAATGAGTTCTCCAAGAGAATTCGATTATAATGAGTCTCCGTCGATTCTGTATAAAGCCTAACAATACCATGCCCAATATACGATCTTTAGTATATTAGATGGATGAGGGACTATAGATACATTATAACTAAAGACAAACAGATCCAATGGATTAGATCTCCTTATATCGTTTAGGGACTATGGCATAGTGGCCTAGTATGTCATAGTCTATGAGTTGAGTGAATTATTATGAAATAATAATTCACTTAGTTCGAAGGAGTTTTGATGAGTGTAACTCGCAAGCAGCTTAGTATTGGGCCTAGAGGGTCTCACACACACATGGTGAATGTTACGACGAGTAGAGGATATGAGTTATCCAATAAGCCCCTATGTCATCGAATGAGACCCAACATTATTGGATTCCTTGCATGAAGCACGATTAGAGGTAAATTGATATTATTAGATAGAGATCTAATAATCAAAGAGATGAGGATAATTGGATAGAGATCTAATACCCACTAAGATATGATCCATTATGGCTTAAAGATGCTCTCTATAAATAGGAGGCAAGGGTGGCCAAGAAAGGGGATATGTGGCACCATTGGCCACCCCCTGTTATTCTCCTCCCTCCCTCTTCTTCTCAATTGATCACCCCTCTCCCTGGTGTGCGAGGACAACAAAGAAGGTGTTCTTCTTCCACACTTTCTGCAAGGTGGGTGCAAAAAAGGCTACGAGGATGGTGCACAAAATCTATGAGTTTTTTACGTTACGATTGAAGGAGCATCATTGCATCGATCCACCGTGTGGATACCACTAGAGAGGAGGACATCTGACTTCCTTCATCTACATCTATAAATTTGGATTTTCAAGGATATACGACCTCCCTTGGTAAAAACATCTAACATAATGCATAATTTTTTTGGTTTTATGTTTTTCATGCACCAATCATCGCATGACGACATGATAAACATGAGAGACCTTTTATTTTATTTTTCCACTGTGCACATAATGCTCTAATAAGGTTTTCCAATAGAATTTTGAGATGGATTCCATGTACTCCAACAAGGTTTGGAACCTTGTTGATGCACTTGTGGGTATCATACTCATTAGTTGTAAATGGATCTTCAAGAAGAAGATCGGGGCTGGTGGCCAAAGGATATCATCAAAGATAATGAGTTAACTATGACAAAATTTTCTCACATGTAGTCATGCTGAAATTCATCAGAATTCTTTTAGCTATTGCAGCACACTATAACTATGAGATCTGGTTGATGGATGTGAAAATTGTATTCTTCAATGATGACCTTAAGGAAGATGTGTATATGATACAATCTAAGGGATTCGTATCTAAGGAGAGTCCAGAAAAAATGTGCAGGTTGCTCACAAAAAGGCCACGGTCGCCTAAAGGAAGGCGTCGACCGCCCGTTGGAAGGCAACATAAGGGGAATTAGAGTTCTTTAGAGAAAATGATGATTTGTCCTTTGAATTTGAGAATTTTTTAGTTCTGTCCTTTTATTCAATTTTTGAAAATATACTTCATAAATTAAAAAAAGTCCCTATATATCCCAAATTTCAGAAAATATAGTTAACTAAAAGGTTTAATTAACTATTATTATTTATCTAATAGTCTTACATGATAATGTGTGTATATGTAATGTATGTTGTGGGCGGATGATCATGGACTATGTGATGTGATGTGTGTATGTGTAATTATTATTATGATTAGGGCCTGTGAGCCTCCGATTTTTCTCGTTTATTGTTGGGCCTACGTGTTTGTGATTATGTTGTAATTATACGAGGAGGCACGATAAGAGTATGGAAGTGCTAGCGGGACCTATGAAGATGAGATGGATGATCGCGACAGATGGAGATGCATCGATGCACACATAGGTCGTCATGTGAGTGATTGGGCCCACTATCTCGGGCCAGATCACATTAGGCTATGGTCCATGATATCCGGTGTGATTATGTATACATAATATGTGATTATTTATACACCTACTACATATATATATATATATATATATATATATGACACCTCATATTAGAAGACTAAAATAAAAAAATCCTCATACAATAATAGTTAGTCAACAAGCATGAGGCAATTAGATTGACCCACATGGTCTTCTATCGTTATAGGAAGAAATTAATTTCCGACGTATGTTAAGTTGGTCGAGTCCCTCGAGACTCACCTATTTTCGTAATTCGAGATCTTACTTACAACATAAAGATGTCTCCGATGATCTGAGGATATGATATATTTGATCAAATCCTTAATGACATATTATCAAATCAAACTTATCTTGTAACGATGGTGATGACTTAACTAAATATTATGATTGATCGAGTCCCTCGAGACCATGATGGTTTGGCGGTCAAACATGACAAAAATCATAAGGAGTTGCGATTGACAAGAGTTGCCTACCTTTTTGGGCTTAATGTGATTGGTCGAGTCCCTTGAGGTTAAACTAAAATGTCGATTTGATTCTGATCCCTACTAAAAGTCTGTCGGAGACTTTCATTTCACGTATTGAGGGTGTCGCATGACTCATCAGAAAATTAGTGAAGTAGATTAAGATAGAAGTCCATGTCTTAATTGTTTACTTTTTTTATAAAATCTGCATGTTATTCATTTGTGCTACATCTTTACTTGTCAAAAATATGTCGCTTGCAAACCCCCTATATGGCATACTTAATACTAATTGCTTTACTAGTCCAAACTGCACATATTGGCTCCACAACTTGAGAATTATTCTCACGATGGAGAAAATCATATATGTCCTTGACACGTTATTGCCAACGATAGAGGAAGGGGCAAGTGAGGATGAGATCACTCGCTAAGTGCTATATGTTAGCCTCTATGACTCCTAAGCTACAGATGTCAATTCCATCCTTCTTCATCTTCACCAGCTATTTGAGGAACAAGGAAAAACTCAGAGATATAAGATATCCAAGAGTCTCTTCCGTGTTAGGATGATAAAGGGGACATCAGTTCAGAACCATGTCATGAGAATGATTGAGTGGATTGATAAACTCACAGGTCTAGGAATAGTCCTAGAGAATAACATGTGCATTGATCATATACTTCAGTCCCTACCATATTTCATTTCCTAGTTCATTTTAATATGAACAAGCTTGACGTGACTCTCTCTGAGCTCCTCAATATATTAAGGGAGGCTTAGAGTACCATAAAAAATGAGAAACCAGTTCTCTAAATTAGTGATACCAAAAGGAAAAGGAAAGCTGATAAGCCCTTAAGAAGGGCAAGGGCAAGTGTAAACCAGGTAAGACAAAGGTTGTCAAAGAAACACCTGGAAAGGACAAAGGTCATTGTTTCCACTACAACAGAAATGGGTATTGGAAGAGGAACTATAAGAGTAATTTGCAGAGAAGGTGAAACAAAAGCTTGGAGAATCTTCAGGTAAATTCATAATCAGTCTCCATTTGTCATATTCTTATAATGACATATGTGTATTAGATACCGAGAGTATCTATAATTCATTGCAGGATCTGGCTATTGGGAAACCATGAAAGAGCATCACAAAAGTAGTGAAAGAAAGAAAACAAAACAGATTTTTCACGTATATCAAGTCATCGTGTAAAGATTAGTGCACAAAAAATCCATAAAACTAAAAATTATGATGCATGAGAGATTGATTACCTAGGGAGATCGTATATTCCTGAAGTTCTAGATCTAGATGGATAGGATGAAGAAGGTTAAATGTCCTTCTCTCTAGCGGTATCTACACGATGGATTTTTGCAGTGATGCTCCTCCAATTGCAGACCGAAACTCCCAACTCTTGCACCCATCTCACAGCACTCGTGGAAGATATGCTATCATCTTCACTACCCTCTCACAATAGGGAGGGGCTAATCGGCTGGGAAGATATGGGAAGGAGGAGAATAGGAGGGGGCGACCAATGGTGCAGCCTATTCACTATTGTGCCACCCCTGCCTTCTATTTATAGAAAGTCACCAAAAACCTTAATGGATCTTACCTTAATAGGTATTGGATCAATCCAATAATCTCAATTGTGCTGGTTACAAGTGTCCTACAAGCAATCATATGAGTGATGGCACGTGTTACACACTACATGATCTTTTTACTTATGATTTTTATTGGTATATTCTCAAATTATAATATATATATATATATATATATATATATATATATATATATATATATATATATATATATATATATCCTTGGTTCTATGCAATATGAATCATATCGTGATAAGATCATGATAATGAGATCGATTCGTCTTTAAATACAGATCCCAAATAATCTCGATCATAGATTACTAGAGAGGAATATCAAGATAACTGGATACACCGGTGTAATATATACTCGTCCATATGATGGAGGTCGCTGGTATGATAGCCACTAGTCTCATAGTATAGGTGCTCATTGGAGAATGAGTTCACTGATTAATCTGCTTATGGAATGTTGTATGGTTAATGATACCTAATGTCAAATAGTGATTCCATAGTCTCAGTTGTGTATCTGGTCATTAGACTTGAGACACCAAGGATGCCTTGTATAAGTACTCCTTTCTTTGATGCCAAACTTATACGTTTGGAAAGTTCCAGATATGGTACAATCGGTTATCAAGATTGATAGCCAACCTTACGAAGGTAATTGAGTATCAATAAAGGATCATCCACTCTCGATATCATAAGAGAAATATCTCATATGTACATGCTAAAATAAATCCCTATCCAGGGTCATTCGGATTGAGAGAGAAAGAGTTCTCCAGGAGAATCCAATTAGAGCAAGTCTCAGGCGGATTCCGTATGTGATATGGCAGTACCATATCCAATATATGATCTACGAGATATTAGTTAGATGAGGGATTATAAATACACGATAACTATGGACAGATAGGTTTGATAGATTTGATCCCCTTGTATCGTTTGGGGACTATAGCGTCATGGCCTAGTACGTCCATAGTCGATGAGTCCAGTGAATTATTATGAAGATAATAATTCACTATATCAGAATGAGTTTTAATAGGAGCGACTCACACCAGTTCGGTATCGGCCTATAGGGTCACACATATATGATGGATGCTTCAGCGAATAGAGGATTGGATGGAGATCTAATTAGCCCATATTCTCATTAGATGAGACCTTATCCTAATAGGCTCCTTGCATGAGGCTCAATTAGAGGCCAAAGGAGATTATTGGATAGAGATCCAATAATACAAGGGTAGTGGATAATTGGATGGAGATCCAATACCCACTAAGGCAGGACCCTTAGGATTTTTGGTGGCTCTCTATAAATAGGAGGGGAGACTCATGGTTGATAGACTGCAGCTTTGGTCACCCCCTCATATTCTCCTCACTCCCTCCCTTTGCGCAAGAGTTGCGAGACCTGAGATTGCGATTGGAGGAGTATCACTACAAAGATTCATTGTGTGGATACCACTAGAGAGGAGGATGCTTGACCTCTTTCATCTGGATCTGGAAAATAAGGATATACGATCTCCCTAGGTAAAATAATCTCTCATAAGATGTGGTTTTTTGGTTTTGCGGCTTTCTAGCGACCCAATCTTTTGCACGATGATTTGATCTACATAGGAAACCTATTTTGTTTTGATCTTCTACTGCGCATGTGATGCTCTTGCTTGGTTTCCCAATAATGGTATCAAAGCCAAAGTTGTTCGTGCAAAAATTGGTTTTAAACTACATGTGATGAGATTGAATTGCGTAGAACTGTTCTACGCGTTTGTTGTAGCGATTGGCAGCGATGATAGCACTACCTACAGGCGAGGGGCGACCACCTGCATGTTGTTTGCCTTGCAGGGGCGACCGATTGAGGCTAGGCCCTTGTAGGGGTGAACTGCTGCTGCCAGGGCCCCTTGCAAGGGGCAGCCAGGTTGCGATAGGTCGGGCAGTCACCCGCAGAGGCGGTCGGTTGCGGGGGTGACACCCGTAGGAAGGTCGCCTATGGCAAAGGCAGCACCTGCAGGGGCAGTCACCTGCAGGTGTGGTCGTGGAGGTGTCGCTTGTGGACACGGTGCCAACCGACAGGGGCGACAGCCCAAGGGCAGTGAAGGCAGCCCGTAGGCAAGGGCAGTGGCCGCCGCGCCGCCACCGCAAGAGGAGGGCAAGGGCTAGGGTTTCTTTTTGGATAAAGGGACTATTTTTCACCTCTAAATTTGGTAAATTTTGAGGATTGTCCTCTTTGTAGAATTTCTAAAATACTCTCAATAATAATGAAAATCCTAAGGATTGTCCCTTTGTCCAGAATTTCAAACCTGCCCTTGAAAAATCTGGAAATTCCGAGCATATCCAGATTTTTAAAATATAATTAATTAAATAGTTTAAATAATTATTATATATAGTAATCCTACATGTGATGTGATGTGTACATATAATGTATGATATGAGTGGATGATCATGAGCCATGTGTTGTGATGTGTGTAATTATTATTATTATTATTATTATTATTATTATTATTATTATTGAGGCCTTCGAGCCTTTATTTTTCTTATTTTTTGTCGAGCCTGCGTGTTTGTGATTATTTTGTAATTACACAGAGAGGCGCAACAGGAGCATGGAGGTGACAACAACTGGACCCACGATATCGTGGTGGGAGATCACGACACATGGTGATGCGACAAGGATCCGACGGAACTTATGATGACGAGATCAACAATCATAGGACATGGAGATGGGCCGATGCATAAATAGATCCTATTATGAGTAATTAGACCCATTGGCTCAGGCTTAATCATATTAGGTGACAACTCATGATCATCCAATGTGGCTTGCATATATGATATGTGTTATGCACCTACTATATATATATATATATATATATATATATATATATATATATATATATATATATATATATATATATATATACACACACACGTGATGTAGATATATATTAAATATGTATGTGTGTGATACGACATAATTCGAGACAAATATGAAATAAAAACCTCCTGCGATAATATTAAGTCAGTAAGCATGAGGCAATAAGATTAACCCATGTGACCTTCCATCGTTATAGAAAGAAATTGAATCATAACATAGGTTGAGTTGGTCGAGTCCCTTGAGACTCACCTATCTACGTGATCGAGTTCTTGCCTACGATATATAGATGTCACCGGTGACCTGAAGACATGGTATAACTTGGTCTAGCTGTCAAGAGCATATCAATCGAATCAGACTCATCTTGTTACGATAGTGATGACTTAACTGAACTTCATGGTTGGTCGAGCAGTCGAGACCATGATGATTCAAAGGCCTAACATGACGGGAATCACAAAGAGTTGTGATTGGCAAGAATTGTCTACCTTTTATGCTTAGTATAATTAGTCGAGTCTCTCGAGGTTGCATTAAAATGTCAATTAGATCTCGATCCCCATTAAGAGTCTGTTGGAGACTTCCATTTAACGTGCCGAGGGTGTCACGTGATTCACCAGGAAAATAATGAGAGTACATTCGGATATAAGTTCATATCTTAATTAGTTTTTTTATAAAATCTACATATTATTAATTTACGCTATATTTTGTTTGTCGCTTGCAAACCCCCTACATGGCATACTTGATGTCAACCGCCTCATTGGTCCTAACTGGCTCCGTAATTTGAGAATTATTCTCACAGTGGAGAAAATTGTTAGGAAACCTCAACGGGAGCATCACATGCATAACGGAAATTAGAAACAAAAAGTCAATTTCACATGCAAATCAAATTATCGTGCAAAAGATTTGGGTTGGAGAAAGCCACAAAAACTGAAAAAATCACATCATGTAAGAGATTATTTTACCTAGGGAGATCGTATATCCCTGTATTCTAGATCCGGATGGAGAGGATAAAGGAAGTCAAGCGTCTTCTTCTCTAACGGTATCCACACGATAGATCTTTGCGATGAATCTCCTCCAATCTAATATTGCAACTCTTGCAGGAGGGAGGAGAATAGGAGGGGGAGGCCAAGGCTGCAACCTATCAACCATGAGTCTCCCCTCCTATTTATAGAGAGCCACCAAAACTCTAGGGCTCCTGCCTTAGTGGGTATTATATCTTCATCCAATTATCACTAACCTTGCATTATTGGATCTCTATCCAATAATCTCCTTTGGCCTATAATTGGGCCTCATGCAAGGAACACATCAGTTATTTACGATCTATGTTTAAAGATAAATCGATCTCATTATCGTGATCTCATAACGATCCGATTTCTATTGCACAGAACCAATAACATCACAATATATCTACTACATATAATTTAATGTGAGAATATGTCAATATTAATCAAAAGTAAAAACATCATGCATTGTGTTACACGTGTCATCACTCACATGATTGGCTTGCATGACACCTATTACTACCAATCTCCCACTTGAGCTAATGTTAATCACCTATGTGTCTGATCCCCATCAAACCCTTGCGACGCTTAAATACAATTTGAGCCAGCAGCTATGTCAGTGGATCTGCAATATTGTCTTTGGATGGAATTCTTTGTATTGTTATATCTT
Source organism: Ensete ventricosum (assembly GCA_029747655.1). NCBI lineage: Eukaryota > Viridiplantae > Streptophyta > Magnoliopsida > Zingiberales > Musaceae > Ensete > Ensete ventricosum. Next base: position 19,996,747 of record JAQQAF010000009.1, read on the forward strand.
TATGAGCTGTGATCTCTCTGACTAGATGGAACCACCTCATGACAATTTTGATGAGACCTGGTTTCTCTTGCTAGAGCTATCATCTTGTCGCTGTCGCAATATATGAGAATCAGCTCTATACTGCATGGTACGATTCCTATATCATGATGAACTTCTGCATCCATACCCCTTCTTTTGATGCTTCTATTGTAGCAATGTATTCCGCCTTTTGCTTAGAATTCTTCCAGCTTACTGCTTCTCCATTTATGGTGAAAAAATACCTTAAGTTTACTTGCTATCATCAATGTCGGATTGGAAACTCGAGTCCATGTAGCCCTCAGCCTGGAGGCTACCTTCTCCGTATACCAGTAAAAGATACTTAGTCCTTCTCAAGTACTTAAGGATACACTTTACTGCATTCTAGTGTTCTAAACCTGGATCTGTCTGATACCTGCTCATGACACTCAGAGCATGTGCTATATCAGGCCTAGTACATAGCATAGCATACATGATAAATTCTATCACTAAGACATAAGGTATCTTATCCATGTTTGTCCTTTCTTCAGGAGTCTTTGGGAACATACTCCTAGAAAGTGATATTCCATGTCTCATCGATAAGAGACCTCTCCTCCATGTCAAATCTTTTGACAATGGAGTCTATGTACCTAGACTAGGACAAGCTAAGCATCCTTTTATATTTATCTCTATAGATCGGGATCCCCAAAAGATAGGATGCTTCCCCTAAGTCCTTCATGGAGAAATTTTTGGATAGTCATGCCTTTACTGTGGAGAGCATTCCTAAATCATTAGGATGTCATCCACTTATAGCACCAAGAAGATGATAGCGCTCTCATTTACCTTCCTGTACACACAAGGCTCATCTTCATTCTTAACGAAATCATAAGATCTGATCGTTTCATTAAATCTTATGTTTCAACTTCGGGAAGCTTGCTTTAGTCCATAAATGGACTTGAGCAACCTGCATACTTTATCTGGACTCTCTTGGGATATGAATCCCTCTGGCGTATCATATACACCTCCTCCTCGATGTTACCATTAAGGAATGCTATTTTGACATCCATCTGCTAGATCTCATAGTCATAGTATGTTGCAATGGCCAAAAGAATTCTAATTAACTTAAGCATGACTATAGGTGAAAAGATTTTGTCACAGTCAACTCCTTATCTTTGACGATATCTTTTAGCTACTAATATTGCCTTACAGGTCTTCACCTTTCCATCTACTCTGATCTTCTTTTTGAAGATTCGCTTGCACTCGATGGGTACTATACTCTCAGGTGCATCCATAAGGTTTCAAACCTTGTTAAAGTACATGGAATCCATCTCAGAATTCATGGCTTCTTGTCACTTCCTAGAGTTTATACTATAATAGCCTCCTCATAGGTCTGAGGATCAATATCCTGAGAGTTATCTCCACTGATATGTCTCACATATCTTTTAGGAGGGTGAGATACTCTGCTAGACCTGCGCAAAGTTGAAACTTGTGTGCTAGGTACCTGAACAGACTCGGGCTCTAGAATGATGCTTGAGCTAGGTTCTCCAACCTCACACAATTCTATCTCACTCCCACTATTTCCACTAAGAATATATTCCTTCTCAAGAAACATAGCTCTATTGGCAACAAAGACTTTTCGGTCATCAGGATGATAGAAATAATACCCACAAGTTTTCTTAGGGTATCCCATGTACTTACACCATTCTGTCCTTAATTCCAACTTGTCGGGGTTGTGTCTTCTAACGTGGGTAGGACAGCCCTAAATCTTAACCACCTTAAGATCGAGCTTCTTTCTTTTCCATATCTTATTTGGTGGAAACACTACCTGTTGGAAAACCTCAGCGGGTGCATCACATGCGCAGTGAAAATCAAAACAAAAATTGATTTCCCACGCAGATCAAATCATCGTGCAAAAGATTGGGGTCGTGAGAAAACCCACAAAAACTGAAAAAACCACAATGTGTGAGAGATTGATTATTACATAAGGAGATCATATATCCCTATATTCCATATTCGGATGGAGAAGATGAAGGAGGTCAAGCGTCCTCCTCTCTAGCGGTATCCACACGATGGATCTTTGCAGCGAAACTCCTCCAATCCGATCTCATAATTCTTGCGCAGAGATAGGGAGGAGAATAAGAGATGGTGGCTAAAGCTACAACCTATCAACTATGAGTCTCCCCTCCTATTTATAGAGAGCCACCAAGAAACCCTAGGGCTCCTGCCTTAGTGGGTATTCGATCTCTATCCAATAACCCACTAACCTTACATTATTAGATCTCGATCAAATAATCTCCTTAGGCCTCTAATTGGGCCTTAAGCAAGGAGCCCATCAGCATAGGGTCTCATTTAATGAGAATAAGGGCTAATTGGATCTTCATCCAATCCTCTATTCGGTGAAGCATCTACCATATGTGTGTGACCCTCTAGGCCCGATACCGAGCTGACCGTGAGTCACTCCCATCAAAACTCCTTCTGATATAGTGAATTATTATCCTCATAATAATTCATTCAACTTATCGACTATGGACGTACTAGGCCACTACGCCATAGTCCCCAGATGGTACAGGGGGATCAAATCCATCAGACCTGTCTGTCCACAGTTATCATGTATCTATAATCCCTCATCCAAATAATATCCCAGAGACCGTATATTGGATATGGTACTATCAGGTCACATACAGAATCAGTTTGTCTTGCTCTATTCAGATGAACTCCTCTCTCAATCCGAATGACCCTGGCTAGGGATTTGTCTAAGCAAGTATATATGGGATATTCCTCTCATGATACCGAGAGTCGATGATCCTCTATTGACACTCAATTGACTTCGTAAGATTGGCTACCAATCTCGATAACCAGTTGTACCATATCTGAAACTTTCCAAACCTGTAAGCCCGGCGTCAAAGAAAGGAGTACTCATACAAGGCATCCTTTGTGTCTCAAGTCTAAGGACCATATACATAATTGGGACTATGAAATCGCTGTCTAACATTAGATATCATTAACCATACAGCATTCCATAAGCGGATCAATCAGTGAACTCATTCTCCAATGAGCACCTGTATTATATCCTTAGTGTCTCCACACAAGTGGCTATGAGATCAACCGCCTCCATCATATGGACGGGTATATAGTATACTGGTCTGTCCGGTTATCTCGATGTCCTTCTCGAATAACCTATGACCAGGATTATTTAGGATTTATGTTTAAAGGTGAATCAATCTCATTATCGTGATCTCATCATAATCTGATTCTCATTGTACAGAACCAAGGACATCACAATATATATGCTATATATAATATAATGTGAGGATATACCAATAATAATCATAAGCAAAAAGATCACACAGCGTGTCACACGTGCCATCACTCACGTGATTGGCTTACAGGGCACCTGTAACCAGCAATCTCCCACTTGACCAAAAGCTAATCACCTATATGTCTGATCTCCATCAAACCCCTGTGACACTCAAATACAATCTGAGCCAACGACTTCGGTAATGGATCTGTAATGTTATCTTGGGATGGAACTCTTTACATTGCTATATCTTTTTGGGTCATGATCGCTCTAATCAGATGGAACCTCCTTAGAATAATTCTGATGAGATCTGTGTTCCCTTGCTAGAGTTATCACCCTGTCGCTATCACAATATATGGGAGTCAGCTCCACGCTGCTTGGTATGACTCCAAAATCCTTGATAAACTTCTTTATCCATACCCCTTCGTCTTGCTGCTTCTACTACACCAATGTATTCCGCCTCTATGGTCGAGTCAACAGTTGTATCTTATTTGGAACTCTTCCAACTTACTACTCCTCCATTCAGGGTGAAAATATACCCTGAATTTGACTTGCTATCATCAATGTTGGACTGAAAACATGAGTCCATGTAGCCCTCAACCTGAAGGCTACCTCCTCCATATACTAGTAAAAGATCTTTAGTAATTCTCAAGTACTTAAGAATATACTTTACTGCCTTCTAGTATTCTAAACCTGGATCTACCTGATACCTGCTCGTGATACTAAGAGCATGTGCTATATCAGGCCTAGTACATAACATCACATACATGATAGACTCTATGGCTGAGGCATAAGGTATCTTATTCATGTATGCCCTTTCTTCAGGAGTCTTTAGGGACATACTCCTAGAAAGTGATATTTCATGTCTCATCGGTATGAGACCTCTCTTAGAATTTTTCATGTCAAACCTTTTGAAAATGGAGTCTATGTACCTATACTAGGACAAGCCAAGCATCTTCTTGGATCTATCTCTATAGATCCAGATCCCCAAAATATAGGATGCTTCCCCTAAGTCTTTCATGAAGAAGTTTCTAGATAGCCAAGTCTTTATTGTGGAGAGCATTCCTACATCATTCCCAATGAATAGGATGTAATCCACATATAGTACTGAGAAGGTGATAGTGCTTCCACTTACCTTCCTGTACACACAAGGCTCATCTTCATTCTTAACGAAGTCATAAGATCTGATCACCTCATCAAATCTTATGTTCCAACTTCAGGAAGCTTACTTCAATCCATAAATGGATCTAAGAAACCTGTACAATTTATCTGGACTCTCTTTGGATACGAATCCCTCTGGTTATATCATATACACGTCTTCCTCAAGGTTGCCATTGAGGAATGTTATTTTCATATCCATCTGCCAGATCTCATAATCATAGTGTGCTACAATAGCCAAAATAATTCTAATGGATTTAAGCATGGCTACAGGTGAAAAAGTTTCATCATAGTCAACTCCTTGTCTTTGACAATATCCTTTAGCTACCAGCCTTGCTTTATAGGTCTCTACCTTTCCATCCACTCTGATCTTCTTCTTGAAGATCCATTTACAGCCTGATAGGTACAATACCCTCAGGTACATCCACAAGGTTCCAAACCTTGTTAGAGTACATGGAATCCATCTCAGAATTCATGGTTTCTTGCCACTTCCCGGAGTTTATACTCATAATAGTCTCCTCATAGGTCTGAGGATCAACATCTTGAGAGTCATCTCCACTGATATGTCCCACATATCTTTCAGGAGGGTGAGATACTCTATTAGACCTACGTAAAGTTGGAACTTGTGTGTTATGTACCTGAACAGACTCGAGCTCTAGAATGGTGCTTGAGTTGGGTTCTCCAACCTCACTCAATTATATCTCACTCACACTGTTTCCACCAAGAATATGTTCCTTCTTAAGGAACACAGCTCTCTTGGCAACAAAGACCTTTCGGTCCTCGGGATGATAGAAATAATACCCACAAGTTTTTGGGTATCCCATAAATATGCACTATTCTATCCTTGATTCTAACTTATCAGGGTTGTGTCTTCTAACGTGGGCAGGACAACCCCAAATCTTAACAATCTTAAGATCGGGCTACTTTTCTTTCTATATCTCATATGGTGTAGACACTACTGACTTTGATGAAACTCTGTTCAGAAGGTAAGTAGCAGTCTCTAGGACGTACCTCCAGAATTAGACGGGTAGGTCAGCGAAACTCATCATGGTCTGCACTATGTCTAACAGCGTGCGATTCCTCATTTCTGATACACCATTGAGCTGAGGTGTATAAGGAGGTGTCCACTGGGATAGAATCTCATTGTCCTTGAGGAAATAGGTGAACTCCGTACTCAAGTACTCTCCTCCTCGATCTGATCGAAGAGTCTTAATACTCTTTCCAATTTGGCTCTCTACCTCATTCTTATATTCTCTGAATTTCTCGAAGGCCTCAGATTTGTACTTCATTAAGTACATGTGTCCATACCTAGAGAAAACATCAGTGAATGCAATGAAGTATAAGTAACCACTTATAGCCTGAGTCGACATGGGACCACATACATCACTATGTATGAGTTCCAATAACTCGGTGGCCCTCTTTTCAGTTCAACTAAAAAGAGAGTTGGTCATTTTTCCACGAAGACAAGGTTTGTAAGTTGCATATGACTCATAGTCAAATTGATCTAAGTATCCATCTTTCAGCAACTTTTGAATCATTCCCTCATGTATATGACATAGCCTATAATGCCATAGGTATGCATTATTCACCTCATCTCCTTTCCTCTTAGACATATTTATATTCATGATATATGAATAAGTGTTTAACACATATAAGCTATTTATAAGGGTCCCTCTGTGATGATCTCATCATCCATAATTATTGAACAACTATTGTTCTCAAAAACTAATTTTTATCCACTTATTGTCAAATAAGAGATGGATATAATATTTTTGATAATAGAGGGACAAAATAACATGCATCTAATGCAATAATAACTCCACTAGGCAGATGTAGGGTGACCTCCCCAATAGCAACTGCAACAACTCTTGCTCTATTGTCCATCTTGAGGTCCATCTCACCTCTAATTAGTCTTTTAGGTCTTGCCAGAAAATGTAACAAATTGTAGATATAATAAACACTCCCGATATCCAATACCCATGTATTATTATAAAAATCTAACAAGTGAAGACTGATCATGTATATACCTGAAGCTTCTCTAAGCTTCTGTTTCGCCTTCTCTGCAAGGTAGTCCTTACAGTTCCTCTTCCAATGTCTGTCTTGGCCGTAGTGGAAGTATTATCCTTTGTCCTTTACCGGATCTTTCTAGGCAACATTTGCCTTACCTGGTCTTTCTTTGCCCTTGCCCTTCTTAAGGGTCTTACTAGCCTTCATTTTCTTATTGGTCTCACTAATATAGAGAACTAGCTTCTCTTTATTGATGGTGCTCTCAGCTTCCCTCAACATATAGGAGTTTAGATAGAGTCATCTCAAGCTTGTTCATATTAAAGTTAATAATGAACTATAAAAAAGACTTTGATATGGACTGAAGTATAAGATTATACATAGGTCATCCTCCTAGGTTATCCTGTAGGACTATCTATATACTTCATAAAGCGAACGATCTCATCCTCGCTTATCCTTTCCTCCAACGTGGGCACAATCATGTTAAGAACATATACGATTTTCGCTTCCATGAGAACAATTCTCAAATTACGAAGCTTTTTAGACTAATGAGGCGATTGGCATCAAGTATGCCACGTAGGGGTTTTGCAAGCGACAAGCAAGATATAGCGTAAATTAAATAACATATAAATTTTACAAAAAATACTAATTAAGATATGGACTTCTATCTTAATGTACTTCCACTATTTTCTTAGCGAATCATGCGACACCCTCGACATGTGAGACGGAAGTCTCCGACAGACTCCTAGTGGGGATCAGGATCCATTTGGCGTCTTAGTGTAACCTCAAGGGACTCGACTAATTACACTAAGCCTAAAAGGTAGGCAACTCTTGCCAATCACAACTCCTTGTGATTCCCGTCATCTTCGGCCTCTGAATCATCATAGTCTCGAGGGACTCGACTAACCATGACGTTCAGTTAAGTTATCACTATCGTTACAAGATGAGTCTGATTCGATGATATGCCCTCGAGGGACTCGACCAAGCATACCATGTCCTAAGGACACCGGTGACATCTCTATATCGTAGACAAGATCTCGATCACGTAGATAGGTGAGCCTTGAGGGACTCGACCAACTCAACCTATATCGTGATTCAATTTCTTCCTATAACGATGGAAGGTCACGTGGGTCAATCTTATCGGATCGTCACATCACCATGCGTCGTGATCTCTTGTCATAACATCGTAGGTCCTGCTATAACCTCCATGCTCCCGTTGCGCCTCTCCATGTAATTATAAATAATCACAAGCACGCAGACCCAACAACAAACGAGAAAAACGTAGGCTCATAGGCCCTAATAATAATAATAATCACAATTACACACATCACAACACATGGCTCATAATCATCCATCCACATTATATATCACATGTACATCACATCGTATGTAGGATTATTAGATATATAATAATTAATTAAACTATTTAATAATTATTTTTTTGGAAATCAAGATATGCTTAGAATTTTTAGAATTATCAAGGGCATTTTCATAATTCTGGATGAGAGGATAGTCCTTAAAATTTTCAGAATTATCAAGGGTATTTTTATAATTCTAGATGAGAGGATAGTCTTCAGAATTTCTAGAATTGTCAAGGGTATTTTCATAATTCTGGATGAGAGGACAGTCCTCGAAATTTTTAGAATCATTGAGGGCATTTTCAGAATTCTATACATGAGGACAGTCCTCGAGAATTTTGAAATTCAGAGGGGCAGGATCATCCTTTTCTCAAAAGGATGCCCTAGCCCTCTCATTGCCCCCCTCTGCGCCGTCGTCGCCGCTGCCCTACGCAGGCGGCGGTGCTGCACGTCGTCGGCATGGGCAGCCGCCCCTTCGACAAGCGCTGGTGTCCTCGGGCGGCACCTCGTGGGCGGGCGACACTGCCTTGCGTGGGCACTACCCCTGCTGGTGGCCGCTCCTGCCAGCGGTCGCCCTTGCAAGCGGCAGCCCTGGCCGCGGGGCTACCCCTTGTGGCTTTGCAGCGGGCAGCCACGGGCGCTGCTTACGCCCATCTTGAGGTCCTTCTTACCTCTAGCCAATCTCCTAGGTTTTGGCAGAACTTGTAACGAGTTGCAGATATGACAAACACTTCTAATATCCAATACTCATGTGTTCTCATAAAAATCTGACAAGTGAAGACTGATCATTAATATACCTGAAGCTTCTCCAAGCTTCTGTTTCGCCTTCTCTGCAAGGTAGTCATTACAGTACCTCTTCCAATGCCCATCTTGGCCGTAGTGGAAGCACTGTCCTTTATCTTTTGTCGGGTCTTTCTTGGTAACCTTTGCCTTAGTCGGTCTTCTTTTATCCTTGCCCTTCTTAAGGATCTTGCTGACATTCCTTTTTTTTTGTCTCACCAATATAGAGAATTGACTTCTCCTTCTTGATGACACTCTCAGCTTCCCTCAACATATTGAGGAGCTCAGGGAGAGTCACCTCAAACTTGCTCATGTTAAAATTCATGATGAAGTGAGAAAAGGAATCTGGTAAGGGCTGAAGTATAAGATTAACGCATAGGTTATCCTCTAGGACTATTCCTAGACCTGTGAGTTTCTCAATCCACTCTATCATCTTTAGGACATGGTTCTCAACCGATGTCCCTTTTGTCATCCTGCCTTAGAAGAGTCTCTTAGATATCTCAAATCTTTTAGTTCTTCCCTGTTTCTCAAACAACTGGTGGAGTTGAATGATAGAATCTGCATCCATGCTCTCATATTGCCTCTATAACTCAGGAGTCATGGAGGCCAGCATATAACATTTTGCCAATGTGGAATTTTATATATATATATATATATATATATATATACTTCACATAGCGAGTGATCTCAACCTCGCTTGCCCCTTCTTCTGGTGTTGGCATAATTGTATTAAGGACGTACGTGATTTTCTCTGCAGTGAGAATAATTTTCAAATTACGGAGCCAATACGTGTAGTTTGGACCAGTGAAGCGGTTGGCATCAAGTATGCCACACAAGGGGTTTGTAAGCGAAATGTTTCTAACAAACAAGATATAGCATAAATAAATAACATGTAAATTTTATAGAAAATACTAATTAAGATATGAACTTCTATCTTAATATACTCCTACTATTTTCCTACCGAATCACGTGACACCCTCGACACGTGAGACGAAAGTCTCTGACATACTCATAGTGGGGATCGGGATCCAATTGGTGTCTTAGTGCAACCTCGAGGGACTCGACCAATTACACTAAGCCCAAAAGGTAGGCAACTCTTGCTAATCACAACTCCTTGTGATTCCCGTCACGTTCGGCCTCCGAATCATCATGGTCTTGAGGGACTCGACTAACCATGATATTCAGTTAGGTCATCACCATCGTTACAAGATGAGTTTCATTTGATGATATGCCCTCGAGGGACTCGATTAAGCATATAATGTCCTTAGGTCATCAGTGACATCTCTATGTCGTAGGCAAGAACTTGATCACGTAGATAGGTGAGCCTCGAGAGACTCGACCAACTCAACATATGTCATGATTCAATTTCTTTCTATAACGATGGAAGGCCATATGGTCAATCTTATTACCTCATGCTTACCGACTTAATATTATCGTCAGAGGGGTTTTTGTTTCGTATTGGTCTCCTAATATGTCATGTCACACACATATGTATTTAATATATATCTACATCGCATGCAAATATATATATATACATATATCTAGTAGGTGTATAACACATCATATATGCAAGTCACACCGGAAGATCATGAGTCATCACCTAATATAATTAAACCCGTGCCAATGGGCTTAATCACTCACAATAGGATCTATGACATCATTGGTTCTGGCGCATCTCCATGTCCTGTGATTGTTGATCTCGTCATCATCGGTTTCGTCAGATCATCGCATCACTATACGTCGGGATCTCCCACCAAGGCATCGTGGGTCCCGCTGCCACACCAAGCTCCCGCCGTCACCTCCACGCTCCCACCTCACCTCTTCATATAACTACAAATAATCACAAGCACGTAGGTCTGACAATAAACGAGAAAAACAAAGGCTCGCAGGCTCCAATAATAATAATAATAATCATAATTACATACATCATAATACATAGTTCATGATCATCCATCCACATCATACATCACATGTACATCACATCATAATACGATTACTAGATATATATAATAATTAATTAAACAATTTAATTAATTATTTTCTAGAAATCAGGATATGCTTGAAATTTCTAAAATTATCAAGGGCATTTTTATAATTCTAGATGAGAAGACAGTCCTCAAAATTTTTAAAATTATTGAGGGTATTTTGAGAATTTTGTACACAAGGACAATCCTCAAAAATTTTCGAATTCAGAGGGGTAGGATTATCCTTTTTCTCAAAAGGATTGCTCTAACCCCTCTTGCCCCCTCTATGTTGTCGTCGTCGTACCCTTGCGCGGGCGGTTGGGTTGCGCGTCGTTGGCTGTCGCCCTGTACACGGGCAGTTGCCCCTATAGTAGGCACTGTTGCCCTCAGGCGGTACCTCACGAGCGGGCGGGCGTCGTGCCTGCAAGCGGTGCCTCTGTGGATGCCACCCCTCTTACAGGCAAGCCGTCGGCGACTGCCACTGCAGAGGGCCTGGCCGTGGCCGGCAGCCCCCTTTCCTCACTGCGTTTGTTGTAAAAACGCAGTAAGAATGCATATAACGATTCTATGCGATTCAATCTCATCACACACAGTTTAAAACCAATCTTTTTCTACGAAAACCTTATCTTTGATACCACTATTAGGAAACCTCAGAGGGAGCATCATATGCATAGTGGAAATAAAAAATAAAAAGCTAATTTCCCACGTAAATCAAATCATCGTGTAAAAAATTGGGGTCGCGATAAAGTCACAAAATCGAAAAAATCACATAATGTGAGAGATTGTTTTACCTAGGGAAATCATATATCCCTGTATTCCAGATTTGGATGGAGAGGATGAAGGAAGTCAAGCGTCTTCCTCTCTAACAGTATCCACATGATGGATCTCTACAGCGAATCTCATCCAATTTGATCTTGCAACTCTCGTAGAGGGAGGGAGGAGAATAGGAGGAGGAGGCCACGGCTGCAGCCTATCAACCATGAGACTCCCCTCCTATTTATAGAGAGCCACCAAAATAGTAGGGCTCGTACCTTAGTGGGTATTGGATCTTTATCCAATTACCTACTAACCTTACATTATTGGATCTCTATCCAATAATCTCCTTTGGCCTCTAATTGGGCCTCATGCAAGGAGCCCATCAGTGCAGGGTCTCATCTAATGAGAATAGAAGTTAATTGAATCTTCATCTAATTCTCTATTCGTTGAAGCATCCACCATATGTGTGTGACCCTCTAGACTCGATATCGAGCTAGCCGTGAGTCACTCTCATCAGAACTCCTTCTGATATAGTGAATTATTATCCCTATAATAATTCACTCGACTCATCGATTATGGACGTACTAGGCCACTACGCCATAGTCCCCAGACGGTATAGGGGGATCAAATCCATCAGACCTGTCTGTTCACAGTTATCGTATATTTATAATCGCTCATCCAACTAATATCCTAGAGACCGTATATTGGACATGGTATTGTCAGGTCACACACGGAATCAGTTTATCTTGCTCTAATCGGATTCTACAGGAGAACTCTTTTTCTCTCAATCCGAATGATCCTGGTTAGGGATTTATCTTAGCAAGCACATATGGGATATTTCTTTCATGATAGCAAGAGTGAATGATGCTCTATTGGCACTCAATTGCCTTCATAAAGTTGTCTACCAATCCCGATAACCAGTTGTACCAGACCTGGAACTTTCCAAACCTATAAGTCTGGTATCAAAGAAAGGAATACTCATACAAGGCATCATTTGTGTCTCAAGTCAAAAGACCAGATACATAACTGGGACTATGGAATCATTGTTTGACATTAGGTATCATCAACCATACAACATTCCATAAACGAATCAATCAATGAACTTATTCTCCGATAAGCACTTGTATTATATCCTTAGTGTCTCCACATAAGTGGCTATGAAATCAGTTTCCTCCATCATATGGATGGGTATATAGTACATCGATCTATCCAGTTATCTCAATGTCCCTCTCGAGTAACCTATAATCAAGTTTATTTACGATCTATATTTAAAGGTGAATCGATCTTATTATCATGATCTCATCATGATCTGATTTCCATTGCAAAGAACTAAGGATATCACAATATATATTCTACAGATAATATAATGTGAGAATATGCCAATATTAATTAAAAGAAAAAAGATTGCATAATGAGGTACATTATCCTAAATGGAGGAGTAGTAAGCTAGAAGAGTTTCAAACAAGATACTACTATTGACTCGACTACAAAAGTGGGATACATTACTACAGAAGCAGCAAAGGAAGGGGTGTGGATGAAAAAGTTCATCGAGGATTTGGGAGTCGTACCGAGTAGCATAGTGCCAATAACCATTTAGCGATACCAATAGAGCGATAGCTCTAACTAGGGAACTCATGTCTCATCAAAAGTGTTCTAAGGAGGTTCCAACTGATTAGATAAATTATGGCCCGTAAAGATGTAGTAATTGAAAGAGTTTCATCTGAAGATAACATTGCAGATCCACTAACAAAGTCGTTGGCTCATATTATCTTTAAGCATTACAGGGGTCTAATGAGGATCAGACACATAGTTCATTGGCTTTAGGTCAAGTGGGAAATTATTGGTTATAGGTGCCCTACAAGCCAATCACATTTGTGATGGCACATATGACACGCTGTACGATCTTTTTGCTTATGATTATTATTAATATATTCTCACATTATATTATATGTTGAATATATATATATATATATATATTATATGATGTCTTTGGTTCTATGCAATGAGAATTAAATTGTGATGAGATCATAATAATGAGGTCAATTCACCTTTAAATATAGATATTAAATAATCTTGATCACAGGTTACTCGAAAGGGATATCGAGATAACCGAATAGACCGGTCTACTATATACCTGTCAATATGATGGAGGCAGCTGGTCTCATAGCCACTTGTGTAGGGGACACTAAGGGTACAGTACAGGTGCTCATTAGAGAATAAGTTCCCTGATTGATTCACTTACATAATGTTGTATGGTTAATGACACTTAACGTCGGATAGTGATTTCATAATCCCAGTTGTGTGTTTTGTCCTGAGATTTGAGACACCAAGGATGCCTTGTTTGAGTACTCCTTTCTTTAATGTTGGATTTACAGATTCGTAAAGTTTCAAATCTAGTACAATCGGTTATCGGGATTGGTAGCTAACCTTACGAAGGTAATTGAGTATCAATAGAGAATCATTCACTCTCAGTATCATGAGAGGAATATCTCATGTGGCCTTACTCAGACAAATTCTTAGCCATAGTCATTCGGATTGAGAGAGGAGTTCTTCAGGAGAATCCGAATAGAAAATGAGTTCTCTGGGACATATCCCTGGCCAGGGTCTTTCATTTTTATGGATTTTTCACACACCAATCTTTACACTATGACTTAATACATGTGGGAAACCTGTTTTATTTTTATTTCTTCCACTATGCATGTGATGCTCTGATGGTTTCCCAACAAACAAAGCCCAAGACTATAGGCTCTAACGCTACTATCGCTAGTCCAAGTGGTACCACCGCCAGCACTAGGCGGTAATATCGCCAAACAGAGCCTGGGACTCTGGGCTCTAGCAGTACTACCACCAGTCTAGGCAATACCACCACCGACAGGTGGTGGTACCACTATCAGCAGGTGGTGGTACCATTGTCAGAATGCTCAAAAAAGCACAAACTGTGCTTCCAACTATCTAGGAAGTACCACCACTTGGGCTTGGCAGTCTCACTACCCAGATCAATTTTAAATCACTGATTTAGCCTTTGATTAAGCCTAATTCAATCTTAGTTCAGGCCTAATGGGCCCCAAATCAAGTTGGCATGGTTATAACCCAATACCATCTTAATCTGACTCTAAACGATCATGATTAAGACCTAACCACTTTATTTATAATCACGAAGCACGCGTTGTCTAGCATTATGGTATGTCATTTGATTATCCGACACTTCATCCGAACCTCCAATGCATCTTCCTACCTCATGTCTAAACTCATGGCATGAAGTGTAAGTTCATCCTACCACACGTCATCCAATCCTTCAGCTTGATGTCTAATCTTTGACATGACGTCTTTCTACAGTTAGGACCCTAACTGACTCGGGTCCTAGTCGATTGAGTCGAGTCCTTAAATTAGACCTTGTTAGCCAACCTAGACCCGACATTAGGTCAGCTAGGAGAAGATTTGAGTCCATTGTAATAAATCAGCCCAAATCCTAGTAGGGTTAGGATTTGACTGAATTGGAGTCGGGTTATGAGTCGAACTTGGATACGGGTTAGAATCAATTGAGTCATGAATGTAATAAACCATAATCTAGCCGCCACCCCATAGTAAAGTAGTTGGCTAAGGTTAGGGAGGAGTCCTTATGGGATGAAAGTCTCCTAGCCACCGCCTCCTCTTAAGAGAGGCTGACTAGGGTAAGAGGGGAGAGTTCCATCTAGCTAGGACTATCTCCTAGATTGAGTAGGAGTCGCCTATAGCCGTCGGCCACTTAGTTGGCTAGGGGTTAGGAGTTGAGGGGAAGAGGAGTCTATTAGAAGTAGGAGTTGCTTCTTAGAGTTGTTGGAAGTAGGAGTTGCTTCTCAGAGCTGGAGTTAGAGTTGTTGGAAGTAGGAGTTGCTTCTTAGAGTTGGAGTTTGAGTTGTTGGAAGTAGGAGTTGCTTCTTAGAGTTGGAGTTAGAGTTGTTAGGAGTAGGAGTCTTGAGTAGGAATCCTATTAGGAGTTAAGGTTTAGAAGCCCTATAAATAGCCTTGTAATCAACCTCTTTTCATCATCAATATATCAATTATTTTTCGACCTTTGTGCATAAAACTGAGGGAGGAACCCCTATAGAGTTTCAAGGAGGTCGATCCCCTATAGAGATCACCCCAAGCTTAGAATCCACAAGGGTTCTAACACTTGGTATCAGAGTAACATTTTTAACATCTCGCTGCCCTTCCACAGCCATCCATCATCCCTCCACAACCACCTAAGTAATTTCCACAATTGCTTAAAGATCGTCATCGAATTTCACCATCATCACCACTACCGCAGATCATTCTTTGATGTCCCCATGAATTGCAATAGGTTCTAGTTTTCTACCTTACTAGAAAACCCAAAAATTTATTCCTATTTACTCCAAAAATTTCGTCGTGAAGTTTCCACCTCTACGTTGAAAGTTGCACTACAGAATTTTCAACCGCATAGCACTACTGATTTGATCTTGCTACTGCATTTCTTCTATCCAAATCTGTACAAAATTTTTATAATGGCTTTGGCACTTCCTAAATAGATTATTTCCTTTTGGTTTTGTCAAAAAATTCTCTATGTAAACTACTGATCTTTTACATCCAAACTGCTACACTTTAGATGTAAAAATCTGCTATAGTACCTTCTCGTGATCTTTGATTTTGTGAAACCTTTTGCTATCATTTCCTTCCATGAAATTTTTAACGGCATTGCCTCTCCCTTACCAGTAGATTCCCCTTAAGTTTTACTTGAATCTTTGTTGTGAATTGGTGGGAAAAATTGCATCTCTACTATTGGAATTTTTTTAACTAAAATCTATTGTTGCACCTTTGTCTTTCTTCTTCTCCTTAACCTACCAAAACCTAACCATCTTGCAGCCACCAACCAAGATGTCTTTAGGGCATCCCTCTAGCCTTAAGACTCAACCATCATAACCTATTTTCATAACCCTAACAACACCCAAAATCGTAGCCCAAAATAGTAAACCCTTGCAGCCACAATCTTCTACCTCCGATCTTTCATCCGAACCTTCCACCACCCTATGCCATTGACCCATCAACAGAAAAAAGACAAAGACATCTCTGATCTATAGGCATATGCCATGGCTTCTCAAGATCCAACTGATGCCAAATTTGAGGCGTTTGAATCACAGCTTGAATCGTGCTTGGAGGACAAGTTATGCGCTTTGTTTGCAGAATTTAAAATTGGACAACCACTAAGTCCAACCAAATTTCAGTGAGGAGAGAGTTTAGAGAGGCCTCCAGAGAAGGAGGGATAGCCCTCGGACATGCTTCAACCATGCAAGAGGGTGGACTTCCCACGATGGGAAGAAGAAGACCCGGCGGGGTGGATTTCACGTGCTTAATGTTACTTCCGCTACTACCGTACATCGGATGATGCTATGGTGGAAATCGCTATCATCCACCTTGAAGAAGATGCTATATAGTGGTACAATTGGCTTGAGTACAACCATTTGGCTCTGACATGGATTCAATTTAAGAACGCACTACTGAACAACTTTGGACCGACCCAATATGAGAATATCAATAAACTACTTACCAAGATCCAACAAACCTCCACGATCCAAGAATACCATACCAGGTTTGAGGAATTATTTTACCTTACTTGTGATTTGTCTGATAGATAATTATTAGGGACATTCATCGAATGACTCCAGCCAAAACTTAAAGGGGAGATTAAAGCGTGGCAGCCTACACCGTGAAGGCCCCAATCTCTTTCGCCCGAATCCAGAGGAACGGCTGAACCAAGATGCTCGGAGGATGTGAACAACTCCTAGACTAGTAGCATATAAACCTCCCTTTGCTCCCAACCATTCTTTGCTGCCAAAAAAATTGACGAGAGAAGAGCCGCGTGACAGATCAGCGAAGGGCCTTTGTTGGCATTGCAACAAACTATGGAGCTGCAACCATCACTGTAAAAAGGGAGAGCTTTCCATGATAAAATCTAGTAAAGAATCTGAAGAAGAGATCTAGGAACCTGAGGAGAACACAAAGGAAGATCCATAGTCGGTTGATTGCACAACTCATGCTTTAGCCGACCATGCAAACATGCAAGCAGCAAAAGTTGAAGAATCTCTTACGCAGCATCCCATCACCATCCTCATAAAGACTAGGAGTCCAAACAACTTTATGAATAGCAAGGTTGCTACTCAATTGATGCTCCAAAATGAAGATTATAGTAGGTTTGATGTTGAGGTCACCGATGGCCAAATTTTGAAGTGCAACCAAAGATGCCCACGGGTACAATTGTTGCGACAAGACCAAGAGATACTTACTGATTTCTTTCCCCTTCCTCTTGATGATTATAAAGTCATGCTCAATATCAAATGGATGAATATGATAGGTCATGTTCCTTATAATTTTTTCAAATTTATATGAAATTTTTCAGCCATCAGAAACAGGAGATCCTATGTGGTAAACGCGAGAACGACGTAACGATGATTTACACGCAGCAAACGGAGAAAGTATTGAACAAAGTGAACAACGACTTCCTGATGCAACTTCAGCAACATTCTATGGGGGAGCCAACAAAAATTGAAGACCCAAACCTTCTTCAATTGCTTGTTGAATTTGATGGCATTTTTGCCGAACCGTATAGCCTACTTTCTATATGTCGACATGACCATCGAATTCTAATTTTTCCAGACAAACCAACAGCAAACACTCAGCCATGTTATTATCCTCACCTCCAAAAAGATGAAATAGAGAGGATTGAAGAAGAGATGCTTGAAATAGGGATCATCCGGCCAAGTTGCAACCCCTACTCTTTGTCGGTGCTAGCTTTAACCGACTTTGACAAAGTGTTTGTGATTGACACATCGGGAGCTAGAATTTATGTTATATGTATACAAGATGACCGACCCCTAGCCTACATCAGCAAATCCCTCTCCCCATATCACCTGAAGCTATCAATCTACAATGAGGAAATGCTATCTAATGCTGAATTTTTTAAATTGTAGCTTCTACTACCTCCAAACTTAGATCGGGTTCACCTTACCATGGACTCTAATAGAGGGCAACCACCATCACAAAGGAAAGTCTAGCTACTATTAAAGAATAACCATACGCCATCCCGTGCAAGAAAGAAACAATCGCTCGACAGAGTAAAAGGAAGTTTGCTGTTAAAGATCGAGTCTTCCTTCATCTTAATCCCTACCAATAGAAATTTATTAAGACTCGAGCCTCGCTGAAGTGGTCTCCTGATTTCTTTGGACCCTACAAAATTGGAGATCACATTGGAGTGGTAACTTGTGGATCAGATCGGCTCACTAATTCAAAATTACAATTGATCCTCCAGGAATCTCACTGCAAATGAAAGTTTAGAGAGGATGACTCAGCCCAAATCTACCCACCCAACACCCAAGTTGATGAGGAGGCCCATGTTCAACTGATGATTGCATGAGATCGCAGGATCATGACACATCACTGTCCAATCACTATTATTATCGTTGGACTGCAGGAGCAGGATACGCTTACTATAGGGGCCACGAGGGAGCCTCGTGAGGAGTTACAGATGAAGACATGGAGCTCAGCCTTGAAGATAAGGCTAATTTGAAGAGAGCAGGTCTTTAGGACCCTAGTTGAGTCAGGTCTTAGTCGATTGAGTCAAGTCCTTAAATTAGATCTTGTTGGCCAACCTAGACCTGACATTAGGTCGGCTAGGAGAAGATTTAAATTTATTGTAATAAATCAGCCCAAATCCTAGTAGGGTTAGGATTTGACTGAACTAGAGTTGGGTTATGAGTCGGAGTTGGATACGGGTTAGAGTCAATTGAGTCATGAATGTAATAAACCCTAATCTAGCTGCTACCCCCTAGTAAAGAAGTGGTTGGCTAGGGCTAGCGAGGAGTCCTTATGGGATGAGAGTCTCCTAGCCATCTTCTCCTCTTAAGAGAGGCAGGCTAGGGTAAGAGGGGAGAGTTCCATCTAGCTAGGACTCTCTCCTAGATTGAGTAGGAGTCCACTATAGCCGTCGGCCACCTAGTTGGCTAAGGGTTAGGAGTTAAGGGGAAGAGGAGTCTATTAGAAGTAGGAGTTGCTTCTTAGAGTTGTTGGAAGTAGGAGTTAATTCATAGAGTTGGAGTTAGAGTTGTTGGAAGTAAGAGTTGCTTCTCAGAGTTGGAGTTGGAGTTGTTAGGAGTAGGAGTCTTGAGTAGGAATTCTATTATGAGTTAGAGTTTAAAAGCCCTATAAATAGCCTTGCAATCAGCCACTTTTCATCATTAATAGATTAATTATTTTAGTCCTTTGTGTAGAAAACCAAGGAGGGAGGAACCCCTATAGAGTTCCAAGGAGGTTGATCCCCTATAGAGATCACCCCAAGCTTAGAATCCGGAAGGGTTCTAACATTAGCCCAATGTCTTGTTTTAATAACTTGCCCTCCGATGGTTCAAGTCCATGATTGAAGTTTTCCTGCATTACTTATCTTGAAAGCATATTAGTTTATAAATTCATCAATTGATTTCATCATCAAAACTCAAGATTCAACAAGGAGTTCTTCTTTCATGCTTGTTGTAAGGTGGTGCGCAAAAGGTTGTGAAGGTGTGCAAAAGCTACGAGCTTTTACATTGTGATTGGAGGAGCATCGTTGCATTGATCCACCATGTGGATATCGCTAAAGAGGAGGACATTTGACCTCCCTCATCTACATCTATGGATCTGGGTTTTTAGGGATATACGATCTCCCTAGGTAAAAACATCTAACACAATGCATATATTTTTTGGTTTTATGTTTTTTCATGCATCAATCATCGCACGATGACTTGATAAACATGGAGACCTTTTGTTTTATTTTTTCGCTATGCATATGATGCTCTGTAAGGTTTCCCAACAGAATTCTAAGATGGATTTCATGTACTCTAATAAGATTTAGAACCTTGTTGATGCACCTAAGAGTATCATATTCAAGAAGATCGAAGTAGATGGAAAGGTGGAGGCCTTAAGGCAATGTTAGTGGCCAAAGGATATCGTCAAAGGTAAGGAGTTGACCATGACGAAACTTTCTCACCCATATCCATACTGAAATCCCTCGGAATTCTTTTGGTCACTACAACATACTATAATTATGAGATCTGGCAGATGGATGTGAAAATTATATTCCTCAATGGCGATCTCGAGGAGGAAGTGTATATGATACAACCTGATCTCTGCATCTCTACAAGCCACGATCTCTCTAATCAGTTGGAACCTCCTCAGAACACTTCTAATAAGACCTGGGTTCCCTTGCTAGAGCTATCACCCCGTTCGTGTCGCAATATATGGGAATCGACTTCTTCATCCAAACTCCCTCTTTTACTGCTTCTGCCATAGTAATGTACTATACATATGTGATCAAGTCAGTAGTAGTATCTTGCTTAAAACTCTTCCAGCTTACTGCTCCCTATCTAGGGTGAACACATACCCTGAGTTTAACTTGCTATCATTGACATCGAACTGGAAACTTGAGCCCATGTAGCCCTCAATCTGGAGACTACCTCCTCCTCCTCCAGTGCTCTAAACCTAAATTCACTTGATATATGCTCGTGACACTCAGAGCATGTGCTATATCAAGCTTGGTACATAACATAGCATACATGATATATCCTATTTCTGAGGTATAAGAAATCCTATCCATGTCTACCATTTCTTCAGGTGTCTTTGGAGATAAGCTCCTATAAAGTGATATTCCATGTCTCAACGGTATGAGACTTTCATAAAAAATTTCATGTCAAACCTTTTGACAGTGGAATCTATGTACTTGGACTAAGACAACCAAGCATCTTCTTAGATCTATCTCTATAGATTCGTATCTCGAAATGTAGGATGTTTCTCCTAAGTCCTTCATAGAGACTTAACTATGGAGATCATTCTTATATCATTCTCAATGATCAGGATGTGACTCACAAATAACACTAAGAATGTGAGAACACTCCCACTTACCTTCCTGTACACACAAGACTCATCTTTGTTCTTAACGAAGTCATAAGATCTGATCACCTCATCAAATCTTATGTTTCAACTTCGAGAAGCTTGCTTCAGTCTATAGATGGATCTGAGCAACTTGCACACCTTATTTGGACTCTCCCTACTGGTTATAGGTGACATACAAGTCAATCACATGAGTGAGAACACTTGTGACACGCTACACAATTTTTTTGCATTATGATTATTATTGATATTTTCTCATATTATATATATTATCTTATGCATATATATTATGATGTTATTGGATCATGATGAGTCCTAATAATGAGACCAATTCACTTTTAAACACAGACACTAAATAATTTCGATTATAGATTACTCGAGAGGGATATCGAGATAAACGAACAGATTGGTGTACTATATACCCATCCATATGATGGAGGCGATTGGTCTTATAGTTGCTCGTGTGGAGGCACAAAGGGTACAGTACAAGTGCTGATTGGAGAATGAGTTCATTGATTGATCTGCTTATAGATATTGAATCTCATATTTTAATAATAAAATCAATTGATAGGTTTTATCATCTAACTTGTATGTTAGAGAAAATGATGCAATACAATCTGATGTTGGGCTGAAGTCAAGTTTGGGTATCAGGCCGGGGTTCGAACGATGTAGTGGGAGCTCGCTAGGAGTTCACCAGGAGTTCGCTAAAGGTGATCGGGAGCTCGCTGGGAGTACGTCGGGAGTTTGCTAGAAGATGATCGAGAGACTCGCCTGGAGTTCGCCAGAGGATGTTAGGAAGTTCGCTAGGAGTTTTAGAAGATCAGTTGACGTGTTAGACAACAAGAACGATTATAATTATATATTAGTATGTCGTAGTTAGCATAGTATATTTTAAGTCCTAATTGAGTTAGATTTGAAGAAATCTAAATTAACTCAATAAGAGGCAATCGGGTCCACTTTGGGTTGGATTTGAGTTCAAGTTGAGCTCATTTCATTGACTTAAAAAGGCGTCAATAGGAGATACGAGTCAGGTATAAAAAAGTACTAAAAGTACTATTTTTAGGATTCTCGATGATAGTACCATCAGTGGGCGGTGGTAGTACCGCTCAAGCAGCGATGGTACCACCCAAGCACCTATATTACCACCATCACCTAAGTTTTCGAGCAGTTGCCAGTGTTGGTATCACCGGTGCTGATGGTAGTACCGCTTGTACATGATTTTTTTTAAAAAAGATTAAATTTTGGCTCCAATTGAGATCTATAAAACCCCCAAGTATTCTTGCATTAGATAGCAAGAAAGTGATAAGAAAGTGCAAGAAAAGTAGTTGTAATCTTAGTCAATATTCTATAAACTTGAGAGATTCCCTTGAGTGCTACAAAGTGTAAAATGAGTTTAAGGGAAGAAAGAAAAATTATAAAGGTTCCTTTTCTATGAAAATGAGAAGTGTAAGGGGTTTTGATCTTCACTAATAGAAGAAGATCATTAGTGAACAACGATGGGCCTCGACGAAGGAGTATTCGGAAAGTGGACATAGGTCAAGCTTTTGGTTGAACCACTATAAATTTGTGAGTCTTCCTTTACTTATTCTTTTTAAACTTATTTTCTCATTTTAGTAGTCCTTAACTAAATTTAGATTCTTCTTTCAAATTTGGTTTAAATCGCTCACTTACTTGCTTTCAACGAATTCCAAGAAATGCTTTTGATTTTTTCTTTACTTCAAGCAAAATTTTTGAATCGAGTCTTTCTTGTATTTGCACTAATTCACCCCTCCCCTCCTCTTAGTGCCAACTTGATCATAATAACATAATGTTGGACGATTAATGATACCTGACATCAGATAGTGATTCTATTATCCCAATTGTGTGTTTGGTTCTTAGACTTAAGACACTAATGATGTATTATTTGAGTACTTCTTTCTTTGATGTGTGACTTACAGATCCGAAAGTTCCAGATCTAGTATAACCAATTATTGGGATTGGTAGTCAACCTTACGAAGATAATTGAGTGTTAGTAAAGGATTGCCCACTCTTCGTATCACGAGAGGTATATCTCGTGTATTCTTGCTTAAGCAAATACTTAGCCAGGGTTATTATGACTGAAGAAAATGAGTCCTCTAAGAGAATCCGATCAGAGTGAGACAAAGATGGATTCCGTATGAGGTCTGACAGTAACATGTCCAATATACGATCTCTGAGATATTAGATGGATGAGAGACAATAGATATACAATAACTGATGATGGTTCATGCACTATTAAAGATAAGAAATATGGTTTGATTATAGCAAATATTTGCGTGACGCAAAATAAGATGTTTCCAATTGATGTTTCAAATATTGAGAAATATTCTCTTATTGTAAATCAAAAGAATGAGACAAGTTTATGATATTTGAGATATATACACCTTAATATTAAGGGTTTAAGGTTGTTAAATAAAAAAAATGGTTTATGGATTGCCTAAAATTAATACACTTGATGTATATGAATGATGTATTTATGGCAAACAAAGTAAGAAACTATTTCCTGTTGGAAAAGCATGGAGAGCATCTTATTATCTTGAATTAATTTATGCTGACTTATGTGGACCTATGAATACAAAATCATTTGAGGAAAGTTGATATTTTTTGTTATTTACTGATGATTATAGTCACATGAGTTGGGTATATTTTCTGGAATTCAAATCTGAAACATTCGATAACTTTCAAAAATTCAAGGCACTTGTAGAAAGACAAAGTGGTCGATGCATAAAGACACTTCAGACAGATAGAGGTGGTGAATTTATGTCTAATGAGTTTAATTCCTTTTGTGAAGAAAATAATATTCGTAGGGAATTGACAGCATCATATACACCGGAGTAAAATGGTGTAGCTGAACATAAGAATCAAACTATTGTCAAAATGGCAAGAAGTTTGTTTAAAGGAAAGCATCTTCCAAATTAGTTTTGGGCAGAAACAGTTGCAACAGCAGTTTATTTGTTGAATATTTCACTGATAAAGGCTGTTATGAATCGAACTCCTTTTGAAGCTTGGTATGATATAAAGTCAACTGTAAGCCATCTAAGAATTTTTGGTTGTATTGCTTATGCTTTGGTAAATTCATAAAATCATCATAAACTTGATGAAAAATAAAAAAAAATATCTTAATTGGTTATTTTTTGTAATCTAAAGCATATCGATTGTATAATCCTATCAGTGGCAAAGTTATTATTAACAGAAATATTGTATTTGATGAAAGGGCAAGTTAAAATTGGGAAATCAATGAAGGTGAAACACAAATTCGTATTCCAGCAGAACTAGTCACTCCACCGAATCAAGTGACAGATCTTGCTCCAACAAGTTCAACGTCAACCTCACGCAGTAGCAGTTCAAATTCAGCAAATGATTCCTCAGATGAAACATCTCCAAGAAGATTTAGATCACTAACAAAGATTTATGATTCAATATTTGCTTTATTTATTTCAGATCCTATAAGTTTTGAGGAAGCAGTTGAAAAAGAGGAATGGCGAAAAGTAATAAAGGAGGAAATCAAGTCAATTGAGAAAAAAGAAATCTGGGAGCTAATGGATCTACAAAAAGAAAAGAAAGTTATTGGTTTGAAATGGGTGTACAAAACAAAGTATAATACAGATGAAAGTATCCAAAAGCATAAGGCTCGGCTTGTAGCAAAAGGATATTCGCAGCAACAAGGTATTGATTTTGATGATACTTTTTCGCCAATTGCTAGATTCAAAACCGTGAGAACCTTTCTGGCTTTAGCTGCTTATTTGAGTTGGCATGTTTATCAATTTGATGTGAAATCTGAGTTTTTAAATGGAGGTTTACAAGAAGAGCTTTTTGTTACTCAACCTGAAGGTTTTTTAATTAAAAGACATGGTACAATAAAATTTACAAGAAGAGCTTTTTGTTATATACCTTTTTTTAATTAAAAGGTATATAAGCTTTTATGGGCTTAAACAAACTCCAAGAGCATGGTACAATAAAATTGATTGTTATTTTCATCAAAATAGATTTAAAAGGAGTGATAATGAACCTACCATTTATCTAAAGAAGGAAGGTGAACCTAATATTCTTATGGTTTACCTTTATGTTGATTATATTATATATATGGGTTCATCTGACTCTGTTATGGTAGAATTTAAAAAATGTATGATGAATAAGTTTGAAATGTCAGATCTAGGTTTACTGCACTATTTTATTGGGTTGGAGGTGAAGCAAAGATCAGATGAAATTTTTATTTCACAAAGAAAGTATACAATAGATCTGCTAAAAAAATCTAACATGATTAAATGCAAAGCTGCAGCTATACCCATGAATGTAAATGAGAAATTGAAACTTGAAGATGATACAGGTTTGACAAATGCAAGATATTACAAAAGTTTAGTTGGAGGTTTGATCGATCTAACTCATACTCGACCAGATATTACCTTATCTGTTAGTGTAGTATCTAGGTTCATGCAAAGCCTAAGTAAACATCATCTCAGAGCTGTTAAATTCTACGTTATATTGTTGGAACTACATATTATGGAATCTGGTATTCTTATAATTATAAATATAAATTATTTGATTTTACTAATAGTGATTAGGCAAGAGATTTGGATGATAGAAAGAGTACTTCAGACAATACTTTTAGCCTTAGATCAGGAGCTATATCTTGGAGTTCAAAGAAGCAAGCAACAACTACATTGTCGACATCAGAAGTAGAGTATGTATCTACAACATCAACAGCATGTCAAGCTATATGGCTTAGAAGACTTCTTGAAGATCTTCATCAAGAACAAATAGAAGCAACTGAAATATTTTATGACAACAAATCTACAATTATGCACTGACAAAAAATCTCACATTTCATGGAAGAACGAAGCATATAGAGATATGCTATCATTTCATCCAAGATCTTGTAGCAAATGGAGCTATAACAATGAAGTACTGTGGCACGGATGAACAAGTTGCAGATATTCTCACTAAGTCACATCCAGTTTAAAAGCATGTTTATTTTATGTCTCAAATTGGTGTATGTAACTATGAATTAAAGGGGAGTGTTGAAAATTGATTCAGGGTAGTTACATAGGTAGTTAACATGTTTAGGAGTAGTGGCTAATGTTTAGGAATTATGGAGGTAGTTTAGGAATTAGTGGGGGTAGTTATTAATCATGGGTGAGATAGTGAGATAGTGAGATGAAGGAAGTGGTGTGAGGTAGTTACTATTATATCCTATAAATAGGACCTTAGTGAATGAAGTATGAGTGTAAAGAAGAGAGTGTGTGCATTTGGAGATAATCTTGTAAGTGTTCTTATTCTTTTACCTCATGTTTAAAAGTACGTCATTTTCTTGATTGAAAATATTTTTATTAATTGGATCGTAGTATTCTATTTTATTATTTCATTGCTCCTCCTTCCCCAACATCCTTATCTTCCTTCATTTGAGGTGTTATGCTTACCAAGAATAATTTTCCTCCACGAAGGAGTTTTAAAGACTAAATCCTCAAATGAATTAGCATAATTCATGGGAGAATTATGATGTTGTTAACTCCTCAAAGCTATATATATATATGTTAAAGAAATCACAAGGTAATTCTAAAGTTATTCTCATCCTCACAAGAATAATCTCAATAAAGTTTGAGAAGTATTCTTAAATCTATACTTAAGCATTGGAGTGGTGAAATAGAGGATGCTTTCCCTCTGTTAGGAAAAAAAATAGAATGTAAAATAATATCTTTCCCTATTTGTGTATCAAAATGGGATTCTCACCAAACTTATCAACTTATTACTAAAACACAAATATTATCAGAGCAAGGTAAAAAACATCCACCAAATGAGACATTAAATTTTAACGTGGAAACCCCAAAGCGGGAAAAACTACGGGACCGTAGTCCACTTAACTTCTACTATCACCACTATTGATAATAGGTTTACAATGAAGCTTCTCTAGACAACTAGATGATCACCATAACATCAAGAATATGTAATGAAATAATCAGATGGTATGATTAAATTAAACTCATCGAACTATTCCACTTGGAGACGTATGATGGAAGATTTGCTCTATTACAAAGATTTGTATAAACCAATCAAAGTTAAAGTAAAACCTTCTACTATGGATGATGAAAAATGTAAGGTACAATAGAGAAAGGCCATTGCCTATATTAGAAGATGGATAGATATAAATCTGCATGAGCATATTTCTGATGAAACTAGAGCTAATGTTGTTTGGCAAAGATTAGAAAATCTCTTTGTAAAGAAGAAAGTGGGAAACAGAATTTCTCTCCTCGGAAGGCTTGTCAATTTAAAATATAAAGAAGGTGGTAATATTATTGAGCATATAAGTCTGTTTCAGAGTCTTGCAAACAAGTTAGTTACTATGAAAATGAATATAGATGATGAGATGCAAGGACTGCTACTCCTCAACTCTTTACGAGAAAGTTGGAAAACATATGTGGTGACAATTTCAAACTCCACGCCAAAGGGGACTCTAACTATAGATATGGTTAAAGACAGTTTGCTAAATGAAGATGCTAGAAGGAAAGAACAAGGAGAATCTTATTATGGTGCACTTGCTATTGAAAAACAAGAACGACGTGGAAGAACTCATAACAGAAATCCACATGGTTAAAGAGGAAGATCCAAGTCCAGAAGAGATATCAAGTGTTTTCACTGTAACATGTCAGGTCACATGAAGAAAGAGTGTAGGTTCTGGAAGAGAGAACAAAATGAAAGAAATAAAAATAAAAAAGAAACTAATACAGTTGCTACTGAAGGTGATATTATTATTATTTATGATGATGGATATGTTAATCTTGCAGCTCAGGACAGTAACTGGGTAATTGACTCTGGTGCTTCTTTTTATGTTACTTCTCATGGTGATTTCTTCAAATCTTACACTGCTAGTGATTTTGGCAATGTCAAAATGGGAAACAGTGGTACATCTAAGATTATAGGTATTGGAGATATTTGCTTGGAGACTAATACTAGGAGCAAATTGATACTCAAAGATGTAAGACATGTTTCAGATATTCGTCTAAACTTGATATCTATAGGAAAACTTGACGATGAGGGGTTTATGTACTATTTTGGTGAAAGCAAATGGAAGCTCACTAAAGATTATCTGGTTGTGGCAAGAGGAAAAAACAGAACTTCTTTTATGTTATATAGGCTAAGTTACACAAGGGAGAGATTAATGCAATCTAAAAGGATGAAAGTATAGATCTTTGGCATAAAAGGCTTGGTCATATCAGCGAGAAGGGACTTCAAACTCTTGCTAGAAAGCAGTTCTTACCAAAGCTGCAAGATACATCTCTTAAAACTTGTAATCATTGCTTAGCCGGAAAAACACATAGAGTTGCTTTTCATTCTTATCCATCATCTAGAAAATTAAATGTCATTGATTTGATTCACACTGATGTCTATACTATGCAAACTAGAACTCTTAGAGGTACTCTTTATTTTGTTACTTTTATTGATGACCATTATAGAAAAGTTTGGGCTTTTGCTTTAAAATCTAAAGACCAGGTACTCGATATTTTCAAAGAGTTTCATGCCAATGTTGAAAGAGAAACATAAAGAAAACTTAAGTGTGTTCGAGCAGATAATGGTGGTGAGTACAGGGGTCCTTTTGAAAATTATTGTAGGTTTCATGGTATCAGGCTTGAGAAGACAGTTCTTAAAACTCCTCAGCAAAACGGTGTGGCAGAAAGGATGAACAGAACTATTGAAGAAAGGATTAGGTGCATGCTTTCCCATGCCAAGTTACCTAAGCCTTTTTGGGGGGAGGCTATGAGAACTACAGTTGATTTGATAAATCTTTCTCCATTAGTTCCTCTGAATGGTGATGTTGCAGAGAGAGTATGGAAAGGGAAAGATGTATCTTATGATCACTTAAGAGTCTTTGGGTGTAAATCATTTGTTCATATTTCTAAAGATTAGAGATCCAAGCTTGATAATAAGGCAAAAACATGCATTTTCTTGGGATATGGTCATAAAGAGTTTGGGTACAGACTATGTGATCTAGTGAATAAAAAGATTATCAGAAGCAGAGATATCGTGTTTCTTGAAGACTAATTATTTGAAGATGGTGATAATGTTGAGAAACAAAATACCTCTGTTTATACTCGGAGTTTGAGCCCAGTTCCTCCACCTATAGTTCATGATGATCAAGGGGGAGATGGACAGGAAGATAGTGGTGAGAATGTTAGTGATGATACTTCTACAGTTGATGAAATTGATCCAACTGAACAGACCGAGCAAGCACCTCCACCACCAGACGAGATTCCACTGAGACGATCTATAAGAGAGCGAAGACCATCTATAAGATATTCTCCACATGAGTATGTTATGTTGACTGACAGTGGAGAACCAGAAACTTACCAAGAAGCTATTCTACATGAGCACAGGAATGAGTGGGTTAAAGCCATGCAAGAAGAAATGAAATCCTTGCTTGAGAACCACACCTATGACTTGGTAAAGTTGCCTACAGGGAAGAAAGCTCTCAAGAATAAATGAGTTTATAAATTGAAGACTAAAAATAATAGCTCACAACAAAGATATAAGACACGGTTAGTTGTGAAAGGATTCAGTCAGAAAAACGGTATTGATTTTGAAGAAATATTTTCTCATGTGGTGAAAATATCTTCTATCCGAGTTATTCTTGGTTTAGCTGCCCGCTTGAATTTAGAAGTAGAGCAACTTGATGTGAAAACTATATTTTTGCATGGGGACTTAGAAGAAGAAATTTATATGGAGCAGCCATAAGGTTTCAAAGTTAAAGGAAAAGAAAATCTAGTGTGTAAGCTTAAGAAAAGCTTATATGGACTCAAATAAGCACCTAGACAGTGATATAAGAAGTTTGATTCCTTTATGATGAGCCAAGGGTACAATAAAACCACATTTGATCATTGTGTGTTTACGAAAAAGTTTTCAGATGATGATTACATTATTCTCTTGCTATATATTGATGATATACTGATTGTTGGCCATGATGCTGGTAAAATTGAGAAGCTTAAGAGGGAACTAAGTAAGTCTTTTGCTATAAAAGACTTAGGATTGGCGAGACAAATTCTTGACATAAAGATTCTTTTTTTACCATTTTTCTTAACTTAGGATTGGCGAGACAAACTAAGTGGAGCAGAGGTGTGTGCGTGTGGTGAGTTGATGTTGCGGCGGCAGAAAATAGAGAGCACAGTGAGGAGAAAGAGAAAAAAAAAAGAGTTTTGTCAAGATCGAACGGTGAAACTTTATCAGATTTGGCTCAAATCTTATACGGAGAATCCTTACAGCAAGCTCTACAATCCTAATGGTATTGATTTATAATCTATCATCTCTATAATGGTTTCTGCAATACCTACTTGGTGAGATTTGATATTTTTCTATTGTGAGATCTAATATTTTTATGATACTATCTCACTTGTAAACCAAGATATATATTCTTGATGTTATGGTGATTCTCTAGTTATCTAGAGAAGCTTCATTATAAACCTATTATCAATAGTTGTGATAGTGGAAGTTAAGTGGATTACGGTCTCATGATTTTTTCCGTTTTGGGTTTTTCATGTTAAAATTTAGTGTCTCATTTGGTGGATGTTTTTTACCTTGCTCTGGTTAATATTTGTCTTTTAATAATAAGTTGATAAGTTTAGTAAAAATCTCATTTTTTATACATAAAAAGAAAAAGATATTATTCCGCATTCTTCTATAGTTTTATTCCACATTCTTCTATAGTTTTTCCCAACACCCTATTGTTAATTACACTTAGGATTTGTAATATTGAACCAAAAGTTGATGATTCTATCTATATTTAATGAGACATAATTTTCTTAAAAAAGAAGTCATGCAAAAGTTCATTTGTCATACTAGTTTTTAGATTTTATTTTTCAACATATGACAAGTGATGTGCATAGAGAAATGAAATCGAGGATGCTTTCCTAAACGTGAGTGGGATCTTAGGACTATTGACATAATATTTGGATGGTAAAACCCACTGAAACCCGTGTTATCTTTGTAAGATTTTTGAACATCCTCTTCCTTAAACCCGTGTTATCTTTGTAACATTATTCATCATATGTTGAATAATGTTATACTTTTCAAATGATTAAATTCCTTATGTTTTGATTATTTAATTTATAAAAATACAATGCATATGTATGAGAAAAACATGATGCTTTTCTATAGAAGCTCATTACATGTATTTTAGATGCCCTTGACATTGTCATACCTGCCTCGATAATATATAATATCATTGACCATGATTTAAAACAAGTATAAACATATCTTTTTTTAAATCTATCCATTTATGATTGTATCTACATGTACAGGTTGAAACACATATGTACATTTTTGCTATGTTTTTATTTGTCATTTTGTGATTTTCTAGGAGCACATATCTATAATTGTTTTACATAATTCTCGTTCATTGTAAAAATTTATTCTTGAATGTAAATATGTTTTATGGTGGAAAAAGTTTCTTTTACTCTTTATAGCAATCAAGATTCAAGATAACAATAACTTTAGAAACTGCAAGCTTTCATGCTACGGATTTTGGTATATGAACATAGTATTTTATACAAATCAAAACCAAATATGGGGATCATTATTTGTCACTAATGTGGTGTTTTGGGATTTTACATTGAAAAGAGTAAGGATGCAAATTCTAAAGCTTGATAATATTTTTCACTGATGCCGTGACGAGAGACATCCAAAAGAGTTATGGATGCAACCATGTCAAAAAAAAAAGGAAGATTGTATAAAAGTACAACCTTTTCTTAAATAATACTAATAGTAACCAAAGATCCAAAGCTATGAAAGATAGTGGAAATAAAAAAAACCCTCTATTTAACTACTCAAAATATTTACAAGATCTTGAGCTTTTAACTCTAGATTTATAGACGTAAATCCTCAAGAGATATATATTCTGGACTTGGTTAATCTATATAGCTAAGTATAGTACAATGCCTTAAACTAGGATAAAATTATCTTATCTTATCATATTCATATTTATTTGGTCTTATTAAAACTCTCACACCCCATCTAATCAAAATGCCTACAACTATGTTTTATTTACTTGGACTCTTCAAAGCTTTTCAAAATATATTACTTTAAACTTTCACACTTTCTTTGAAGAATAATTTTGGAGATAAAATACTAGTTTACTTCAACGTTATACTTGATCTTGACCTCTATTATATTAATAATTCGTTGAAGCATCTATTTTATGATGAAATTAATTTTTATTCTTCAAATATTGGACCCGAGCTATATATTTTTTCCAGTAATACATCAAGAGTAACCCAATCTTTGAAGCCAACTTACAACCAAAGATGTGTTTCATGAATTCTCATCGATATCATTTGGAGCTATTGTTGTATTACCATCAAGTACCTCAGATCTTCATCTATGAGATAGGATTTTGTACGAGTTTTTTCAATATTGTGATTAGATTATCTGAGAAATACCATATGAAACTTATTAACTCGATTACTATAATTCATAATGAAAAAAATTAATCTTTTTTTTTTATCAAACAACTTGAAAAGTGTAGATCACTATCCTTGTTGCATCGATATCATACGGAGAAATGAAGGATCACATAGTATTACTAGTCCAAAATCTAAAATTAGAAAAGAGAAAAAACCAAAGTGAAAATAAATAAAAAGATTTTATTGAACCTGTCATACTGCTTAAGAGATTTTGACTTTTGACTCTAGGTACCCTGAACTTGGATAATCTATACGAATATATATTATGTCTATTTATAGACAACTTGAATTAGGAGAAGATTATCTTATCCTATCATATTCACATTAATTTAGTTGTATAAAAACTCTTATCATCCCATCGATTCAAAATTTCTACCACTCTCTCGTATAACTTATAATTAAGATAATTCTTAAAAGCTCTACGAAAGATTATAGAGTATTATTACCTTAAATTTCATGACATCGTTCATCTCACTTTCTCTTTTATTCTCAACGGTCAAAACAACTTATGATATTTGTTTTTTTTTATTTCAAGAAGTTGACAATAAAAGAGATGTGGAATGGATGATTTTGCACCAATGCTACTACTAGGGTATACTTTTGGCTGAAACCAAAATTTATTTATTTTTGCTTTCTTTTGGCTTTTGCCTTCATTGGGAAGCTTGCTTACACTATGTTTCTGATGACTCCACGGCTTGTTTTGTCTTTTAGTTTATTTGCTCGAAGTACGTTCCAAGGAGACATATGATGCAGTTAACCGTTGTGGGAATACAACTAGCAACCAGAGGATGAATCACTTGAAGACATCCAAATCTTCTTATTACATGCGGCCTAAGAGTCAATAGGTTGGAGCAGGAGAGACGGCAGGATAGATGACTTGGCCAACGCGAGTCGACCAAATTAAAGGTCCATAGACGGCAGCCTGACCGTTATATTGGAGGATAAGCACGTAGTCACCAACGCCATCTGGTGATTGATCGGTGGACCATATGGTCTTATACATGTCGTCTTTGATGGTGAGCTGCCCCCTGCGATTAAGCCGTAGAAAGCAGTGCTGGCCTCGGCCTACCGTTCCAGATACCCAGATGTACAAGTCACCTTTGAGCAGCTCCAAACTGCAGCTTTCATCCATAATGAATCGGTAATCCCTGGTGGTGAGCTCCGCGCCGTCAGCGATGATCTCGGATGAGAACAAAGTGTTCTTCACCGTTGGAATAGACTCGTCTTCGTCGTCTACCATAATATCTTTGGTGGATCCCAGGTTGGAGGTGGACCAGACAACCGGGCCATATATGCCTACCTGTCTGTCGGGTTGGAGCACGGCCGCGTACGTGCCTTTCCGGCCGGGACTCCCGGAGACCCATATGGTATTGCCGTTCGGGTCGGAGATGACAAACTGACCGTGGTCGTTGAGGGCGACGCTGCAGTTAACGACGCCTCGGTCGTACGTGCTGGAATCGAAGGCCGGAGTACCCTTGCGTTGATATAAAACGAGGTTGCAGTCAATTTGCATTGTAAGGGTAGTATCGAGGTAGGAGAGCTCGTCGTCGGGGCCGAGGACATCGCCGGTGAGCATAATGTTATTATCATTGGCAATGGAAGGGGGTGTGAGAAGGAAGAGTATGGACGAGAGGAAGACGAGACAAGGTGCACTGGGAATTGCCATTATCCCACTCTCACCGACCAGCCTCCCCGTGTCTTCTTACGTCTCTTTTTATAAGTTCTGTATGTGACGAGGCATCTACGGAAACCAAGGCCTCGCTTTTGGTGTGATCAACTTACCCAACCTATTGGTTGTGGGGATAAAGCAATGAAAATAGTGTGCACGCAGGCTTCGGGATATCTTATCCCACTATGGACTTGTTAGGTGATTCAAGGAAAATAGATCAATAAATAAAAATAAACAAATAAATTATATATATATATATATATTATTTTTCTAAGGTCCCAATACGTCTTGATAATGTTTGTATGTCAATTTTTTTTTCTTTACCTCAAGAAAGTTTCTTTTGAACCTTTGGTTCTCAAAACTTTCTAATGATTTTGTGTAACGCCGTGACTCATCCGACACTTTTGGCACAAAGGTTGTGAGACGGTGGACTGGCGCATAGACTTGATAGGTTGACCAAGAGGATAAAAGAACTACATCATTTTTATTGTCAGATTATGTTGGTCAATATCTAAGACTCGACGTCTTCGCTTTCCATAAACTCAAATATTTTCTTTTTTATATTTTTTAAATTAAATCACATAATAGCCATCAATAAATAATATAAAAAGATAGAGATTTTTTGTTTTGACTTGATCCGACACGACTAATATTATCAAACATGTGGACGGCTGCAATGTCCGAATTTGAAGGTTCCGCTTCTCAGGTGTGGTTGGAGGGAATCCTCACCTTAGGTTTCGTCTAGCCTATTTGCATTTTATGGACCAGAAAGGCGGGAAACTAAGAACACTGTGAGGTGGGCTTCGAGAGAAAGATGGAAGGCGAGACGAAGAGGAATGAGTTGGAAAGCTTGATCGAAGCCATTAAAGGATCAGATGTAAGGGGTCTTTTCTGTGTTGGCAAAGAGTTATTCTGTTCCTCTTTTCTTTCGGCCTCTCTCCCATTTGATCCTTCTTTGCTATGGATCCGTGCAATGATAGCATATAATGCGTATAATATACTTTAATTCGGTGATTTTGCTGGTATCTTCGGGTTCAATTCGGGTCTTTAGTTATTGCTGCATGATAGAAGTGATCTGGTCGCCTGATTTTAGGGTTTGGTTGATTATTCGCTGTAAACTATGAAATTTTTGAATGATAACGTTTTTGTCTTCCTTCGTGAAATTTGTTTGCTGTTAAGGGTGCGGGGCAGACTGAATTTGGATGGGTTCAAGGTATATGAACCTGATGGGTGGCAGATTGAAGTTTCGATTGATTCAAGGCAGATGGGATTAGAATGCAATTGTTGTATTTGATATCAATAAAAAGTTAAAAGCTGGCGGCTCTTATATTTTTTCTGGAGCTAATCAGATTTAGGGAAAAAAAAGAAGATATTTTCCTTCCAATTATAGCCCTGCTCAAATCTGCTCCTGATAGAGAGATGAATAGTAACTAAAATACTGGTTGGTACCTGGGGATTGTGGGTTTAACTAATTAAAGAAACAGAAGTATTTTTACCTTCAGAAAGTAATTTGATGCTTACAATGCAATACTTCAAATCTTCAACCAAGAAGCGAGGCTTGTTATGGTTTACAACTATTTACTAATCTGATTATTCTCTTGATATTGGTATCTTCTTTTATTTCGAGTTGGTAGGCTCTGCTCTGTGTTACACACGAGAGGCTACATGCATATCCTTTTCTAAGTTAATGTTATAATGTTGAGAGGTGAGACAGAAATTGATTCGGCAAGGTCAAATACAGGAAAAAGAATAAATCAAATCTGACTAATAACATTTTATAATTATTTGTTGAGAGGTGAGGAAAAAGCAAAAAGATTTCATGGGTTTAAATACAAGAAACAGAATCAATCAATTTTTATTGATAATTTTTTTTAAGAATTAATATTGTGGGGTACTTTAATGTAACAGTTACTTGTCATGTTCAAAATGCAAATGAAAATGTCTACAAATGTTTGAAACATTGAAGGAGCCTTTACTTTTTCATACAAGGAACAAGTTTACACAACAGTCCTGAGTACTGAAACCACCTGGATAACTTTCTCAAAAGGCTTTGGTCTAAGTTATTATCTTTCTTCTACTCTTCTTTTTTATTATTAACCTTTTTCTTCCTTTTCTGTTATGAATCAACAGAACTATATCTAATTTTGCTTGATATCTAACCATACTATGTGAGTCATTAAGAAAAGATCTTTGCTATGGGGGACAAGATAAATTTGCCACATAAGTATGAGTAGATTTTGGAATTATCATGGACCATTTGGATACAAACATAAATGTGAAAGGAGTTTAATCTGCTAGGACACCAGTATATAACTTGGATAAGCTTTCCTTTAGATGTACATTACCATAAAAGCACAATTCAATTTTTTTCTCTTCGTTTTCATTTAACTGCCTGTTCAGCAACGGAGACATTTGTGATTTTCTTGAAATCGGTCTATTTTATAGTGTTCAATATTATGTGACTCTATAAAAAATTGAATCACTTAATAATATGATTAAACATAGAAAAAAAATGCCACTTAGCTGCCACAGCCCTTGTATCATATATTAAATATGTGCTTTCAACAATTACATCTTTTATGCATGGTTTAGCTTCTCTATTTTATGGAACTCATTTTCCTATGTCATGAATCTATTAAGTTGTAGCTACCATTTTGTCTCTAGTTTCTCATTGATAACTTTCTTGCAGGTTTTGGAGTGTCGAATTTCTCTTATCAGTCAGCTGGAAAATGTCAATGATTTCAACCAATCTGAATCATCTTTTCAGGCCCTTCTACTTGAATACCTTGTTGTATCCTATTTTCTAGTGTCTTCTCCATTTTATTGTGATCTAATCAATCAGACCTTAGAGAAACTTTTCTATATCCAGATCTTATGGTGCCATTGTTTTACATTGAACTTTATTTTTTCTTGTTCTGAAGTCATCTTGGATCAAATTTTGGTTAGAAGGCAGAAGCCGTAAGTTCTTAATAATGATTTATCAGGAAATTGTTTTTTATTTGAAGTAAACAAAGCCATGTGTTTTGTTCTTTTGCAGTTTTCCTAAAGGACTATGTGCCTTGGAATTGCGTTTTATTATTCTAGTAAAAGGGACATGCTTTTGTGTAACACAGAAGGGTGTTCTATTTGTCATAACTTTGTGATAAGTCTTGGACATTTAGTTTCAGACACCTAATGTTTGCAAAGTTCCTAATGCATTGCTGAAAAGGTTCTACCCACCTTTCCTATAGGCTTTTTTAGTAAGCAACTGCAAATAACCTCCAGTTTAGGAAACATTATATTGTTCTTCTAGTATTTTTGAGTTATAAAATAAGTCCTGATACTTTGTTTCCATAACTAGCTTTTATAGTGCTTGTAGCTTCTTGACCAACATGGCCCAAGAATCATGGAGAAATATTCTAGAGGACTGGGGATAGTTAATTCTCATTTGGTTATCTTAACAAAGTTGTAGGAATTTTGGGAGGATTCAACATGCTTGGGCATGCCACAGTGCATGTTAAACAAAACAATTTTGAGCGTTGCTTCAAAATACTTGGAATCAGATATGCATAATTGTCTCAGGAAATTTCTTGTTCTTGGTACAAAGGTAATTTGTACTCATATGAAGTCTATTCTATTAGTGCTAATGTCATTTAGTGGATAATTTGGCTAGAGTCATGTTCTAGGCAATCAAATGGTGTGAAAGGCATCTCGAAACAACAATTCCTTCAATTGGTGAATCTCAAGATGAAAACTGCTCCAGCATATTTTATCAGGTATGAATACATCTTGGTGAATCTCCTGCCATTGGGGGTTCAAAACTATAATCTTGAGGATGCCAACTAGATTAGTCTGTTAAGACTTTGATCTAGTCCTGTTTTTACCACATACCCTTTGGAAAACAAAAAACAAATCTGCATCTTATAATGCACATGTTAAAAGATTTATCTGAAAAGTTTTCTTTTAAAACTTTTCTGAGTTGTTTATCATATTTAAGTATTCCTCCAACTATTGTACTAGTTCACCTTAAAATTATCATCTTTGTTAATTTTTAACTATTCTGGTCTGCCTTTCCTTATCAACATTTTCAAATTATTGTCATACAGTTCTTTAAATGCGAACATAAAAATGAGACAAAACGTAGATTATGCTAGTCATGTAGTTTGACAGGTATTTTAAAATATGCTTTTACTTTGCATTACACCAAATTTTTTATTTTATTTTCACTGAAACTCCCATTCCATCTGTCTTTGTTTTGTTTAATCCAAGTATGATAATCAATTAGCCAGACACTATTTGCAGAATTAACTTTTCATTTATGTATATATAGTTGACAATCATGGACTCATAATTCTTTTTTTTTGGAACAGATAATCTTGAATACTTTAAGCCTCTCTTCTTCTGTTATCATTACATTGACAAGATCCCCTGTTTTTGGGGAGAAGGAGCTGGTCCTTATTATTGAAGATTTCATTTTGGAGTTATTAAACCTGACAAAAACTTCAGTAGTGGAGACAAAGGTAACAATTTTACTAAAAATCTTTGTATCACAATTGTTGCTTGAAAATTCTTGCAAAATTTATTTGTTTGGTTTTTTTTGGCAAAGGGCTGCATTTAGGTTATGCTGTTGCATGAGTGGGTACCAATTGATAACTAGCTGGGCCATTGATTTCATCCTAGATCTGCAGGTTCAGCCAAAAATCAGTCACTCCTGCTGATCCCCAGAAAAATTGACAGTTTCAATATAAGACTTGGCCAATCCTGTGCAGTGTTCATGAAGGAATATGATTAGTGTATCTTTGTGTTTGCACATTTTAAGCACTGAAATGATAGAATTACATATTCTAATAGCTCAATTTAAGCATTTTCAGCCTCGGGGCTGGGTCTGTTCCACACAATTTATTAGTTAGTTGGTTATGCACTGACAATTCCATAAATATCCTTAAACTCAAGAATATCATAACAATCCTTCCCAAAACATGCTGGTACCAAGGAATGAGTGTCATGAGCCATCACCCTATGAATATCATTGTAGTCATGACGTGTGCATCCTGTGTGCACTAACCCAGGACCAACGTGGTAACAGCAAAGCAGCACGAATTTTGAGTCCATATACATATGAAAAGCACATAATTTTTTAGGTTAAAAGAGAAAAGTTTACCAAACTTCAATGATGGAATTTTAGATGGCCATGCAAAATTGAATTACTTATCTGCAACATCTGAACTGCCCAGAACATTGGGTTTGTGACATTCCTTAACCTACTACTATAGCTAATCTTATCATAAAAAATGAGCAGAGTTTGGCTAGATTCTCTCCGGATTTGCTTAGAGAAGTCACAAGTACACATTGTTTAAAATCATTTGTATCAACATAGTACATTTGATCAGTTTGTCTGAATTCTGAAACTTTGTCGAATTAAAAGGAAAGTTGATATGTTTTCATGTCATAGATGAAGTTGATAATTTATGCTTATTTATTTGATTCCCTGTTCCTTTTGAAGCACATTACTAGACTAGTTGACAACAATATGAACATCCAGCTGTTGGATTGTTGATTTACATGTGCTTGGGAGCTTAAAATTTGAATCTGATGATAGCTGAATCTTAGGACTAGAAGCAGATGACTCTGTTACTATGGAATGCTATCTAGAGACGTGGAGGTGCTCCGATTAGATCAGATGAGCCAATTAGATCATCGGTGGGGAGATGCAGAAGAAAACCTAATAGAACTTCAGAAGACACAACAAAAAAATATTTATTGGCTTTAAGTTTGAATAATGGTATTGCCCTAGAAAGTGTTTAATGGCCAGAAAAGATAATCGTTGCTGATCCCAGATAGTTGAGACCCATCAATTTTTGTAAGCAAGAGAATGTTGAAAGTAGTATATACCTAGATCAGTGCACTTGCAGTACAAAATGGTCAAAGTTTAAGGGGAGAGTGATCACATGAGTTTGGTTTAAATACAACAACATAACTATCATAGGAAGGCTGGCTAATGAGTTATTAGGGCTTCAAAAAATCATGTACCTTATAATGTAGGGTAAGCCTGACAATTGGATTCAATAAGTACAGATAGTTTTACTTTGTCTTAGAAGAGTAAGCATTAGTGTCTAGAATGGACCTTTCTGTTAAGAACTTTTCCGGCTGGTGAACCACAATAGTGGGCTTAGAATTCAGGAGCTACAATGAAGAAGACCAGAGGGATGTTTTGATGATCAACTGATATACAACATACTTGATGAGCAGAAACAGATTTCGGATTTATCACTTTTCTGGCAACAACCACTGTCTTTTTAAAATTCTTGTGATCCATAGATGATTTTGATGCTACTCTTGTGATTCATAGATGGTCTTCAAGTAATGGAGGCTCTGATTACAATTTATAATAACTAGAGGATGAGCGATCTGTTTCTCTCCAGGTACCATGATGTAGAATAGGGTAGAGAAATAGAGAGAGAAAGAAAGAATGGGGATTAGAGATTAGAGAGGATAGAAAGAGAGGAGTGAGGTAAGAGAATAGAGAGGAGCGTGATTAGAGATTAAAGAGGAGGGAAAGAGGCTGGAAGAGACAAGATGCGA
This sequence comes from Ensete ventricosum, assembly GCA_029747655.1. Taxonomy (NCBI): domain Eukaryota; kingdom Viridiplantae; phylum Streptophyta; class Magnoliopsida; order Zingiberales; family Musaceae; genus Ensete; species Ensete ventricosum. The sequence goes on from JAQQAF010000009.1 coordinate 20,037,660, forward strand.
TTCTCTTTCACTCAAATTTGAAATGATTCATCCATTGATAAGCTCCACTATTTATAGGGGTTTAAGAGCCTCAGTATAATCAATGAAGGCAATGATTCCCAAGAGCAATCTCCTGAGAATTTGTATGCCATTTAGAAACCTAAAATGTGACTTCCAGGGTACCTAAATAGCTTTAAAGAAACTTATCACAACTGAGAAGTAATGAATGCACTTAATACAAGAGATGAGTGCACTTAATACAAGAGTGCACATAATGCAAAAGTAGGGTTCCAATGTTAACACCTAGAAAAACCCAAAACACTTAAGAGTTTCTAGGCCAAATAATTGATGACTTTTTGTTGATTTTTCTGTCTAGAATTAACTCTTTTGAAATCCTTTATCAAGTTATATGGTTCTCCATCATTCTTTCCTAATGGAAAAGAACTCGACCATGGAGAGTGATCTTCAAGGTACTGGTCCAATAAGTCTGGTGGAAAGTCATGAAGTTCCTCCAAAGTAATCCAAGTAGAATCAAAAGCTAGACAATCACGCCACTTAACTATAAAGTATTGAGTGATGCTAGTAGCAGACATAATAACGTGGTCATCAAGAATGACCTCTACGATATCCTTGTATCATGAGAGAGTTGGTGCATTGGGAGAATTGTTAACTATATGAGCATTAGTAGACAAAGGAAGCTCAAAAGTACCATGATATGTGGTAAAATTATCTATATTAAAAACTGGACTAATAATTAATTCGGAAGGTAAATCGAGCATATATGCATTAGATCTTAGTCTTCTTTGTCTTTAGATAACAAGGAAAGGTCCAATGGTGACATGCAACTTTTTGAGTGAGTTTTTGGGGAATCTATCAAGGCGAATATGAACCAAGATATAATCATCAACTTAAAACTCTTGACTATAACCACCTTAAAACTCTTGACTATTACGATGTGCATTAGTAGCAAGTTCGTAATTTTCATTACTTAGGTAACTTTTATGTTGAATCTTAGAATGTAAATCATGGATATGTTGAGTGAGGGAGTGAAAGGAACGATAGTCAATTGGAAGGATGTAAGGTCAATGGGTGTGCGAGGAGTATAGCCGAGGATAACTTTAAATGGGCTTTTTCTGGCAGAGTGGTTAATTGAGTTATTGTATGCAAACCTTACCATGGATAATGTTAAGTCCTAATTTCCCATTTGCTCCCCAACTAAACATCTAAGATGATTTCCCAAGGAAAGATTAACAACCTTAGTTAACTATTGGGTGAAATGCCGAAGAGAACTTCAATATTATGCTAAACAATTTTCACAAAGTATTATATTCATCTCCAGGTCTAATACGAATTTGGTGGTATGCACTTCTTAGGTTAAGTTTGAAAAATTCAAGGAGGTCTAGTATATCCTTAAGTCGAGAAATCAAAAAAAGATTTTTAATTGTTATTTTATTTGTTGCTCGTCTATCAATATACATGCTCCAAGACTTGTATTTCTTAGCGGTTAATGACGTAGGGACAGGCACAGCACATGGGCTGAGGTTTTATCGTACTTTAGCCAAAGGTTTTTTAATTTGCCTTTTAAATTCAGCTTTCTCCTTAGAATTCATCCTATAATGTAAGAGATCCGAGGGTTGTGATTTTGGACAAGTTCAATAGCATGTTGGATTTCTCGTTAGGTTAGCAATTCACTAGGTAATTCCGAAGTTATAAAATAAAAAAATTCATCTAAAAAGGGAACCTCAGGAGTTAAATTAGGAGTAGTGTAAGGGTTAGATATTTCTCTAACAATGGTGACAACATAAAATTTGTTGTCTAAGCCAATAATTTAAAAAGCACTAGGCATCAAGGTCCCAAAATGCTAGGTGCTAGGTGCTCCCCGAGCGAAATGAGGTGCTATGAAGTATTAAAACATAAAAAATATAAATACAATTGATAAATAGAGATTAGTAGTGCTAAAATCTAAATAAAGACTATTATATGATAATAGTAGTTAACAATCTACTGTTAATAATATTTAACCTACTGTTAACAATAATTAGAGGGGAGAAAAGAGTCATCGATGGTGGAAAGTGGGGAAGGAGAGGGCAGCAGTGATTGAGGAACTTTCGGACGACTGCGATGGTGGTGGAGGAAGCTACAAATGACAACATCGGCAGAGGAAGTTGTGGATGACGACGTCGTGGGTAGAGGAAGCTTTATATGTGTTCGTTAGTGGCGGAGGAAGCTACGGTCCTCTCCCTCGATGGTAGAAGGAGCTTCACACAAAAGCAGCGATAGGGGAGGGAACTGCGGACAAAAGCTACACCTTTCGACTCGTCCATCTGTGGTAAAGTAAGCATTGGTCTTGTGCATCGACGACGGAGGCAGCGATAGAGACACGACGGAGGTAGAGGCTGCACTAGGGTTTCTTGGGTTCATGTAGGGGGACAGGAGGTGGGTTTTGCAAGGAACTTTATGTAGTTTAGTTGGTTCAATCAAACCAACTAGCTACTATTCAATTGAACCATAGGCGTTAAGGTTGCATGGTTTCAGTCGGGCACTTGCTTGAGACGCTCAACGCCTTGGTTTAGGTAAGCTCCCAAGCAGCGCTTCACTGAAATGTAGTACTGCCTAGCGAATCTGTGAGGCACTCGGGCCTCACCTCACTGAAGCTCCTAGGTGAGCGCTCGAGCGCTTATTTAAACCCTTGGTCTAGGCTTAAGACTTCAAAAGACTTAGGATTCAGTAAGTGAAGTCCTTTGGTGGTTGGGACTTGTGGAAGAGACTTAGGAGTTCTTGATTTGTTTTTTGATAGTCTTGCTGATCGTAAGATGATGTTTTTACCTTTGTATTAAAAGATAGGTGTTTTCTCTCCCATGATTGATAACATTGAGGTCATACAACCAAGGTTGACCTAGAGAAATGTGGGCAATGTCCACTAGTAGAAGTTACAATAAATCTTATCTTAGTAATCGCCCATTTGATTGATATTAGGCACTTTCAATCATGGTAAAGTGGCTTTGTCAACCTAGGCTACCTTGAATGGTGTTAGATGTGACTTTACCTTAAGGTTTAGGCTCTCGATAGTAGATTTTGTGACTATGTTCATAATGCTATTCCCATCGATAACCAACTAGTAAGCTCTTTCTTTGCTTCATATAATATAGAATACACTTGTCTTCTTCCATTCATTGGAAACACTAATAGTAGAAAGAATGATATGAACAATATTGACATGGGCAAGTTTTGGGTTCAACTACTTGGTTTACTTTCTTGATTGGATCATCTAATTCTTCTTTTAAGGTAAGGGTACACTGAGGACAATGCGTCCTCTATTATGGCAGTAGTGACATTGGAATAAAGACGAACTAGTTTGAGAAACAGTGATCGAACGAGTTAGATAATTTATAGTTGGGCTAGGGGTGTTGCTAGTAGTGGGGATGTTTGGCTTGACATAGCCATTGCTTGGGGTAGATTGGGAAATAGTTTATTATCGAGAGACTGAAAAGATACTCGACGAGTTGGATAAAGTTTGTGATACTTCTCAATCTCAATGGTTCATCGGGAAGCTTCCTCTATGGCGTCGGAGAAACTAAAGCAGATTTCCCATTGGATGTCAAACCTTAACCCATTAACACAGTGATTTAAAACGCGTTGGGCGCCAGAGTCCCAAAACGCTTGAGGCGCCAGGCGCTCGCTCGAGCGAAGCGAGGCGCCAAAAAAAAATAAAAAAATAAATAAATATGATTATTTAAATAAAAATATAATATTTAATTAAGAAAATCTAAAGTATAAACTACAAAGTCACAATGTCACATTAACAAAAGTTTCAAAATTCAAAACAATAAAATTTTACATCAAATCACTTATCATAATCATTATTATCGTCATTTTTATACAAATCATCTTCATTGAGTTCGTCCTCTTCCTCTTGTCCTTCATCTTCATTAAAATATATTTCATTCTCTGTGTTTTCAACAATAACAAGAGGTGAGCTTGATGTTGTTGCACTCAATTTTCTTTTCATCATCTGCCTTGTATATGTTTATAATTCTCTAGCACCTGAGGCTCTTGCCATATCTTACCATGTCAATCTATCATCTTCAAATACAAGCTCGTTTTCGGCATCTTGTAAGTTGTCACCCATTTCTCCAACCAGCCACTCACTTGAATCATCAAATCTTGTAACGAGATTGGATCAATTTTATTTCTTAAGTCATGACGAGCCTTCAAAGCTTTATTATATTTTATGTAAATAAGATTGTGTAATCATTGATGTTCCAATCGATTTCTTCTCTTCGAGTGAATCTATCATGTCATATAATTTAAAAATATATTAATATATATATCTAAATAAATAAATTAATTGAAATAAAAATATTTAGTGATCCTTACATACTCAAAGAGATTACAGCTTCGCTCATAACCTAAAGTGCTACATGTTAAACTAAGTATTTTGATAGTAAATTGCTATAAGTTTGTAGTAAAATTTCCGAATAGACTCCACCATTCAGTTGCAAAATTTATGTTATTATTTGCAATAACATAATAACATACCACATATGAAATTATTTATATCAATTTGTTAATACCTGGGGATGTAGTTGTCCTGGATCGAATTGTCCTTGGAATTTCGAAAAGACCTTCGACATTTTATATAGAGATAATTCATGAATAATCTTATCTTGCACTTCAATGCCTGGAGCTAATCTTGCAGTGCGCTGATATAACCCATCTAAAACTTTTGCATCAAACCCAGTAGACGTAATCTTATAAAAAAAATTTTGGATTCAAATAATATTCTGCTGCATGTAAGGGACGATGAAGCTGACAATTCCATCTTTCATCAATGATTGTAAAAATTTTCTCATATTTTTCTTCATTTTCATTAAAAGACCTTTTAATTGTCTCCTTTACTCTATTCATAGCCTCATAAATATATCCCGTTGCAGGCTATTAGTGGCTCATTACCCTTAATATATAAATCACATGATTCCAAAAAGGATGACATTAACATGATATCAGTGGCTCTCTTACCTGTTACTTCTTTTGACCGTTTACTTGTCACTCATTTCTTAGAAGTAAATATATTTCTCAGATTATGTTTTTGACGATGCACGCTCTGTAATGTCAAAAATAATATAGCAAAATTGGGTGACACCATATCTCACAAATTCTTTATTGCTTGTGAATTCTCTCATCATATTCAAAGCTCTAGTATGATTATAAAGAAATCCAACAACAAAGATTGCCCTTTCTAATGTTTTCTTGATGTCCGGGATCTTTCCAATATCGTCCAACATTAAATCGATACAGTATGCCGTACATGAAGTCCAATATAAGTGTTGTCTTTTTTATTCAAGTAATTTACCTGAGGTAAAAGATAAAAAATTAAAAATATTTAATTGAAGATAAAATAATTAAAATATTAAAAATATTTTAAAAATAAATATTATCAGCTAATACATAATTGCTTCTATTGTCGGTTATGACTTGGATGATATTTTTTTCTTCAATTTCTTCTACAAACTTGTCAAGTAAATCATATATATTGTCTCCAGATTTAACAAAACATGAAGCTTCTATTGACTTCACAAACATGGTCCCTAAAGAATAATTAACCATAAAATTAGTTATACTCCAATTCTTTATGACCCTTCAATAAATCATTTGACATAATAGAGCAATCATGTGTTGCCCATGATTCTTTATGGCCCTTCAATAAATCATTTGTATACTCCAATTCTTTTTTCAATAGTGAAACTCGCATTTCATAATAATTAGAGGTTTTAATCCTGTACCATATTTTCTGATAGCTTCAATCATCTCCTTAAAACTGTCTAAACGAGTGGTATTAAGTGGAAGACCAGCTTAATAGAAGAAGAGAGCAATGTGCTGAATTAGTCTTCCTCCTTTTTTTTTATCACAAGCATCACTTATATTTGTTTGTCTTAATTTTGAACCACTTGCTTGCCCTTTGCTTCTGTGATCCTTGAAACATATATAGATCCATCGGTCTCTTTTTACCCTTCTTAGTAGTAGTGTTCATAACTTCTTTTCCTCTTCTGTCGTGTATATTTTTTCCACTTGGGTTGACATTTATGAAATAAACTTCTTTATCATCTTTGATATGTTCAACATTATCCTCTGGTAAATTTTCATAAGATATATTCTTTTGCATCTTTTTCTCATTCATGTAAGCCAATAACTATTCTTTTACCTCAAGTGGACACTTCTTACAAGCTGTTGTGTTTTTGAAATTTTCTACTAAATTTTGCTTTGCATGAAAAATCCCACCTATAGTAGTCTTATCACAGAACATGCAAGTAATTGCATAAGATCTTTAGGATCCGTTAGATAATTGTACTTCCACGCAGGATCCTTCTTTGATGTCATTAGATAATCTATTGAGTTGCCGTGTACATTTGCCATTTATCTTGGAACCCTAAGAATAATTTCAAATAAATAAGGATTAGTATTATTAAAATTTAAAATCAAAATAATATATAATTAATCTAATAAATAAAAATATTATTATTAGTATACTATTTAATAGTATATTGTTAACAATAAATTAATATTATATTGTTAATATATTATTAAAAATACTGTTAACAGTACATTAACAGTATACTGTTAATACTTAATATACTGTATATTGTTAATATAGTGTTAACAATATATTAATAGTATACTGTTAATAGTAAAAACGAGGCGACGAGCTGACCTGATCGAGAGCGAGAGGTGCGGCAGTGGTAGTGACGGCGGCGAGCGGCAGCAGCGATGGCGGTGAAGACCAGCGGCTGTAGTGACGCGGTGAAGAGAAGTGACAACAGCGACGGGGGCGAAGAGCAGTGACGGCAGCAGCAAGGGCAGCGGCCTAATTCCAATTCGAGATAAGAAGATTAAGGTTGGCCTCAGGATACGTTGCTGTGTTAGTTGGTTCGATTGAACTAACTAATGCAAACTACCGAATCATAGCCCGGCTTAACGCGGGCGCGTACCCGAAGCGCCCGACGCCTAAGCTCGGGCGAGCGTCCAGCGCTCGGGCCTAGCCTCGCCTCGCTCGAGCTCTTAGGCGAGCGCCCGAGCGCCTATTGCAATCACTGATTAACAGTCCTTTAAAAAGGCGGTCGGGCGCTCGCCTAGGCGCTCGGGCGAGGCGAGGCCCAAGCGCTTCGTTGAAGGGCTAGGTGATGCGCTTCAATGAGGCGTCGCCTAAGCGCTCCGTTTGAGCCTAAGCACTAGGTACTTCGGGCGAGCGCTCGGTTGATATAAGGCGTTGAGCACTCAAGCAAACGCCCGATTGATATAAGGCGTCGTGTTAATTGGTTCAATTGAACCAACTAACACACACAATTATATCAGCGCATAACCTCAACTCCCAACCCTATATTCTGTCACGGACTTAGCTGAATTTGCCTAAGCCGCGCGGCAGCCTAGCGACAAACTTGAAGACTTAGCTGGGTTTGCCTAAGTCATGAAACACCGAAGCGTATTAGCCCGCAAAGGGTCAGCCCACTTGCAACCTCGTGCGGGTCCCGAAGGACCTACAAAAATAGAAGTTGATTAGTTTTGAAGATGAGCGACGGACAAGTCCCGACGTCTCGCAAAGAGGGCAGCTTTTACAAGCAATTCGTCGAACACCTTAAGTGCAACAGAGAAAGATTTCGAGACCCGTAAAAAGAGAAGTTGATTAGTTTTGAAGACGAACGACGGATAAGTCTCGACATCTCGTAAAGAGGGCAGCTTTTACAAGCAATTCGTCGAACACCTTGAGTGTAACAAAGAAAGAGTGCGAAACAGGACTTTAGAGGGCTGTAGGAACGGTCGCAAGTCCACAAACGATGATCCCCAAGGTATCGGGCGCAAGTCGAGTTCAACTATTGATTAATGCTCACGCCCGATACATACCTGAAGCCCCATCCAGCCCTGTGCCACCCGGGGGGTTCCAAGGGGTTGAGATGGCTGACATTTTTCACCGCTTAGATTGGTCGTCGTAGTACGCAAAAACGACCCAAAACTGGGTAGTTTTTGGCCTGTTTTGGCTTTGCGCAGTGAGCGATCATTCTGCAGTGTTACAAATTGTTTCTGCTTGCATTTCTTAGGCAAAGTCACACAAAACCAAGGCAAAACATGTTGCCAAACATCTGTACAAGCGAACAAAAGCGACGATCGTCCGTGACAAAACGCTTCTCTCTTTGTTGCCGCCGCTAATGATTTCTCCCTATGTGTTCATCACCGATGATTTCTCCCTTTGCTATTGTCGTTGACGGTTTCTCCCATTGCCTTCGAGTCTTCCTCTGTCGTTGGCAGAGTCTCAGCTTCCGCTACTGTCTTCTATCGATGCTATTGTTCAGTGCCTGTTGTTGTCCGCGACTTTGTTGTTATCGTTATTGTTCGCCGCCTCCTGCTGTCGGTGACTCCGCAGCTTCCGTTGCCTGCAACTCAGCTTCTCACCGCGACTTCTTCGGTCTTTATTTATTAATATACTATTAGTAATAAATATATTATTAATAGTAGATTATTAAGTATTATTAAAATAATCTTTATTTATTAGATTAATAAGATACTATTTATATTTTAACATTGTTTTATTTTTAATTTAATATCATCTTTTTATTGAAATAATTATATTTATTAATTATATTATATATATTTTTATTAATATTTTAGAGCGCCTTGCTTTGCTCGGGTGAGCGCCTAGCGCCTTAGGTGTTTTGGGACCTTGGCACCTTTTAGCGCCTATCGCTTTTTAAATGATTGCCCATTAAATTTTCGGATGGTGATGATTTAGTCATCAATTTCACACTTGAGTAAGAGTTCCTTAAATTAGGCTAAATACTTAGCCATACTAGGATTCAACTTTTTAAGGTTTAACAATTGTTTAATTAGTTAGCTTCGAAAGTAGATTGACATATATTTTTATTTAAGTTTTTGTTTCATGACTTTCCATTGAGTGATTGAAGGCTCCCGACGGTGTTACGATTACGTTAACCATTGTTGCCAATACTTCATAGCGGGCCTTACCGGTTTCAAATTACAAACTATATGCATTAAATATCAATCATTCCATACCACTCAAAGCTATCTTCTATACTATTTAACTAGTCAACAAACATATTTGGGTCAAACCTACCATCAAAGTTTAGCACATCTACTTAAACTCTTTTAGCTATTTTCCCGAGATTGTCAGCAAATCGAACTCGTTGGCCCATTACTCGAGTTTGTGGATTTCTAATAGGTTCTAGGAATCATCGTTAAGGTCAAAAGTTAGGTTATCAGGATTTGTTGCAGCATAATTTTCAATAGGTGCCCTATAGTTAGACTTAAGATTTGTTCGAAGTGGAGCTTGGGGAGTAGGTAAAGTTCCTTGATTTGAAGCTATAGATTATGGAGAATAGTCATGTTGCTTAACTGATTCATCAATCTCCTAATTCATGGGTTGTTTATCAAGGTGTTGGAGAGCTCTTAGGAATTGGATCATTGGTCGCATAATTAGTTCAATATTATGTAAGGATATGTTAGTTTGGTCATAAGGGTGTTTATCTCACTTTGTTGGGTTTGGGACTCATTAGGATTTGATTGGTGAAAAGTCATGATTTTAATGCTATCAATACCTTTTGATATGATGTCGTTAATTACTGCAATGCATAATCTAGAGGTGTAATGATTTAAGTGGTTCTTTCATTTTTTTGTGGACAACTTTCAAGGTTTTAAGTGTTAATGGTGCTATAGTTGTAGTCAGGGTTTGACTTACCATTCTGAGTGGGTGGCATGGCACATGTCGCTTCGTGTCGGTGTTGTCAAGTGTCGATATGGCAGGGCATACCGACGGAACAAAAAAGCTAAAAAAACCTCCAAAAAAAAGAAAAATAGAAAAAAACTTAGATTAGGATTTTTTATTTGGAACTAATGTAAGTTTAGGATAATGTCATTGAAAATCTTTTAAATTAGGAAGGAATAACAGCCTATATTTTTCGAGCTTTGAAGAACAACGTTGTGGCACATTTGGAGTTGTTCTTCCAGTGATATTGAATTATCTATAAAGATATGACTTGAATTATTAGATCAGGAGTTAACTTTAAGATTCAAATAAATCAAATAATAAATGGATCGATCGATGGATATAGTTGGTTCTATTGCTAAAATGAACGACGACACTCTATAGGTGGTGGATCAGGATCCTTGATTTTTTGGATTTAGTATGTTTGTCGGATATAATCCTAGATTGCTCCCACAACCTAGTATATTGTTGCACCGTATGCCATATTAATGTGGTGATGGTTGTAGTTTTATTATCGTGAATCATACATGTTCGAGGCGACTCTTGAGACAATTATAATTATGGTATGTGTCGATGGGGAGGTTGAAGAACGCCAGAACTTTTATTTTCGCTACTGATTTGTTGCTCATGTTGGGAAACCTTAGCGAGAGCATCACATGCGCAGCGGAAATATATAATTCATAGTGGGGATTGGGATCCAATTGGCGATCGCTCAAACAAGGAGTTCCTTCGTGAGCGATCGCCCAAACAAGGAGTTCCTTCGTTTGAGCGATCGCCTCGTTGTTGTCACAATATATGGTAATCAGCTCTATGCTGCATGGTACGACTCCTAAATCTCTGATGAATTTCTTCATCCACATCCCTTCCTTTGCTGTTTCTACTGCAACAATGTATTCTGCCTCTATGGTTGAGTCAGTAGTAGTATCTTGCTTGGAACTCTTCCAGCTTACTACTCCTCTATTTAGGGTGAAAACATACCCTGAGTTTGACTTGCTATCATCAATGTCGGATTGGAAACTCGAGTCTGTGTAGCCCTTAGCTTGGAGGTTACCTCCTCCATATACTAGTAAAAGATCCTTAGTTCTTCTTAAGTATTCAAGGATACACTTTACTGACTTCTAGTGTTCTAAACCTGGATCTGCCTGATACCTGCTCGTGACACTCAGAGCATGTGTTATGTCAGGCCTGGTACATAGCATAACATACATCATGATAAACCATATAGTTGAGACATAGGATATCTTATCCATGTCTGCCCTTTCTTCAGGAGTCTTTAGGGACATGCTCCTAAAAAGTGATATTCCATGTCTCATCGGTATGAGACCTCTCTTGGAATTCTCCATGCCAAACCTTTTGACAATAGAGTCTATGTACCTAGATTGGGACAAGCCAAGCATCCTCTTAGATCTATCTCTATAGATACAGATCCCCAAAATATAGGATGCTTCCTCTAATCCTTCATGGAGAAATTTCTGGATAGCCAAGTCTTTACTGTGGAGAGCATTCCTACATTATTCCTAATGATTAGGATATCATCCACATACAATACCAAGAAGGTGATAACACTCCCAGTTTTACACACAAGGTTCATCGTCGTTCTTAACGAAGTTATAAGATCTGATCGTCTCATCAAATTTTATGTTCCAATTTCGGGAAGCTTGCTTTAGTCCATAAATAGGGCATAATTGGATCTCCATCCAATCCTCTATTCGCTGAAGCATCCACTATATGTGTATGACCCTTTAGGTCCGATACCGAGCTGGTCGTATGTCACTCCCATTAGAACTCCTTCTGATATAGTGAATTATTATTCCTATAATAATTCACTCGACTCATCGGCTATGAACGTACTAGGCCACTACGCCATAGTCCCCATACGGTACAGGGGAATAAAATCCATCGGGCCTGTCTGTCCACAGTTACCGTGTATCTGTAATCCGTCATCCATCTAATATTCCAAAGATCGTATATTGGACATGGTACTGTCAGGTCACATACAAAATCAGTTTGTCTTGCTTTAATCGGATTCTACCGGAGAACTCTTTCTCTCTCAATCCGGATAACCCTGGCCAGGGATTTGTCTGAGCAAGCACATATGAGATATTCCTCTCGTGATACCGAGAGTGGATGATCCTCTATTGACACTCAATTGCCTTTGTAAGGTTAGCTACCAATCCCGATAACCAGCTGTACCAGATCTGGAACTTTCCAAACCTGTAAGTCTGACGTCAAAGAAAGGAGTGCTCATACAAAGCATCCTTGGTGCCTCAAGTCAAAGGACCAGATACACAACTGGGACTATGGAATCGCTGTTTGACATTAGGTATCATCAACCATACAACATTCCATAAGTGGATCAATCAGTGAACTCATTCTCCAATGAGCACCTGTACTATATCCTTAGTCTCTCCACACAAGTGGCTATGAGACCAGCCGTCTCCATCATATGGACGGGTATATAGTACACCGGTCTGTCCGGTTATCTCGATATACCTCTCGAGTAACCTATGATTGAGATTATTTATTATCTGTGTTTAAATGTGAATTGATCTCATTATCGTGATCTCATTATCGTGATCTTATCACGATTTAATTTCCATTGCACAGAGCCAAGGACATCACTATATATATATATATATATGCAACAGATAATATAATATGGGAATATGTCAATATTGATCATAAGCAAAAAGATCATGCAGTGTGTCATACGTGCCATCACTCACGTGATTGGCTTGCAGGGCACCAGTAACTAGCAATCTCCCACTTGACCTAAAGCCAATCACCTATGTGTCTGATCCCTGTCAGACCCCTGTGACGCTCAAATACAATCTGAGCCAACGGTTTTGTCAGTGGATTTGCAATGTTATCTTTGGATGAAACTCTTTCTATTGCTATATGTTTACGGGCTATGATCTCTCTAATCAAATGGAACTTCCTCAGAATATGCTTAGACTTCTGATGAGACCTGAGTTCCTTCGTTTGAGCGATCGCCTCGTTGTTGTCACAATATATGGTAATCGACTCTATGCTGCATGGTACGACTCCTAAATCTCTAATGAATTTCTTCATCCACACCCCTTCCTTTGCTGTTTCTATTGCATCAATGTATTCTGCCTCTATGGTTGAGTCAGCAGTAGTATCTTGCTTGGAACTCTTCCAGCTTACTACTCTATTTAGGGTGAAAACATACCCTGAGTTTGACTTGCTATCATCAATGTCGGATTGGAAACTCGAGTCCGTGTAGCCCTTAGCTTGGAGGTTACCTCCTCCATATACTAGTAAAAGATCCTTAGTTCTTCTTAAGTATTCAATGATACACTTTACTGACTTCTAGTGTTCTAAACCTGGATCTGCCTGATACCTGCTCGTGACACTCAGAGCATGTGTTATGTCAGGCCTGGTACATAGCATAACATACATGATAGACCCTATAGCTGAGACATAGGATATCTTATCCATGTCTGCCCTTTCTTCAGGAGTATTTAGGGACATGCTCCTAAAAAGTGATATTCCATGTCTCATCGGTATGAGACCTCTCTTGGAATTCTCCATGCCAAACCTTTTGACAATAGAGTCTATGTACCTAGATTGGGACAAGCCAAGCATCCTCTTAGATTTATCTCTATAGATCCTGATCCCCAAAATATAGGATGCTTCCTCTAATCCTTCATGGAGAAATTTCTGGATAGCCAAGTCTTTACTGTGGAGAGCATTCCTACATTATTCCCAATGATTAGGATGTCATCCACATACAATACCAAGAAGGTGATAACACTCCCAGTTACCTTCCTGTACACACAAGGTTCATCGTCGTTCTTAACGAAGTTATAAGATCTGATCGTCTCATCAAATTTTATGTTCCAACTTCGGGAAGCTTGCTTTAGTCCATAAATGGACTTGAGCAACTTGTACACTTTATCTGGACTCTCTTTGGATACGAATCCCTCCGGCTGTATCATATACACCTCCTCCTCGAGGTTGCCATTGAGGAATGTCGTTTTGACATCCATCTGCCAGATCTCATAGTAATAGTGTGCTGCAATGGCCAAAAGAATTCTAATGGACTCAAGCATGGCTACAGGTGAAAAAGTTTCGTCATAGTCAACTCTTTGTCTTTGATGATATCCTTTAGCTACTAGCCTTGCCTTATAGGTTTCTACCTTTCCATCTACTCCGATCTTCTTTTTGAAGACCCACTTGCAGCCGATAGGTACGATACCCTCAGGCGCATTCACAAGGTTCCAAACCTTGTGAGAGTACATGGAATCCGTCTCAGAATTCATGGCTTCTTGCCACTTCCCGGAGTCTATACTCATAATAGCCTCATCGTAAGTTTGAGGATCAACATCTTGAGAGTCCTCTCCACTGATATGTCCCACATATTTTTTAGGAGGGTGAGATACTCTGCTAGGCCTATGCAAAGTTGGAATTTGTGTGTTAGGTACCTGAACAGAGTCGGGCTTTGGAATGGTGCTTGAGCTAGGTTCTCAAACCTTGCTCAATTCTATCTCACTCCTAGTGCTTCCACCAAGAATGCGTTCCTTCTCAAGGAATATAGCTCTCTTAGCAACAAAGTCCTTTCGGTCCTCGGGATGATAGAAATAATACCCCAAAGTCTCCTTAGGGTATCCTACGAACGTGCACCGTTCCATCCTTGATTCCAACTTGTCAGGGTTGTGTCTTCTAACGTGGGCATGACAGCCTCAAATCTTAACTACCTTAAGATTGGACTTCTTTCCTTTCCATATCTCATATGGTGTAGACATTACCGATTTTGATGGAACTCTGTTCAGAAGGTAAGCTGCGGTCTCTAGACATATTTATATTCATGATGTGTGGAGAAGTGTCTAACACATATAAGCCATTTATAAGGGTCCCTCTAGTGATGATCTTATCATCCATAATTATTGAACAACTATTGTTCTCAAAAACTAATTTATATCCACTATTTGTCAAACAAGAGATGAAAATAATGGAAGGGACAAAATAACATGCATCTAATGCAATAATAACTCCACCAGACAGATGTAGGATGACCTCCCAATAACAATTTTAGCAACTCTTGCTCCATTGCCCATCTTGAGGTCCATCTCGCCTCTGGCCAATCTCCTAAGTCTTGTCATAATCTGCAACGAATTGCAGATATAATAAGCACTCCCGGTATCCAATACCCATGTGTTATCATGAAAATCTAACAAGTGGAGACTGATCATGAATATACCTGAAGCTTCTCCAAGCTTCTGTTTCGCTTTATATGCAAGGTAGTCCTTACAGTTCCTCTTCCAATGCCCGTCTTGGCCGCAGTGGAAGCACTGTCATTTGTCCTTTGCCGGGTCTTCCTTGGCAACTTTTGCCTTACCCGGTCTTTTTTTGCCCTTGCCCTTCTTAAGGGTCTTGCTGGCTTTCCTTTTCTTTTTGGTCTCACCAATAGAGAACTAGCTTTTCCTTCTTGTTGACACTCTCAGCTTCCCTCAACATATTTAGGAGCTCAGGGAGAGTCACCTCAAATTTGCTCATGTTAAAATTCATGATGGAGTAAGAAAAGGTATCTGGTAGGGATTGAAGTATAAGATCAATGCACAGGTTATCCTTTAGGACTATTCCTAGACCTGTGAGTTTCTCGATCCACTCTATCATCTTTAGGACATGGTCCTTAACCGATATCCCTTCTGTCATCCTGGCTTGGAAGAGTCTCTTAGATATCTCATATCTTTGAGTTCTTCCCTATTTCTTAAACAGCTGGCGGAGATGAAGAATGATAGAATCTGCATCCATGTTCTCATGTTGCCTCTGTAACTCAGGAGTCATGGAGGCCACCATATAACATTTTGCCAATATGGAATCATCTATATACTTCACATGACGAGCGATCTCATCCTTGCTTGCCCCTTTTTCTGGCGTGGGCACAAATATATCAAGGACGTATACGATTTTCTCCGCAGTGAGAATAATTCTGAAATTACGGAGCCAATCCGTGTAGTTTAGACCAGTGAGGTGATTGACATCAAGTATGCCACGCAGGGGGTTTGCGAGCGACATGTTTATGACAAAACAAGATATAACAAAAATAAATAATATGCAGATTTTGCAGAAAATACTAATTAAGATATGGACTTGTCACTATTTTCTTAATGTACTCCCACTATTTTCCTATCTTAATGTACTATTTTCCTAGCGAATCACGCGACACCCTCGACACGTGAGACGAAAGTCTCCGGCAGACTCATAGTGGGGATTGGGATCCAATTGGCGTCTTAGTGCAACCTCGAGGGACTCGACCAATTACACTAAGCCCAAAAGGTAGACAATTCTTGTCAATCATAACTCCTTGTGATTCCCTTCATGTTCGGCCTCCGAATCATCATGGTCTCGACTGATCGACCAACCATAAAGTTCAGTTAAGTCATCATCATCATTACAAGATGAGTCTGATTCGATGGATATGCTCTCGACTGCTCGACCAAGTCATACCATGTCCTCAGGTCACCGGTGACATCTATGTGTTGTAGGTAAGAACTCGATCACATAGATAGGTGAGCCTCGAGTGACATGACCAACTCAACCTATGTCGTGATTCAATTTCTTCCTATAACGATGAAAGGTCACGTGGGTCAATCTTATTGCCTTACGCTTACCGACTTAATATTATCGTAGGAGGGGATTTTATTTTGTATTGGTCTCCTAATATGTCGTGTCACACACATACATATTTAATATGTATCTACATCGCATGCAAATATATATATATATATATCTAGTAGGTGTATAATACATCATATATGCAAGCCACACCGGATGATCATGTGCCGTCACCTAATATGATTAAGCTTGAGCCAATGAGCCTAATCACTCACAATAGGATCTATGCGTGCATCGGTGTATCTCTATGCCCTGTGATTGTTGATCTTGTCATCATCGGTTTCGTCGGATCGTTGCATCACCATGCGTCATGATCTCTCGCCACGGTATCGTGGGTCCCGCTATCACCTTCACGCTTTTATTGCGTCTCTCCATGTAATTACAAATAATCATAGGCATGCAGACTCGACAATAGACGAGAAAAACAAAGGCTCGCAGGCCCCAATAATAATAATAATATTACACACATCACAACAGATGGCTCATGATCATCCATCCACATCATACATCACATGTACATCACATCATATATAGGATTACTAGATATATAATAATTAATTAAATTATTTAATTAATTATTTTTCTAGAAATCAAGACATACTTGGAATTTTCAAAATTGTCAAGGGCATTTTCGTAATTCTGGATAAAAGGACAGTCAGCGTGTTTTTGGAATTCTGTGCATAGGACAAACCTCAAAATTTCTCAAATTCTAAAGGGCAAGATCGTCATTTTCTCAAAAGGATGCCCTAGCCCTTCCATCACCCTCACTGCGTCGCCATCGCCGCCGCTGCCCTTGAGCAGGCGGCGGCAGCCTTGCCCACTGGCAGTCGCCCTGCCAAGGGGCGGCCGCCCCTGTGGCCGGCTCTACTCCCGCGGGTGGCACTTCCACGGGCACCGCCCCTCTGCGGACTGGCTGTGGGCGGGGCGGCTAGTCCGCCCCTGTCAGTTGCTGCCCATGCGGGCGGTCGCCTGCAGGCGCTGGCGTCTGCTTCCCCTTGCGGGCGTCGCCGGCCTCCCTTGCGGGCTGGCCCTGGCCGCAGCCGGCCGCCCCCTTGCGGGTGGCCAGGCCGTGGATGGCCGCCCCCTTGCGGGTGGCCAGGCCGTGGATGGCCGCCCCTGTAGGGGGCCTGGCCGTGGCCAGCCACCCTTGCAGAGGTCTTGGCCATGGCCGGCCACCGTCTTTCCTCGCTTCCTTTGTTGCGAAAATGCAGCAATAACGCGTAGAACGATTCTACGCGATTCAATCTCATCACATGCAGTTTAAAATTAATATTTCGCACGAAAACCTTGGCTCTGATACCATTGTTGGGAAACCTCAGCGGGAGCATCACATGCGCAGCGGAAATCAAAATAAAAACTGGTTTCCCACGCAGATCAAATCGTCGTGCAAAAAAATTGGGGTCGTGAGAAAAACGCAAAAATCGATAAATCGCGATACATGAGAGATTGATTTTACTTAGGAAGATCGTATATCCTTGTATTCTAGATCCAGATGGAGAGGATGAAGGAGGTCAAGCGTCTTCCTCTCTAGCGATATCCACATGATGGATCTCTGCAGCGAAACTCCTCCAATCTGAACTCGCAACTCTTGCGCAGAAGGGGGGAGGAGAATAGGAGGGGGATGCCAAAGCTGCAGCCTATCAATCATGAGTTTCCCCTTCTATTTATAGAGAGTTACCAAAAAACCCTAGGGCTCCTGCCTTAGTGGGTATTGGATCTCCATCAAATTACCTACTAACCTTGCATTATTGGATCTTTATCTAATAATTTCCTTAGGCCTTTAATTGGGCCTCAATCATGGAGCCCATCAGCATAGGGTCTCATCTAATGAGAATAGGGGCTAATTGGATCTCCATCCAATCCTCTATTCGCTGAAGCATCCACCATATGTGTATGACCCTTTAGGCCCGATACCCAGCTGGTCGTAAGTCACTCCTATCAGAACTCTTTCTGATATAATGAATTATTATCCATATAATAATTCACTCGACTCATCGACTATGAATGTACTAGGCCACTACGTCATAGTCCCCAGACGGTACACGGGGATCAAATCCATCGGACCTGTCTGTCCACAATTATCGTGTATCTATAATCCCTCATACAACTAATATCCCAGAGATCGTATATTGGACATGGTACTGTCAGGTCATATACGGAATCAGTTTGTTTTACTCTAATCAGATTCTACCGAAGAACTCTTTCTCTCTCAATCCGAATAACCCTGGCCAGAGATTTGTCTAAGCAAGCACATATGAGATATTCCTTTCGTGATACCGAGAGTGGATGATCCTCTATTGACACTCAATTGCCTTCGTAAGGCTGGCTACCAATCTCGATAACCAGCTGTGCTAGATTTGGAACTTTCCAAACCTGTAAGTCTGGCGTCAAAGAAAGGAGTACTTATACAAGGCATCCTTGGTGTCTCAAGTCAAAGGACTAGATACACAACTGGAACTATGGAATCGCTGTCTGACATTAGGTATCATCAACCATACAACATTCCATAAGCGGATCAATCAGTGAACTTATTCTCCAATGAGCACTTGTACTATATCCTTAGTGTCTCCACACAAGTGGCTATGAGACCAGTCGCCTTCATCATATGGACGGGTATATAGTACATCGGTCTGTCTGGTTACCTCGATGTTCCTCTCGAGTAACCTATGATTGAGATTATTTAGGATCTGTTTTTAAAGGTGAATCGATCTTATTATCATGATCTCATCAAATCCGATTCCCATTGCACAGAGCAAGGACATCACAATATATATATGCAACAGATAATATAATGTGAGAATATGTTAATATTAATCATAAGAAAATAGATCATGCAGTGTGTCACACATGCCATCACTCACGTGATTGGCTTGCAGGGCACCTGTAACTAGCAGCTCTGTATCATAAGACCGATCAACCTCAGAAAAGAATGACCAACTATCATCGGACTATTGTTGGTCGTATAGGAATACATAGTTACATACCTTTTGATTAAAGTGATCTTACTTAAAGTGTTAATTCTCTCAAATTTGTTCCAATCCATAAATCTTAGTTTTGTTGAATTTAAGAGTGAAAATGTAAGAATGAAAGAGAGAGAGATATGTGAGTGAGGATGAGTTTGAGAAAGTAAAAGAGTTTGAGAGAGAAAGATTTTGAAAGAGGGGGGAGAGAAGGGTTTAAAAACCCTTTGAATTGGTTCTAACGGAAAAGAATTGATCATTGGAAATAGGTAAATCTCAGCCCTTGATCGGTTTCGATCGAAATCCGACCATTATCGATTGGTACAAGTCGAAACGGTCGAGTTTTGATAGGTTCACCCGATACATATCCCGTATCGCTTGATATGGGGTCCCTAATGTATAATTGCCCGATATAGGGCGGTCGGTGTGTCCGTCACCTATTAGACCAATATGTACTGCTCATACCATACCGTTTTGGGTGATGATGAATAGAAAAACAAGAGAAAGCAAGGGAGAGAAAACGATGAAAACCACGATCTAACGAAATATATGATTGTTTTTAAACAAAAATAATAGTGAATGTTTCAAAAATTACTAGACATCGAGAGCTAAATAGTTCACTAAATCCATAAGGACAGTCACCTCAAAGTCCAGCTTCACACACAAGGGGTTGACATTGGAGGTGCAAGGATCTTAGTGTTGGTCAAAGATTTCTTGCCAGTTGGGACCAAATGAGGTACAGGACAGATTTCTTGAGAAGCTTTGATGTCAACTGATGTAGAATAGGGTAAAGAAATAGAGAGAGCAAGAGAGGTGAGAAAAGGAGTGACATTAGAGATTAGAGAGGAGAGAAAGAGAGGATTGAGATTAAAGATTAGGGAAGATAGAAAGAGAGATTACATAGGAGACAGGCTACAAGAGAGGATGCATTTTTTTTTTCATTCAAATATGAAGTGATTCATCTATTGACAATTGCCACTATTTATATAGGAGTTTAGTAGTCTTAGTATAATAAATGAAGGCAATAATTTCCAAGAGTAATCTCCAAGGGAACTTGTATGCCTTGTAGAAACTCAAAATGTGGTTTCTAGGGTACCTAAATAGATTTAATGAAATTTATCATAGCTGAGAAGTAAAGAGTGCTCTTAATATAAAAATAGAGTTCCAAGGTTAACACCTAGAAATACCAAAAGACTTTTCAATTTTTCACATAACTCTTAAAGTTTCTAGGCCAAATAATTGATGACTTTTTGCTGATTTATTTGCCTAGAATAATGTTTTCTGAAATCCCTTATGATGGTTCTCCATCATACTTTCTTTAGAAGTTCTAAAGATCTGACTAAATATTCCTTTTATATATGGTCTGTATATATGAAAGAAATGTATATGGTATCTACAGAAAAATCTTATGTCTTATTTCTTTCTTGTTGTTAAATCTGTGTGCTTTGCTGCTTTGATGTATAATAATGTACTATAATTATCTTGCCAATTATTGACATCCTCTATCCTTTCCATTTGTTCATAAAAAAAATTTACCAAACAGAAAATTCCCTCAATTTCTTCAGAAATTGTTAAGTTGACACAAGTCATAGTGGATGCTGTGGTAAAGCTATGCAGAACTTATTGTCAAGCTGTTAAGTGGGACTTTTATAAGATGAATGCTGACAGAAACAAAGAAATGATTGAGGTAGGTGTAGATCTTGCTAGTCATGTGGTCAACATAACAGCATGCACCATAAAGTATTTGTATGAACTAGGTATGTTTGCAGCTGGTGGTGGAGGAAGTCTGGTTACTCTACTAAATGTGTCATGGAAAGGTGTTGTTTCTTTGCTGCAGCTTGGTAAAGGGTTTTTAACTGAAAAAGTAAACGTTGCTGATATTATTCTGAACCTTGTTTCTCTGGTCATTGAGTCCCTGAGATGTGCCTCTGAAGCATGGTATATGACATTACAGGATACACTTACTGGTGCTGAAGCTAAAAGGATCTTTCTCCCAATAAAGTTTTACTTGATAAATGCTGTACGGATTTCATCTGAGTACCCATATGAAGCCATTGATGTGTACAGGGAGTTAACTCGCTGTGCTTTGCTGATCTCATCTTTAGGAATTTCATTTAGCAAGGAGACCAAACTGAGAGCTGCCAGTGAAGCTCTGGCAGAGTTTGTGGAACCAACATCATTACTTCTACTGCATACACTACTGAATACAGCAAATATAAATCTCGAGTCAAGACTCCAGATTTTAGATTGGTTATTAAGTAATGAAAACGATTCTAAATCCACTGTTGTGGTAGAGAATGCTGATAGCTCCTCGGGTTCAACCTCTCTGGGGAGCATATTTCTTGTGAATTGTGATGATGTCCCAATGGCGAGAGCTGTACTACTTGGACGACTTATGCTTTTCTTGAATCTTCTGAAGACTTCTCCAGTTTTGAGGGAAGAAATAGTTATTGGAATCTCAAGGAAATTGGATTGTCTTTTGCATATGATCATGCATGAAGAAGTCTACTCTTTGGCTCTTGGTTTGGAGATAACTGTTAATTGTGTTGTTGGACCAAACTCTGGAGTAACTTGGCAACCGATGTTCTATTTCATCTTGCATTCCTTGAAAATTTTCATGATTGTTGCAGCTTCTTCAGGTCCAGCTTGGATGGAGGTGGAATTCTTCTTACTCCGAAACATCTGCCATCCTCACTTTCTCTGTCTGGAAATTATTACAGAAATGTATTGCTTCCTTTTGCGTCATGGGGAAACAAATATGACCAGTTACATTCTTGATAGACTTTGTTCAGTACTGAAATTTGTAGCATCCTCAGAACCAGATCTCAGACCTCTTGACACTTTAAGAAAGATATCAAGACTAGTATGTGTTTCACTTTCTTATGTGTGTCCTGCTGCAGTGGACAGATTTTACAAACTTGTAGAAAGTGAGGATGAGCCCAATTTGTCACAGATATTGTATTTAGCACTACTTATAGAGGGTTTCCCATTGGAATCATTACCTGATGAGAGTAAAATGATTGCTATTCGCAAATTAGTTACTTCATTTTATCATTTCGCAGAGAACAAAGCCAAAGAACAGGAACTTGGACTAATCAATTCCACAGAATTTTGTAACTCCAGTTCTGTTGGACTACCAGTGCATGCACTCTCATCTGCCCTACAGTGTTGGTAAGCAACTCATTGCTCAAAATATATCATAATGACATCAATTTTCTCAAATGAATCATGTGGCTATTTGAGAAAATTGTGGCTAACCTTTTCTTACATTCTTCAGTCAGGTTAAGGATTCTGATATTGCTGGTGACAAGAATATGGCACACATTGTGAACTTTGCAGTTGTCGTTATTCATGGATATAAAAGTGCCATTGATCTTAAGAAAGATATCTTTGCCACACTTCTAAGTGCAACATTGGTTATCATTTCAAACATGAGGAATTTTTATGGTTCTGCTAAAATGGAAAGACTAATTGTGGAGCTACATACCCTTTTCATGCAATGTCCCACTGATGCTGATGGTATGTTGTATCAGTGCAAGCCTTCTCTTGCATATTTCATGGCTAGCCTCAGTCACATGGAAATAGCAGAAGGTGAAGGGCAGACACTTTGTACTGCAGTATGGGATCTTTATCACATGTTACTGAGGGAACGGCATTGGGCAATTGTTCATTTAGTTATAGTTGCTTTTGGTTATTTTGCTGCCCGTACATCTTGTACTCAGCTTTGGAGATTTGTTCCACATGATGCAACTCTCTCATTTGATACCCACACAGGAACTGAGGCAAATGAAGACCGATTTATGTCGGAGTTAAAATGTGTTCTTGAAAAGGAAGTAGCTTTGTGTGATGTGACTCCATCCAAAGAGCAGTTACATCTCTTACAAGAAGGGATTGTGTTGAGAAAACTAGGCAAAGTGGCATGTAATAATTCAAAAGTTTCTGGCTCTAAGCAACTAGAGATCGATAAAAACTCTGTCAAGAATAGGAAGAGGAAGCTTCTGGACAGAATTTGTGAAGGAATGGAATTACTGCAGAGCGGTGTGAAGGTAATGAACGATGCTCTAGCTCAATCTGATGCCACAGATTTGAAAGACACATTATCATCACATATCTTGTGCCTCGAGGATGTGATTTCTCATTTGGTCGGTTCAACAAATCAGGTATGAGTATTTGATTTCGTGTATAATGCCTGACAAAGAGAATCGATATTGATGACAAAAGTTTGACATGCTGTTTCAGTTTTGTTTCCCCTCCAAAGTAAATTACAATAAGATTATTATCATGGTTCCTATGATTTGAGAAATTATGATAATATGTCAACATAATTTTTACGATTGAGAATCTTGAAAACATATTTTATAATTCATATGATTAGGAGAATAATGACAATCATGATATTCTTAATATTATGATATCATGATAATACTGTCATAATATTGTGTTTCTCAATATCATCCTTCCTAATGTTCCTTTTCTCTTTTTCTATTGAGGCTGAATAATGTGGTTTGATGAATTGCTCAATTGCCTTTAGGATGTCTTCAAAAGTACATTATACTGTTAGAGACCAAATTCAACGGGATTTGCATTTGTTGGTCAAAAGGTGAAACTTCAGTAGAAAATAGAAAGATCACCTTATTAGTTTAGGGAATAATGTGGAATCTAGCTTAGTTCATCCATCTAACGGAGTTTTGACTAGTTCTCCAACGCAAAATATGTCTGAGAATAAACTGAGCACCAATGAGTGAGTCAAACTAAAGAACCTACGTTGGCGTTCAAGATATGAATTAGGTTTGCTAACTCCGTCCCCAATTGCAGTGTTGGGAGCAGCATACAGAGAGATTCTCAACTCTATAGATGTGATGAACTCATATTGGAAGCTAAATGATAATTATAATAGAAATAAAGGATTCTCCCCTCTCTCACTCTCTCTCTCTCTCAAAAAGACAAGTGACAAACATGGGGTTGAAGTCCAAGTCCAGTCCAGGTCGTTGCACTTATAAGAGAGGCTTCAAGATATATATAAAAGAGGCACTGCAAGGGCTACTATTGCAAAACGCAAGGGCTATTGCAAAACATTGTTCGGTGCACGAAACGTGATTGGGATATTCCATCAAAGAAACAATAGAGAATTATTGAGAGTTAATGTTTTTTTGTTTTTAATTTTGATAATAGGTGGGTTATCTTAAAAATGCCAGTCTATCCCTTGTCACATTCACTGCTAATCTTTTGTTCAAAACAAATTATCGAAAATTAAAATGCCACTGTATGGTCAAAATTATAAGGACAATTCTATTTGGCAATCCTCATCAGTGGACATGTCAATCCCAAATCCCTAGTTTTGGGAAGATAGGTTGGAGGCTAATGAAAAAATGTTTACTTAATGGCTAAATTAGATGGTAATCAAATTTTAGGTGAAAAAATTAAGCTAGCGTTAATATTTAATGGTGAAAAATACCAAATTGATTTAATTTCTACGTAACCAATATTTTAAGGTCCTGTTTGACATAAAAAAAATAAAAGGGTCTGAGTACCAACTTGAAATTTCAACTGCAGACGGACAAAAACCAGGAAAAGCCAGTATTGAAGCACAAATCACTGACTCTACTTAAGAGTAATAGTATGTTTCTCACATGATTTGCACAAATCATGGCCCTCATAGGTTGAAAATAAACGAAGCCACAACAATTTTATGATATAAATTAACCGAGTAAGCATCTTGTCGCTCGCCATATTAACCATGTCGGTGCTACTATGATCTTCTTTCACATCAGTATAAGAAGAGAAAACCTGGAAAACGAATACCACGGAATGTGTAAAGCATGCATATCCTCATTTTACTTGATGCAATTTTAAGTTGTAAGCATTAAAAAAGATAATATGTTCTGCTATATGAAAATTTTTAATATCAGAATTAAAATTAAATAATAACAGATATATGTCCATAGGAGTTCCTATCTATTATAGCAAGGGGTTTGAGATAAATAATTAGGATAGTCCTTCCCATCAATGTCATCTCCTACTTATACACCAGAGTGAACGGGCTGTGGACAAATAGGGTCATATCCTATTTATCCATAAATTCTATCTATTTATAGACGAGATCAAAGGGTTTGAGATAAATAATTAGGAGAGTTCCTTCCATCAAGATCATCTACTAAAAAATCATATTATAATTAGACTTTCATTTTATTAATTAATAACCGTTATTGGAATCCAATCAAATCTATAATATATCTTACCTAATTAGATAGGGTCCATTAACCGATAAGATATAAAAAAATAAAATTAATTTAAGAATAAATTTACTTAATTAGATTCTAAAATTTTTGAATCTACAATAAGTCTAACTATCAATACGAGTCATAGCGGTTATATGTCATCAATATTATATTATCTTTTATGCACTACAACATTATTAGTTTTTCCTACTATAGTCCATAATGACCTCTATAATTTATCTTGTCAAGATAATCCTATTATTACATTCAACTATAATATACAAAAACTTAAATATAAATAAGATAATAGAAATAAATAACCTTAATTAAACATGAAAATATCAATTATAACATCTGCCTAAACATGCTTCACCATATCTTTTATTGCTGGCTCACAAGCCCTATTATAAGAACATATTCCTTAAACAGTTTACACTATAGAGCTTTAGCAAATGGATCAACAATCATCGAGAGACGTTTAAGTTCTCAATTGACACTTATTTTTTATGGACTCTTTCTTTAACCATCAAGTATTTTATCTCATTGTACTTGAAATTATTAAAGTACTTACTAATCTTAAAGAAAAAATTACTGTTGTGTTATCACAAAATATCTTCACTGGCCCGACAATTAAGTCGACCACACTAAGTTTTGAGATAAAATTCCACAGGCATAAAGTTTGATTTATAGCCTCAATATATGCCACAAATTAAGTTTCCATTATTGATGATGTAACAAGTGATTACTTTGTACTTTTCTAAGAAATTGCCCCTTCAATTGATATGAATATAAATCCTGAAGTGAACTTATTATCGAGGTAATTTACAAAATTAGTATGTAATCTTTGATCCTCTATAGATATCTCATTACTTTCTTTATAGTTTTCTAATAGTGCATTCTTGGATTGCTGCGATATCTACTCTAACTACAAAACTAAGATCTACTCTTGTATAAATTTGAGCATATAATAAACTTTTAACTGCACATACATAAATAATATCTTTCATTTGATCCCTTTCTAAATCATATTTTAGATATTAGCTTTGACTAAATCTTTCACCTTTAGTAATATGTGTATTATTAGCTGAATAAAGTTGCATATATAATTTCTGAGATAGACCTAGCAATGCTTGAGATCTATCTATGAATATCTAAATACCAATAGCATAGGTTACCTTATTCATATCAACTATCTTAAAATTCTTACTAAGAAACATCTTGGTTTCATATAATAAACCAATATCCTTGTTGACAAGCAAAATATTATCCACATATAAGACCAATATAATAAATATGCTCCCACTAATTTTTAAAAATATGTAAAAAATAATAATAGTTTTTTTGAATCAGAAGGAATTAATGGTATCATGAAACTTTATATATCATTGCTTGGAAGCTTATTTAAGGTCATAAATAGATT
The DNA here is from genome assembly GCA_029747655.1 of Ensete ventricosum. Classification (NCBI taxonomy): domain Eukaryota; kingdom Viridiplantae; phylum Streptophyta; class Magnoliopsida; order Zingiberales; family Musaceae; genus Ensete; species Ensete ventricosum. The sequence goes on from JAQQAF010000009.1 coordinate 20,064,648, forward strand.
TCTTAAGTTTGTAAGTCTAATTTTTTTCCTTTTTTGTGAATTTTTTAGGTTGTTCCATATGGATTTCTTCAACTAGATCTCAATTTAGAAATATTGTCAAAACATCCACTTGATGTAACTCAAGATCATAATGAGCTACTAGTGTCATGACCATCCTTAATGAATCCTTTTTAGAAACTAGAGAAATGGTCTCGTCATAGTCGATAATTTCGTTTTGAGAAAAATCTTTAGCCACGAGTCTTGCTTTATATCATTTGATATCGTCTGTTAAGTCACGTTTTGTCTTAAAAATCTATTTGTAATCGACTCTTTTAAAATTATTGAGTAATTCAATGAGTTCCCAATTACTATTCTAGTCCATTGATTTGAACTTTTCTTTCACTATAGTTCATAACATTTTTTTGAATCGCTACTTTTCATGACTTGTGAAAATGATAAGGGGTTCCCTTCATCTCCATGTTATAATTTGATTTTTATAAATATACCATATAATCATCATAAATGATATGGCTATTTTTCCTTTGAGATCTTCTCAAAACTACCATTTATGATTGTTTAATAAAATCATTAGCAGCAATATCAACATCATAACATCATAATCATTAGAAATAAATCATGTGAGAGTTCATCAATGTTATTTTATTATTCACCCTTCATCAATTCTATTAGTGACTTGAGGAATAATAATCTCTCGAATAAATGATGATAAAGAAGTATTAACTTATATCTCTTGATATCAAATTGATCCTTCAAGATTTTTTCACTTCAATTGATTTTGTCATTTTTTAGGAATCTTATATTACTAGATTTTATTGTCCTCATACTATGATTAGGGGAATATAATATGTATCCTTTGGATTTTTATGGGTTATTAATAAAAATATTTAAAAATAGTTCTTGAATTTAATTTTTTTATATGGATAGAAGACTCTTATCTCTATAAGACATCCCCAAATATATAAATATTTCAGACTAAGTGTTTTACTAGTCCTATACATAGGTATAAAAAATAGCTTATCATGCTCCTAATCATGTCCATAAGAGTATGATTTCGCTTTTCAATAATGTCATTATACTATAGCACACTTGGTAATATATACTGAGCATAAGTACCTTGGTTTTATAAGAATCTAGCAAAAGTTTCAATACTCTGATTAGATTCATCATACCTGTCATAAGATTCACCACCCTACTAGATCTGACAATTTTGACTTCTATTTAATTATCTCTCAATCTCATTTATGTATACTTCAAGAGTGTTAACAACGTGAGACTTTTCATGTATTTGATACACATAGTCATATCTAGATAGATCATTTAGAAATATGATGAAATACATTTCTTCATTGAAATAATAAATATGGAGTGGTCTGTAAATATCAGTATGAATAATCCCAATGAGTTCTTTACTTCTCGTGGCTTTTTTTTGCATGCTTAATCTGCTTTCCTTTAGTGCAATCTATGTAAACATAAAAAATAAGTGAGTCTCTCAAAATATTATCCTTCACTAATCTTTCAATTCTTTCCTTGGAGTTATACTCCAAACATGTATGCCATAATATAGAAGATCTTTCATTATTAAAGCTATGTTTAATTTTGTAAACTCAAGATTCAAATTAATTATGTACAAATAATCATACAAAATTTCAGAACCAACTTTTATTGAATCATAAAATATACCGAGTTTACCATTATTAAAAAAAATATAATATCTTAACTTATCAATTCTAGATAGAAGAACTAAATGCATTAAATGACTCGTCTTTAGGCATAGGCGATAAGTTTCTATTGATATCACTTTCGCTTTAAGATGGTTTTTCATAATAACGAATCTTTCATGTTCTTCTAGTTTTTGGGTTAAAAAGAATCCATATATATTATAGGTAATATGAGTTAAAGCACCAGGATCAATCTATTAATAGTAAAAGAAACTTCTGTAATGTTTGATTCAAAATATACAAGGGTTAAGTTTTTATCTTTCTTTTCAAACTAAGTCTTGCATTTCAGTCTATTTTCATATGTCATTTCTTACCAGAAAAGAATAATTTTACAATGATAGCTTTCTTTTTATTAGTATACTTAACATTTTAAGATATAGTAAATTTATTTGATGGATGATGCTTTAACCTTCTTTTCTAATTACGAGATCTTTTCTATCCTTAAGCTAAATTTTTCCTGAACACATATACTAGTGAGCTCATTCAAGTTTCACTTATTCTTATTTTTATTATAGTGAATCTTGAATAGATCAAACTGAGGAGGAGAATTAAGAATGAATTCATGCCTAATACTTTAAGTTTCACAACCTTGTCAGCCATATTGAGGATGTGATCTATTCAAGATACATTATTAGCAGATTTAAATCTACATTAATATGTCGACCAATAACTTATTAGCAGACTTAAATTTATCTTCAATAGGCCTTAAATATTTTATGTATTATTAGTAGTCGGTAATGAAGTCTTTATGTTATTTGCAAACATCATTCTTATAAATATTAAACTAAGTCTATTAGATCTTTTATAAGCATTTATTTTATTAATTTGTTCCATAGTACTTTCATCAATCAAGTATACAAGCATTTTAACCAGCAATGCTAAGTCAAGATTTAATACGCCTAGTGTTAACCACACATACTCTAACAATTTTGAATAATTTAAATCAGAGTACAAAGACACTAAAAGCACGAGAGTGTATGAAAGAAAATATCACTACAAAATATAAAATAATATTAATACTTTAAAATTTTAAGATATGATGAACTATTGATATCATTTATATTTCACCTTGGGTGAAATATCATATATCTAGTAATTACTCAAAAGATTAATACCATTATGGAATAATATTGCTATCTTTGGGTATATAATCCTAAAATATTAAGATATCTAAAATAGTATCATCTTACCCCATCATATAATTATTCGAAATAGATTCTTTATTAGGATTATCTAAATATCCTAATTATATGTATCTTTTTTGTGAATATTATTTAATGTCATCTAGGACTAATTCTTTAATGTAATTTTATAAGCTATTGGTCTAGGCCATTTTATTAGTTATAAGACTAATATAGTAATATAAAATACAAATATCTTACAAATGATAAAATATTTATTATAGTTTATATGCCATAATTCTATCATCATATAACACTTTGATAGCTACCAATCAAATAAAACTTAGGGATATAATAAATTTTAACTAATTTTAAAGTTTGATTGATAAATCCATATCGAAAATATAATTAACTAAAATGTGAGTAAGGGTTGTGAGCAAAGTAAATGAGTAAGCAAAAACAAATCAAAAGCAAGAGAAGTAATGCAAACTAATTTATAGTCATTCGGTCTTCCTAACCTATGCCCACTCTTAATTTCTCTTCTATTGAGGTCACTGACTTTCACTTCTGATCTTCTTTCTATTTGACGAAATCAACTATCCTTATTATAGCTTTTCTCCTTTTAATAGGCTTAGGAGAAAATCTACACACTCACTCTTTTATAGGATCTCTCACCTCCTATAACTTTGAATCACCTCTAAACTCAAGAAGAAGATATAGTCTCAAATAATGCTCAAAGAGAGAGCTACAACCCTTTACTAACTAAATCTTAGTGGGGTATTTATCAATCCTAAGATTTTCAAAAACAGAGCAAAAAATTTAATCCCTAAAATTTTGGGGTACGGGTGATACTATCGCTGATATATGATGGTACTGCCATCGCAACTTATGACGCTGCAATTTAAACTTTTAGGTGGTACCATTATTATAATATTTGAATTTTGGATAGTACCACCGTTGCCCTAGGTGGTACTACCACCTACATAGGCGGTACCATCACTGATATCACTAACAAGCATTGTTTGTGCTTGTTAGTTGACTTAAGCAGTACTACCACTTAGGTCTGGTGGTACCACCACTAGGCCAGCTCAAGAACACTATTTTGGCCTTATAATGGGCCCAATTCAAGTCGGGTTCAAGCCCATTGGCTTTCTCAATAAGTTAACATGGCTTTGGCCTAATATCAACTCAATTTGACTTAAAAAGATTTCGATCAAGACTTTAACAATCCAATCACATATAGGCACTACTATAAAGCTTTTAGCACATTGTATGCCATCTCGATATATCATCCAATCTTCCAGCACTTCGTCTAAACCTCCGGCATATCATCTTTTCCTTCAGCATATTGCCCGATCTATCAATATGTCCACCTTCACACAACATCTAATCTTTTGATACAATACCTGATCCTTTCATCATGATGCCTGAACTTATAGTATGAAGTCTAATCTTTGGCATATAGACTAATTCTTCGGCTTGACGTTTAATTTTTCATATGATACTTTTCCTAGCATAACATTTGATTCTTCTACTTTGATAATTTATCGTTTGATAATTCAAGTCCATGATCAAAGTATTTCTTGCATCACTTATCTCAAAAGCATATTATCCATAAACATATCAATTGATTTCATCAAAATATAGGATTGAATGGCCTATCCCTTTTTGATGATTATAGCCAATTGATCATGGTGTTTTAACTGGGCTCCCATTATCTATATGTTATTTTGAAAGGTTATGATAAACTTGAATTTACATGATCATATTGTTGAATCTCAAATTTTGATGATGAAATCAACCGATGAATTTATGGACTAATATGCTTTTAAGATAAGTGATGTAGGAAAAACTTTGATTATGGACTCGAACCACCATAGGGCAAATTGTCAAAGCTAGATAGTCAAATGTTGGGCTGGAGAAGTATCATGTTAGCGATTGAACGTCGGGTTGGAGGATTAGTCGATGTGCTGAAGGATGGGCTTCATGCCATGAGTTTGGACATCGGGCCAGAATGATCGGGTATTGCGCCATAAGATCATATGTTGTGGGAAGTCAATATGCCGATAGATCGAGCATTACGTTGAAGGAAAGGACGATACATTAGAGGTTTAGATGAAGTGCTAGATGATCAAATGACACATCGGAATGTTAGATAACATGCTGATTGCTTCGTGATTGTGCTAGATATGTTATTGAGTGCTGAAGTCTTAATTGAGGTTGTTTAATGTCAAATTAAGTTAGTATTGGGTCAAAACTATGCCAACTCAATTAGGAGCTTATTAGGCTTGAATCAAGATCGATTAGGCCTATTGGAAGACCAATTCGATTATCTGAAGCAGGCCTGAGCTATGGTACCACCAGGCTCAGGTGGTGGTATCGCCAAGATAACCGAAAGGCATTGTTTTATGCTTTTCTAGGACTTCTGGTGATAGTACCGCCCGTGGCCAACGATGGTACCAACCAAGCGATGGTGGTACCACCTAGGTCGGTGGTGGTACCACTAGAGCATAGAATCCCAAGCTTTGTTCAGCAGCAGTATTGCTCGACGCCGATATTGGTATCACCAATACCTCAAAAACTTAGGGATTTGAATTTTTTGCATCATTCTTGAAGCCTTTTGGGGACTACAAATACTCTACTCATGTTTGCTTAAGGAACAAGAATTCTTGAGATTAAAAGTGTTATAAACTCTCTTAGAGCATTGGTTGAGTCTCTTCCTCCTTCTTGAGTTTAGAATTTTTTTTAAGTTGTAGGAGGGTTGAGGTCTCTTATAAAAAAGAGGTGTAAATGTTCTCTCCTCAGCCTGTTAAAAGGAGAAGGGTTGTAAATAAGGATAGTTGATCTTTATCTATTAGAAAGAAGATCGATAGTGAAAGCCAGTGGCCTCAAGGGAAGGGGAATCGGGAGTGGACATAGGTCAGGATGATCGAACCACTATAAATTAGTTTGTATCTTTCCTTTGCTTTGCTTTATTATTACTTATTGATTTACTTCACTTATTATCTTTACTTGCACTTTTGGTTAAATATATTTTTGATACAGATTTATCAATCAAAATTTTCAAATCAGATCTTTTTACGATACCATTAATTCAAACCCCCCCGGTGCCATTACGATTCTAACACATATATCATTTTAAATGCTTATACTGAATTCAAATTAGAAATAATTTGATCATAAATTCTATTGATTTTCAATAATAATCATGTCAAAAGTCATATGCATAACTTTAGTTAAAACATCAAAAATTTTTTGTTTAATAATATTTACATAAATCATATACATAATTTTAGTTAAGATATCGAGATAATCATTACACGAAACATATGCATAATAATCATTGAATAAATTATATGCATAATTTTGTTACCATAAGTTAAAATATTATATTTTTTCTTGTTTAACATACATAGTTACCATGCCATAAAAAATAAAGACTACTTCCCCTTTGTCATCAGCAAAAAGGAGAAATATATAAGCTACTCGGATGGTGGTAATCCAAAAATATCTAAATAAAATATAAAAATATGGATCAAAAGTGTCAAGATGCTAATGAATATGTTGTATCTCAATCAGAATATGGTCTTGACTGTTGGGAAACCTTATTAGAGCGTTATATGCATAGTAATAAAAAAAATCTCCCATATTGGTCAAATCGTCATGCATGATTGGTGTGTGAAAAATCATAAGATCAAAAAATCTACGTAACACATATGTTATATGTTTTATATAGAGAGATTGTATATCCCTGAAAACCCATATTCAAAAAGAGAGGATGAAGAAGGTTAGATGTCCTCATCTCTAGCGATATTTATACGATGGATGCAGTGACGATGCTCCTCAGATCACTATGGGATCTTCCTCTCCATGTGTAGCACACAATATCTTTCAACCAAGGAGGATAATAGGCTGAGGAGAATAGGAGGGGCGGTCGCCAGATGCTCTAGCCTATAAACCCTTTAGCCCCCTCCTATTTATAGAGGTTTCTGTCAACTTAACCCTAATGGATTCTAACCTACCGGATACCAGATCTCTATCTAACTACCCAAGCCTCTTAGATTATTAGAACTCTATCTAATAATATCTTATTAGTTCTTATTGAATCTCATCCATAGGATTCAATAATACATGAGCTTATTGGATATTTAATAAAACAGGGGCTCTATGAATATCTTATATCTGAATCTCTACTTGTCGCACTATGTGTGTGGCTCTCTAGGCCTAATATCGAACTGGCCATGAGTTGCACCTACCAGAACTCCTTCTGACTTAGTGAATTATTATTCCATAATAATTTACTCTACTCATCGACTATAGATGTACTAGACCACTAAACTATAGTTCCCAAATGACACAGGGTATATAATCCATTGGACTTGTCTGTCTATAATTATCGTGTATATATAGTCCCTTATCCATCTAATATCCCAAAGACTGTATATTGGTATTGTACTTACTGTTAGGCCTCTTACGGAATCCATCCAGTCTCGCTCTAATCAGATTCTCCCGAAGAACTCTTCTCTCAATCTGAATGACCATGGTCAGAGATTTTCTTGAGCGAGAGCACATGAGATATTCCTCTCATGATACTGAGAGTGGACGATCCTTTATTGACACTCAATTTCTTTCGTAAGGTTGGCTACTGATCCTGATAATCGATTGTACTAGATTTAAAACTTTTAGACCTATAAGTCTGATGTTATAGAAATAAGTACTTTAAATAAGGTATCCTTGGTGTCTCAAGTGTATGGACCAGACGCACAACTAAGACTACATAATTATTGTCTGACATCAGGTATCACTAACCATCTTGAATTCCATAAGCATATCAATCATTAAACTTAATCTCCAATAAGCACTTGTACTGTACCCTCAATATCCCCATATAAGCTGCTATAAGACCAGTGTCTCGATCATATGGACGAGTATATAATATACTGGTCTGTTTGATTATCTTGATGTTCATATCGAGTAACCTATGATCGAGATTATTTAGGGTTAGTGTTTAAAGGTAAATTGATCTCATTATCATGATCTCATCATAATCCAATTGCTATTGCAGAGATCTAAAGACATCACAATATATATAATATGCAACATAAAGTGAGAATATACTAATAATAATAATTAGTAAAAAGATTACACAGCATTTTACACGTGCTATCACTCACGTGATTGGCTTGCAGGACACCTGTAACCAGCAATCTCCCACTTAAAGCTAATCACATATATGTTTGATCTCCATTATACCCTTGTGATGCTCAAATATAATCAGAGACATCAGCTTCGTCAGTGGATCTGCAATATTATCTTCAGATAAACTCTTTCTATTACAATATCTCTACAGGCCATATCTCTCTAATTAGCTAGAATCTCCTTAGAACACTTCTGATGAGACCTAATTCCTTTGCTAGAGCTATCGCTCCATTGGTATCACAATATATGGGAATCAGCTCCTCACTACTTGGTATGACTCCCAAATCAACGATAAACTTCTTTATCCAGACTCCCTCCTTTGTTGCTTCTATCACAGCAATGTACTATGCCTCTGTCGTCGAGTCAGTAGTAGCATCTTGCTTGAAACTCTTCCAACTTACTACTCCATTTAGGGTGAAGACATACCTTGAGTTTGACTTGCTATCATTGACATCAGATTAGAAATTTGAGTCCATATAGCCCTCTATATGGAGGAAACATTTTCTATATACTAGTAAAAGATCATTCGTCATTCTTAAGTACTTAAGGATGTACTTTACTGCCTTCCAGTGTTCCAAATCTGGATCCACTTGATATTTGCTTGTGATAGTCAGAGCATGCACTATATCAGGCCTAGCACATAAATAATAGACCCTATCACAGAGGCATAGGATAACCTATCCATGTGTGTCATTTCTTCGGGAGTATTTGGGGATATACTCCTAGAAAGTGATATTTCATGTCTTATTGGTATAAGATATCTCTTGAAATTTTTTATGCCAAGCCTTTTGAAAAATGAAGTTTATATACTTGGACTGGTATAAGCCAAACATCCTTTTGGATCTATCTCTAAAGATCCGAATCTCCAAAATGTAGGATGCTTCCCCTAAGTCCTTCACAGAGAAGTATCTGGATAGCCAAGCCTTAACTGTGGAGTGCATTCCTATATTATTCTTAATGATCAGGATGTCATCCGCATATAGCACCAAGAAAGTGATAGCACTCCCACAAACCTTCCTATACACACAAGGCTCATCTTCGTTCTTAAGGAAGTCATAAGATTTGATCGCATCATCAAATCTTACGTCCCAACTTTGGGAAGCTTGCTTTAGTCCATAGATGAACTTGAGCAATCTACACACCTTATCTAGACTCTCTTGCTGGTTACAGGTGCCCTGCAAGTCAATCACATGAGTGATGGCACGTGTGACATGCTATGTGATCTTTTTGCTTATGATTAATATTAGTATATTCTCATATTATATTATTTATTATATATATATTATGATGTCCTTAGTTATGTGCAATGGGAATCGGATCGTGATGAGATCATGATAATGAGATCGATTCACCTTTAAACACAGATCCTAAATAATCCCGGTCATTGGTTACTCAAGAGGGACATTAAGATAACCGGATAGATCAGTGTACTATATACCCGTCCATATGATGGAGGCCGCTGGTCTCATAGCCACTCTTGTGGAGACACTAAGGATATAGTATAGGTGCTCATTAGAGAATGAGTTCACTGATTGATTCGCTTATGGAATGCTGTATGGTTAATGATACCTAATGTCAGACAGCGATTCCATATTCTCAGTTGTATATTTGGTCCTTAGACTTGAGACACTAAGGATGTCTTGTATAAGTACTCCTTTCTTTGACACCAGACTTATAGTTTGGAAAGTTTCAGATCTGGTACAACTGTTTATTGAGATTGGTAGCTTGTCTAACGAAGGCAATTGAGTGTTAATAGAGGATCATCCACTCTCGGTATCACGAGAGGAATATCCCATATGTGCTTGCTCAGACAAATCCTTGGCCAGGGTCATTCAGATTGAGAGAGAAGAAGTTCTCCGGTAGAATCCGAATAGAGCAAGATAAATTGATTCCATATATGACCTGACAGTACCATGTCCAATATACGGTCTCTGGGATATTATTTGGATGAGGGATTATAGATACATGGTAACTGTAGATAAACAGGTCCAACGGATTCGATCTCCCTATATCGTCTGGGGACTATGGCATAGTGGTCTAGTACTTCCATAGTCGATGAGTTAAGTGAATTATTATGAGGATAATAATTCACTATATCAGAAGGAGTTCTGATGGGAGTGACTTACAACCAGCTCGGTATCGGGCCTAGAGGGTCACACACATATAGTGGATGCTTCAGCGAATAGAGGATTGGATGAAGATCCAATTAGCCCCTATTCTCATTAGATGAGACCCTATGCTAATGGGCTCCTTACTTAAGGCCCAATTAGAGGCCTAAGGAGATTATTGGATAGAGATCCAATAATGCATGGCTAGTGGGTTATTGGATGGAGATTCAACACCCACTAAGGCAGGAGCCCTAGGGTTTTTGGTGGCTCTCTATAATTAGGAGGGGAGACTCATGGTTGATAGGCTGCAGCTTTAGCTACCACCTCCTATTCTCCTCCCTCACTCCGAGCAAGAGTTGCAAGATTAGATTGGAGGAGTTTCACTGCAGAGATCCATCGTGTGGATACCGCTAGAGAGGAGGACGCTTGACCTCCTTCATCTTCTCCATCCGGATTTGGAATATAGGGATATACGATCTCCCTAGATAAAATCAATCTCTCCAACATCACAGTTTTTTTGTTATTTTTGTGTTTTTCTCGTAACCCCAATCTTTTGCATGACGATTTGATCTGCGTGGGAAACCAAATTTTGTTTTGATTTCCGCTGCGCATGTTATGCACCCGCTGAGGTTTCCCAATAGTGGTATCAGAGCCAAGGTTTTCGTGCTAAAAATTGGTTTTAAACTGTGTGTGATGAGATTGTATCGTGTAGAACTGTTCTACGCGCTTGTTGCAGCGATTGGCAGCTAAAGTAGGCGCTGCCTACGGGGGATGGGCGACCACATGCATGCTGTCTGCATGCAGAGGTGGCTGGCCACGGCCCGACCCCCTGTAGGCGCGGTCGGCCATGGCTTGGCTACCTGCAAGGGGCGGTCGCCCGCAGGGGCAGCAGCTCGCAAGGGGCGACCACCCGCGAGCACGGTCAGCTGTGGCCAGTCCGCAAGGGCCAGTCGACAGCGGCCAGCCCTGCTGCCAGCAGGGGCGGCGGTGCCGTTCGCAAGGGTGGCCACCCCTTGGCAGGGCGGCTGCCGATCGCAAAGGGCAGTCGTCGCCTGTGCAGGGGCAGCGGTGGCGGCGGCGTAGTGAGGGTGAAGGAGGGCTAGGGCATTTTTTTAAAAAAAGATAGTTATGCCCCTCAAAATTTATGAAATTCCAGCTCTGTCCCTTTTATACAGAATTTCTTAAATGCCCTCAACATTTCTAGAAATTTTGAGGACTGTCCTCTCATCCAGAATACCGAAAACACCCTAAATATTTTTGGAAATTCCGAGGACTGTCCTCTCATCAAGAATACTGAAAACACCCTCAACAATTCTGGAAATTTCGAGGACTGTCCTCATGTATAGAATTTTGAAAATACCCTTGACAATTTTGGAAATTCCGAGGACTGTCCTCTCATCCAGAATTATGAAAATGCCCTTGGTAATTCTGGAAATTCTAAGTATATCCTGATTTCTAGAAAAATAATTAATTAAATAGTTTAATTAATTATTATATATATCTAGTAATCCTACATATGATGTGATGTACATGTGATGTATAATGTGAATGAATGATCATGAGCCATGTGTTGTGATTTGTGTAATTATGATTATTATTATTATTATTGGGGTCTGCGAGCCTGCGTTTTTTTTTCTTGTTTATTGCTGGGTCTGCGTGCTTGTGATTATTTGTAATTATATGGAGAGACGAAATGGGAGCGTGGAGGTTACAGCGGGACCCATGATGCTGTGGCGGGAGATCACGGCGCATGATGATGCGACGATCCGACGGAACCGATGATGACGAGATCAACAATCACATGACATGAAGATGCGCCAATGCACACATAGATCCTATTGTAAGTGATTAGGCCCATTGGCTCGGGCTTAATCATATTAGGTGACGGCTCATGATCATCTGGTGTGGCTTGCATATGTGATGTGTTATACACCTACTAGATATATGTATATATATATATTTGCATACGATGTAGATATATATTAAATATGTATGTGTGTGACACGACATATTAGGAGACCGATACGAAACAAAAACCCCTCCTATGATAATATTAAGTTGGTAAGCATGATGCAATAAGATTGACCCACGTGGCCTTCCATCGTTATATGAAGAAATTGAATCACGACATAGGTTGAGTTGGTCGAGTCCCTCAACGCTCACCTATCTACGTGATCGAGTTCTTGCCTACGATATAGAGATGTCACCGGTGACCTGAGGACATGGTATGCTTGGTCGAGTCCCTCGAGAGCATATCATTAAATCAGACTCATCTTGTAACGATGGTGATGACTTAACTGAATATCATGGTTGGTCGAGTCCCTCGAGGCCGAATGTGACGGGAATCACAAGGAGTTGTGATTGGCAAGAGTTACCTACCTTTTGGGCTTAGTGTAATTGGTCGAGTCCCTCGAGGTTGTACTAAGATGCCAATTGGATCCCAATCCCCACTAGGAGTCTGCCAGAGACTTCCGTCTCATGTGTCGAGGGTGTCACATGATTCGCTAAGAAAATAGTGGGAGTACATTAAGATAGAAGTCCATATCTTAATTAGTATTTTCTGTAAAATCTGTATGTTATTTAATTTATGTTATATCTTGATTGTCGCTTGCAAAACCCCTACGTGGCATACTTGATGCCAACCGTCTCATTGGTCCAAAAGCTCTATAATTTGAGAATTATTCTCACGGAAGAGAAAATCGTATATGTCCTTAACATGATTGTGCCCACGCTGGAGGAAAGGATAAGCAAGGATGAGATCGCTCGCTTTGTGAAGTATATAGATAGTCATAGAGGATAACTTGTGTATTGATCTTATACTTCAATCCCTATCAGATTCCTTTTCACAGTTCATTATTAACTTTAATATGAACAAGTTTGATATGACTCTCCCTGAGCTCCTCAATATGTTGATGGAAGCTGAGAGTGTCATCAAGAAGGAGAAGCCAGTTCTCTATATTGGTGAGACAAAAAAGAAAAGGAAGGCCAACAAGATCCTTAAAAAGGGCAAGGGCAAAGAAAGACCAGGTAGGGCAAAGAGAGACTCGACAAAGGACAAAGGACAGTGCTTCCACTACGACCAAGACGGGCATTGGAAGAGGAACTGTAAGGACTATCTTGTAGATAAGGCGAAACAGAAGCTTAGAGAAGCTTCAGGTATATTCATGATTAGTCTTCACTTGTCAGATTTTCATGATAACACATGGGTATTGGATACCGAGAGTGTTTATTATATCTACAATTCGTTGCATGTTCTGGCAAGACCTAGGAGACTGGCCAGAGGCAAGATGGACCTCAAAATGGGCAATGGAGCAAGAGTTGCTACAGTTGCAATTGGGGGGGGGGGGGGGGTGAGGCATCCGACATCTTCCTAGTGGAGTTATTATTGCATTAGATGCATGCTATTTTGTCCCTTCTATTATCAAAAATATTATTTCTATTTTTTGTTTGGCAATTAGTGGATATAAATTTATTTTTGAGAATAATAGTTATTCAATAATTATGGATGATGAGATCATCACTAGAGGGACCCTTATAAAAAGCTTATATGTGTTAGACAATTCTTCACATATCATGAATATAAATATGTCTAAGAGGAAAATAGATGAGTTAAAAAATACATACCTATGACATTGTAGGCTAGGTCATATACATGAGGGAAAGATTCAAAAATTACTAAAAGATGAATACTTAGATCCATTTGACTATGAGTTATATGCAACTTGTGAACCTTGTCTTCGTGGAAAAAATGACCAACTCTTCTTTTAGTGGAACTAGAGAGAGAGCCACTGAGTTATTGGAACTCATAAATAGTGATGTATGTAGTCCCATGTTTACTCAGGCTATAGGTGGTTACTCATACTTCATTACATTCACTGATGATTTCTCTAGGTATGGACACATGTACTCGATGAAGTATAAATATGAGGTCTTTAGGAAATTCGGGGAATATAAGAATGAGGTAGAGAACCAGATTGGAAAGAGTATTAAGACTCTTCGATCAGGTCGAGGAGGAGAGTACTTGAGTACAGAGTTCACCCATTTCTTCAGGGACAATAAGATTCTATCCCAGTGGACACCTCCTTATACACCTCAGCTCAATGGTGTATCAGAAAGGAGGAATCGCATGCTGTTAGACATGGTGCGATCCATGATGAGTTTCGCTGACCTACCCGTTTCATTCTAGGGGTACGCCCTAGAGACTGTAGCTTACCTTTTGAACAGAGTTCCATCAAAGTCGGTAGTGTCTACACTATATGAGATGTGGAAAGGAAAGAAGTCCGATCTTAAGATTGTTAAGATTTGGGGCTATCCTGCCCACGTTAGAAGACACAACCCCGATAAGTTGGAATCAATGACAGAATTGTGCACATTCGTGGGATACCCAAAGGAAACTTGTGGGTATTATTTCTATCATCCTGAGGACTAAAATGTCTTTATTGCCAAGAGAGCTGTGTTCCTTGAGAAGGAACCATTCTTGGTGGAAATAGTGGGAGTGAGATAGAATTGAGCGAGGTTGGAGAACCTAGCTCAAGTACCATTCCAGAGCCCAAGTCTGTTCAGGTACTTAACACACAAGTTCCAACTTTACATAGGTCTGATAGAGTATCTCACCCTCTTGAAAGATATGTGGGACATATCAGTGGAGATGACTCTTACGATGTTGATCCTCAGACCTACGATGAGGCTATTATGAGTATAGACTCCGGGAAGTGGCAAGAAGCCATGAATTCTGAGATGGATTCCATGTACTCTAACAAGGTTTGGAACCTTGTGGATGCACCTGAGGGTATTGTACCCATCGGCTGCAAATGGATCTTCAAGAAGAAGATCGGAGTGGATGGAAAGGTAGAGACCTATAAAGCAAGGCTGGTAGCTAAAGGATATTGTCAAAGACAAGGAGTTGACTATGATGAAACCTTTTCACCTGTTGCCATGCTTAAGTCCATTAGAATTATTTTTGCCATTGCAACACACTATGACTATGAGATCTGGCAGATGGATGTCAAAACGATATTCCTCAATAGCAACCTCGAGGAAGAGATGTATATGATACAACCAGAGGGATTCGTATCCAAAGAGAGTCCAGATAAAGTGTGCAAGTTGCTTAGATCCATTTATGGATTGAAGCAAGCTTTCCGAAGTTGGAACATAAGACTTGATGAGGTGATCAGATCTTATGACTTCGTTAAGAATGAAGATGAGCCTTGTGTGTACAGGAAGGTAAGTGGAAGCACTATCACCTTCTTGGTGCCATATGTGGATGACATCCTAATCATTGAGAATGATGTATGAATGCTCTCCACAATAAAGGCTTGTCTATCTAGAAACTTCTCCATGAAAGACTTAGGGGAAGCATACTATATTTTGGAGATCCGGATCTATAGAGATCGATCCAAAAAGATGCTTGGGTTATCCCAGTCTTGGTACATAGACTCCATTGTCAAAAGGATTGGCATGAAAAATTCCAAGAGAGGTCTCATACCGATGAGACATGGAATATCACTTTCTAGGAGTATCATGTATGCGATGCTATGTATAAGGCCTGATATAGCACATGCTCTGATTGTCACGAGCCGGTATCAGGCAGATCCAGGTTTAGAATACTAGAAGGCAGTAAAGTGTATCCTTAAGTACTTGAGAAGGACTAATGATCTTTTACTAGTATATGGAGGAGGTAGCCTCTAGGTTGAGGGCTACACAGACTCGAGTTTTCAGTCTGACATTGATGATAGCAAGTCAAATTCAAGATATGTTTTCACCCTAAATGGAGGAGCAGTAAGCTGGAAGAGTTCCATGCAAGATACTACTGCTGACTTGACCATAGAGGTGGAATACATTATTGCAGTAGAAGCAGCAAATGATGGGGTTTGGATGAAGAAGTTCATCAAAGATTTGAGAGTTGTACCAAGCAGCATAGAACTAATTCCCATATACTGCGACAACAATGCGGCGATAGCTCAAGCGAAGGAACCTAAGTCTCATCAGAAGTCTAAGCATGTTCTGAGGAGGTTTCATCTGATAAGAGAGATCATAGCCCGCAAAGATATAACAATAGAAAGAGTTACATCCAGAGATAACATTGCTGATCTACTAACGAAGCCACTAGCTCAGATTATATTTGAGCATCACAAGGGTTTGATGGGGATCAGACACATAAGGTGATTGGCTTTTGGTCAAGTGGGGGATTGCTAGTTATAGGTGCCCTGCAAGACAATCACGTGAGTGATTACACGTGTGACACGCTGTGTGATCTTTTTGCTTATGATTAATATTGGTATATTATCATATTATATTATTTGTTACATATATATTGTGATGTCATTGGTTCTGTGCAATGAGAATCGGATCGTGATGAGATCACGATAATGAGATCGATTGATTTTTAAACAAGATCCTAAATAATCCCGGTCATAGGTTACTCAAGAGGGACATTGAGATAACCGGATAGATCGATGTACTATATACTCGTCCATATGATGGAGGCGACTGGTCTCATAGCCACTTGTGTGGAGACACTAAGGATATAATACATGTGCTCATTAGAGAATGAGTTCACTGATTGATCCGCTTATGGAATAATGTATGGTTAATGATACCTAATGTCAGACAACGATTCCATAGTCCCAGTTGTTTATCTGGTCATTAGACTTGAGACACCAAGGATGCCTTGTATGAATACTTCTTTCTTTGACGCTAGACTTACAAGTTTGGAAAGCTCCAGATCTGGTACAATTGGTTATCGGGATTGGTAGCCAACCTTACGAAGGCAATTGAGTGTCAATAGAGGATCGATCATCCACTCTCGATATCTTGAGAGGAATATCCCATATGTGCTTGCTTAGACAAATCCTTGGCCAGGGTCATTCGGGTTGAGAGATAAGGAGTTTTCTGGTAGAATCCGAATAGAGCAAGATAAACTGATTCCGTGTATGACATGACAGTATCATGTCCAATATACGGTCTCTGGGATATTATTTGGATGAGAGATTATAGATACATGGTAACTGTGGACATACATGTTTGATGGGTTCGATCCCCCAGTACCGTCTGGGGACTATGGCGTAGTGGCCTAGTACGTCCATAGTCGATGAGTTGAGTGAATTATTATGAGGATAATAATTCACTATATCAGAAGGAGTTTTGATGGGAGTTACTCACAGCCAGCTCGGTATCGGGTCTAGAGGGTCACACATATATGGTGGATGCTTCAACGAATAGAGGATTAGATGAAAATCTAATTAGCCCTTATTCTCATTAGATGAGACCCTATGCTGATGGGCTCCTTGCTTAAGGCCCAATTAGAGGCCTAAGGAGATTATTGGATAGAGATCCAATAATGCAAGGTTAGTGGGTTATTGGATGAAGCTCCAACACCCACTAAGGCAAGAGCCCTAGGATTTTTGGTGGCTCTCTATAAATAGGAGGGGAGACTCATGGTTGATAGGCTGCAGCTTTAGCCACCACCTCCTATTCTCCTCCCTCCCTTTGAGCAAGAGTTGCAAGATCAGATTGGAGGTGTTTCACTGCAAAGATCCATCGTGTGGATACTGCTAGAGAGGAGGACGCTTGACCTCCTTCATATTCTCCAACCAGATTTGGAATATAGGGATAATATGATCTCCTTAGGTAAAAATCAATCTCTCACACATCGTAATTTTTTTTAATATTTTTCTCGCAACCCCAATATTTTGCACGACTATTTGATCTGTGTGGAAAATCAGTTTTTGTTTTGATTTCCGCTGCGCATGTGATGCACCCGCTGAGGTTTCCCAACATCTCCTTGGTTACGAATCTCACAAGCTGTATCATATACACTTCCTCTTGAGGTTACCATTGAGGAATGTAGTGTTCACATCTATCTGTCATATATCATAGTCATAGTGCGCTACAACAGCCAAAAGAATTCTAATGGATTTTAATATGGCTACGTGTGAGAATGTTTCATCATAATCAACTCCTTGCCTTCGAGGAGACCCTTTGGCCATCAATCTTGCCTTATAGGTCTCTACATTTCCATATACTCTGATCTTCTTCTTGAAGATCCATTTATAGCCGATGGGTATGATATCCCTAGGTGCATCAACAAGGTTTTAAACATTGCTAGAGTACATATAATCCATCTTACAATTCATGGCTTCTTGCCACTTTTCGGAGTCTATACTCATAATAGCCTCCTCTAGGTCTAAGGATCAGCATCTTGAGTGTTGTCCACTGATATGTCCCACATATCTTTTAGGAGGATAAGATACTTTGTCGTACTTGCGCAAAGTTGGAACTTGAGTGTTAGGTACTTGAACTGACTCGACCTCTAGAATGGTGCTTGAGCTAGGTTCTCCTACGCTCAACTCTATCATGCTTCCACAGTTTTCACTAAGAATGTATTCATTCTCAAGGAACACTGTCTTCTTGGCAACAAATAACTTTTGGTACTCAGGATGATAGAAATAATACCCATAAGTTTCCTTGGGATATCCCACAAACTTGCATCGCTCCATCCTTGATTTCAACATATTGAGGATGGGTCTTTTAATGTGTACAGGGCATCCCCAAATCTTAACAATCTTAAGATTGAGCTTTTTCTCTTTCCATATCTTATATGGTGTAGACTATCGATCTAGATAGAACTCTGTCCATAAGGTAAATTATGGTCTCCAAGGCATACCCCTAGAATGAGACGGGTAGGTCGACGAAACTCATCATAGACTGCACCATATCTAATAATGTGTGATTCCTCCTTTTTGATACACCATTGAGTCGAGGTGTATAAGGAGGTGCCCATTAGGATAGAATTTCATGATCTATGAGGAAATGGATGAACCTTGTACTCAAGTACTCTCATCGATCCAATCAAGAGTCTTAATACTTTTTCTAGTCTAGTTCTTTACTGCATTCTTACATTTCCTAAATTTCTCGAATGCTTCGGACTCATCCAAACCTAGAGAAATCATCAGTAAAAGTAATAAAGTAGGAGTGACCACCTATAACCGGAGTGGACATAGGACCACACACATCACTATGTATGAGTTCCAGTAACTCAGTGACTCTTGCTTCAATTCTACTAAATAGAGAGTTGGTTAACTTTTCATGAAGGCATGGTTTACAAATTGCATATGATTGATAGTCGAATCGATCTAAATATCCATCCTTTAGCAACTTTTGAATTCTTCTCTCATGGATATGACCTAGCCTACAATCCCACAAGTAAATGCATTGTTCACCTCATCTCGTTTCCTCTTGGACATACATTCATGATATGTGGAGCAATGTCTAGTATATATAAACTATTATGCAATGTTCTTCTAGTGATGATCTTATCATCGAAAATCAATGAACAACTATTATTCTCAAAAACTAATTTAATCCTACAACTATCAAAATGAAATAGAGATAATATTTTTGATAATAGAAGGAACGTAATAACATATATCTAATGCAATAGTAGCTCCACCAAGCAGATGTAGGATGATCTCACCAACAATAACTATAGTAACTCTTGCTTTATTACTCATCATGAGATCCATCTTGCCTCTCACCAATCTCTTAGGCCTTCACAAAACTTACAATAAATTACAAGTATGATAAGCACTCTCGGTATCCAATACCCATGTCTTATCATAAGAATATGACAAATGGAGACTGACCACGAATATACCTGAAGATTCTCGAAGCTTCTATTTTGTCTTCTTTGTAAGGTACTCTTTACAGTTCCTTTGCCAATGCCCATCTTTGCCATAGCGGAAGCACTGAGCTTTATCCTTTGCCAGGCCTTTCTTGACAAACTTTGCCTACCCGGTTTGCACTTACCCTTGCCCTTCGTATGAGATTTATGAGCCTTCATTTCTTTTGGGTATCATTAATGTACAAAACTGATTTCTCTTTCTTGATGGTACTCTTAACCTCTCTCAACATATTGAGGAGCTCAAGGAGAGTCACTTTGCTAGGACTCTAGCTAGGGGAGTCCTAACTTAGTTTTATTAAAGAGGGCAATCATGTAAAATCTAAGGGTATTCATGTAAATCCTATCTAGCCGACCTCTATTAAGGAAAGAATGGAGGACAACTAGGATAGAATTAGTTGAGGAAGATATTTGGTTACCTTAATTGACCATTTCTTATACTAGTTAAAGAGGGGGTTGGTTAAGAAGGGGATTATGTTAGAATAGGATTAGGAAAATAATAAGTAACCGACCACCCCTAGTTAGGCCGGTTGGAAGTTAGAATTAGAGGAGTATTAGGAGTTGCTTAAATGTAAGAGTTTTGAAGTAGGGGTCCTCTTAGGAATTAGGGTTAGAGGGTCTATAAATAACCTTATAACCCTCCACTTTTTATCATCAATTGAAGAGTCTTTTATGCAGCCTTTGAGCAGCACTTTGGAGGAGGGAACCCCTATAGAGTTCTAAGGAGGCCGATCCCTTATAGAGATCACCCCCAAGCTTAGAATCCACTAGGGTTTTAACACTTGGTATTAGAGTAGCATTCTTGGCATCTGGCTGCCCTTCCATAGCCATCCATCAGCCCCCCACAGCCATCCAAAGCAATTTGCACAATTGCTTGAAGATTGTTATCGAATTCCGCCGTCATCTCCACCACCGCAGATCATCCCTTGATCTACACGTGAATTGCAATAGGTTTTGGTTTTCTACCTTACTGCTACTGCAATTTAGTTATCCTTAATCCAAAATCTCAAAAAAATTATTCCCATATTGCTGCATAAACTTTTCGTCGCAAAGTCTCCATCTTACGATGAAAGTTATGCCACAAAATTCCAGCCGCACACCCCTTAATTTTTAATTTGCTGCTGTGTTTTTACTAATCAAATTTTGATGAAATTTCTACCACAGCTTTATAAGTTCCTATCCTCAGATCTCCCTTTGTTTCATCAAAAAATCATCAAGATAACCTACTCATCTTTTACGTCCAAGCAGCTGTAGTTTAGACGTAAAAATCTATTATCGTACTTCTTCATGATATTTGATTTTGCCGAACCTATTGCTGTTATTTCTTTCTATGAAATTTTTGTCAGTATTACCTCTTCCTTACTAGTAGATCCCCCTTGAGTTTCATTTGAATTTTCATTGGAAATTTCTGGAAAAAATTGCATCTTTACTGCTAGAATTTTTTTGATGAAAAATCTGCTATTGCACCTTTGCCTTCCTTCTTCTTCTTAACCCACCGAAACGCAACCATCTTGCTGCCACCACCCAAGACACCTTTAGGGCATCCCTCTAGCCTTAAGTCATAGCCGTCATAACCTATTTTCATAACCCTAACACCCAAAAAAAAAAATAAAGCCCAAAATAGAAAACCATTGCAGCCAAACCCTTCTATCACCAACCAATTGTCCGAAATCTTCCACCACCCATGCCGTTGACCCGTCAACAGAAAAATGATAAGGACATATCTGACCTATAGGCATATCTCATGGCTTCCTAAGATCCAATTGATGCCAAGTTTAAAGCATTGGAATCTTGGCTTGAATCGCGGCTCGAATCATGCTTGGAGGATAAATTGTGTGCTTTGTTTATAGAATTCAAAATTGGACAACCACCTCATCGAGGAGTGAGTTCAGAGAAGCCTCCAGAGAGGGAGGGACAGCCTTCGGACATATGTCAGCTTTGCATGAGGGTGGACTTTCCACGATGGGAAGGAGACCAGGCGGGGTGGATTTCACGTGTCGAACGTTACTTCCACTACTACCGAACGTTGGACGATGCTATAGTGGAAATCACTGTCATCCACCTTAAAGGAGATGCTATTCAATGGTATAATTGGCTGGATATAATCATGGGGCTCCAACGTGGAATCAATTTAAGAATGCACTGCTGAACCGCTTCGGACCTACGGAGTACGAAAATATCGACGGCCAACTCGCAAAAATTTGACAAACCACTACAATTCAAGAGTACCAAACCAGGTTTGAGAAGCTATCTTACCTTACTCATGATTGGATTGACTGATAATTGCTAGGTACCTTCATCGAGGGACTCAATCCAGAGATAAAAAGGGAGGTTAAGGCACAATAGTCCCGTACCATTGCTGTTGCAATTTCTTTCACCCAGATACAAGAAAAGTGGCTCAACCAAGATGCCCGGAGGACAAGAACCACTCCTAAACCCATGGCATGTAAGCCTCCTTCTATTCCCAATCGTCCTTCGCTACCAAAACAATTAACAAGAGAAGACCTAAGTGACCGATCAGCAAAGGGACTTTGTTGGCATTGCGACGAACCGTGGAGTCACGATCATCGCTGCAAAAAGGGCCACCTCCTACTGATTGAGCCTCTAGAATATGTGGAGGAGGAGGTGTTGGGAAACCTCGGTGGGTGCATCACATGCGCAGCGGAAATCAAAACAAAAATTGGTTTCCCACGCAGATCAAATCGTTGTGCAAAATATTATGGTCGCGAGAAAATGTAAAAACCGATAAAACTACGATATGTGAGAGATTGATTTTACCTAGGGAGATCAAATATCCCTGTATTCCAGATCTGGATGGAGAAGATGAAGGAGGTCAAGCGTCCTCCTCTCTAGCGGTATCTACACGATGGATCTTTGTAGCGAAACTCCTTTAATCTGATCTCGTAACTCTTACTCAGAGGGAGGGAGGAGAATAGGAGGTGGTGGCTAACGGTGCAGCCTATCAACCATGAGTCTCCTCTCCTATTTATAGAGAGCCAGAAAAACCCTAGGGCTCCTTCCTTAGTGGGTATTGGATCTCCATCCAATAACCCACTAACCTTGCATTATTGGATCTCTATCCAATAATCTCCTTAGGCCTCTAATTGGGACTTAATCAAAGAGCCTATTAACATAGGGTCTCATCTAATGAGAATATGGGCTAATTGGATCTTCATCCAATCCTCTATTCACTGAAGCATCCACCATACGTGTGTGACCCTCTAGGCCCAATACCGAGCTGGTCGTGAGTCACACCCATCAGAACTCCTTCTAATATAGTGAATTATTATCCCCATAATAATTCACTCGACTCATCGACTATGGACGTACTAGGCCACTAAGCCATAATCCCCAGACGGTATAGGAGGGATCAAATCCATCGGAGCTGTCTGTCGACAGTTACCGTGTATCTATAATCCCTCATCCAACTAATATCCCAGAGATATATTGGATATGGTACTGTCAGGCCACATACGGAATCCGTCATAGTCTCGCTCTAATTAGATTCTCTCGGAGAACTCTTTCTCTCTCAATCCGAATGACCCTGGCCAGAGATTTGTCTAAGCAAGCATATATGAGATATTCCTCTTATGATACTGAGAGTGGATGATCCTCTATTGACACTGAATTGCCTTCGTAAGGTTGGCTACCAATCCCGATAGCCAACTGTACCAGATCTGAAACTTTCCAAACTTGTAAGTCTAGCGTCAAAAAAAGGAGTACTCATACAAGACATCCTTGGTGTCTCAAGTCTAAGGACCAGATACACAACTGGGACTATGAAATCACTATCTGACATTAGGTATCATTAACCATATAGCATTCCATAAGCAGATCAATTAGTGAACTCATTCTCCAACGAGCACCTGTACTATATCCTTAGTGTCTCCACACAAGTGGATATGAGACTAGCCACCTCTATTATATAGACGGGTATATAGTACACTGATTTGTCCGGTTATCTCAATGTCCCTCTTGAGTAACCTATGACCGAGATTATTTTGGATTTGTGTTTAAAGGTGAATCGATCTTATTATTATTATCTCATCACGATCCAATTCCCATTGCACAGAACCAAAGATATCACAATATAAATGCAACAAATAATATAATGTGAGAATATGCTATTAATCATAAGCAGAAAGATTACGTAGTGTGTCCATATGCCATCACTCACGTGATTGGCTTGCAGGGCACTTGTAACTAGCAATCTCCCATATAACCTAAAGTCAATCACCTATGTATCTGATCCCCATCAGACCCTTGTGATGCTCAAATACAATCTGAGCCAGCGGCTTCGTCAGTGGATCTGCAATGTTATCTTCGAATGGAACTCTTTCTATTGCTATATCTTTACGGGCTATGATCTCTCTTATCAGATGAAACCTCCTCAAAACATGCTTAGACTTCTGATGAGACCTGGGTTCCTTCGCTTGAGCGATTGCACCATTATTGTCGTAGTATATGGGAATTGGTTCCATGCTGCTTGGTACAACTCCCAAATCTTTGATGAACTTCTTCATCCATACCCCTTCCTTTGCTACTTCTGCTGTAGCAATGTATTTCGCCTCTATGGTCGAGTCAGCAGTATTATCTTGCTTGGAACTCTTCCAACTTACTGCTCCTCCATTCATGGTGGAAACATACCCTGAATTTGACTTGCTATCATCAATGTCAGACTGAAAACTCGAGTCCATGTAGCCCTCAACTTGGAGACTACCTCCTTCATATACCAGTAAAAGATCCTTAGTCCTTCTCAAGTACTTAAGGATACACTTTACTGCCTTCCAGTGTTCTAAACCTGGATCTGCTTGATACCTGCTCGTGACACTCAAAGCATGTGCTATATCAGGCCTAGTACATAGCATCACATACATGATATACCCTATCGCTGAGGCATAAGGTATCTTATCCATGTTTGTCCTTTCATCAGGATCTTTTACGGACATACTCCTAGAAAGTGATATTTCATGACTCATCAGTATGAGATCTCTCTTGGAATTCTCCATGCCAAATCTTTTGATAATGGAGTCTATGTACCTGGACTGGGACAAGCTAAGCATCCTCTTGTATATATTTCTATAGATCCAGATCCTCAAAATATAGGATGTTTCCCCTAAGTCTTTCATGGAGAAGTTTCTGGATAGCCAAGCCTTTACTGTGGATAGCATTCCTACATCATTCTCAATGATTAGGATGTCATCCACATATAGCACCAAGAAGGTGATAGCGCTTCCACTTACCTTCCTGTACACACAAGGCTCATCTTCGATCTTAATGAAGTCATAAGATCTGATCACCTCATCAAATCTTATGTTCCAACTTCGAGAAGCTTGCTTCAATCCATAAATTGATCTAAGCAACCTGCACACCTTATCTGGACTCTCTTTGGATACGAATCCCTTTGGTTATATCATATACACCTCCTCCTCGAGATTGTCATTGAGGAATGCCATTTTGACATTCATCTACCAAATCTCATAGTCATAGTGTGCTGCAATGACCAAAGTAATTCTAATGGACTTAAGCATGATTATAGGTGAAAAGGTTTCGTCATAGTCAACTCCTTATCTTTGACGATATCCTTTAGCTATCAGTCTTGCTTTATAGGTCTCTACCTTTCCTTCCACTCTAATCTTCTTCTTGAAGATCCATTTATAGTCGATGGGTACAATACCCTCAGGTGCATCCACAAGGTTCCAAACCTTATTAGAGTACATGGAATCCATCTAAGAATTCATGACTTCTTGGCACTTCCTGGAGTCTATACTCATAATAGCCTCCTCGTAGGTATGAGGATCAACATCCTGAGAGTCATCTCCACTGATATGTCCCACATATCTTTCAGGAGGGTGAGATACACTACTAGACCTACGTAAAGTTGGAACTTGTGTGTTAGGTACCTGAACAGACTCGGGCTTTGGAATGGTGCTTGAGATAGGTTCTCCAACCTTGCTCAATTCTATCTTGCTCCCATTATTTCCACCAAAAATATATTCCTTCTGAAGGAACATAGCTCACTTGGCAACAAAGACCTTTCGGTCCTCAGGGTGATAGAAATAATATCCACAGGTTTCCTTTGGGTGTCCCACGAATATGCACCATTCTGTCCTTGATTCCAACTTATCGGGGTTGTGTCTTCTAATGTGGGCAGAACAACCCCAAATCTTAACTACCTTAAGATCAGACTTTTTTTCTTTCCATATCTTATATGGTATAGACACTACCGATTATGATGAAACTCTATTCAGAATGTAAGCTGCGGTCCCTAGGGCATATCCCTAGAATGAGACGGGTAGGTTAGCGAAACTCATCATGGATCGCTCCATGTCTAACAGTGTGTGATTCCTCCTTTCTGATACATCATTGAGCTGAGGTGTATAAGGAGGTGTCCACTAGGATAGAATCCCATTGTCCCTGAGGAAATGGGTGAACTCCGTACTCAAGTACTCTCCTCCTCGATCTGATCTAAGAGTCTTAATACTCTTTCCAATTTGATTTTCTACCTCATTCTTTTATTCCCTGAATTTCTCAAAGGCCTCAGATTTGTACTTCATTAAGTACACGTGTCCATACCTAGATAAATCATCAGTGAATGTAATGAAGTATGAGTAACCACCTATAGCTTGAATCGACATGGGATCACATACATCACTATGTATGAGTTCTAATAACTCGGTGGCTCTCTCTCTAGTTCCACTAAAAGGAGAGTTGATCATCTTTCCACGAAGGCAAGATTTGCGAGTTGCATATGACTCATAGTCAAATGGATCTAGGTATCCATCTTTCAGTAACTTTTGAATCATTCTCTCATTAATATGACCTAGCCTATAATGCCATAGGTTTACATTATTCACCTCATCTCTTTTCCTCTTAGACATATTTATATTCATGATGTGTAGAGAAGTGTCTAACATATATAAGCCATTTACAAGGGTTCCTCTAGTGATTATCTCATCATCCATAATTATTGAACAACTATTGTTCTTAAAAACTAATTTATATCCACTAATTGTCAAACAAGAGATGGATATAATATTTTTGATAATAGAGGGAATAAAATAGCATGCATCCAATGCAATAATAACTCCACAAGCAGATGTAGGGTGACCTCCCCAATAGCAACTACAAACTCTTGCTCCATTGCTCATTTTGAGGTCCATCTCACCTCTAGTTAATCTTTTAGGTCTTGCCAGAAAATACAACAAATTACAGATATAATAAACACTCCCGATATCTAATACCCATGTGTTATCATGAAAATCTGACAAGTGAAGACTGA
The DNA here is from genome assembly GCA_029747655.1 of Ensete ventricosum. Classification (NCBI taxonomy): domain Eukaryota; kingdom Viridiplantae; phylum Streptophyta; class Magnoliopsida; order Zingiberales; family Musaceae; genus Ensete; species Ensete ventricosum. Next base: position 20,091,755 of record JAQQAF010000009.1, read on the forward strand.
TCATGAATATACCTGAAGCTTCTCTAAGCTTCTATTTTGCCTTCTCTGCAAGGTAGTCCTTACAGTTCCTCTTCCAATGCCCGTCTTGACCGTAGTGGAAGCACTATCCTTTGTCCTTTGTTGGGTCTTTCTTGGCAACCTTTGCCTTACCTGGTCTTTCTTTGCCCTTGCTCTTCTTAAGGGTCTTGCAGGCTTTCTTTTTCCAATTGGTCTCACCAATATAGAGAACTGACTTCTCTTTCTTGATGGTACTCTTAGCTTCCCTCAACATATTGAGGAGTTCAGGTAGAATCACCTCAAACTTGTTCATATTAAAGTTAATAATGAACCGTGAAAAGGATTCGGGTAGGGACTGAAGTATAAGATCAACATACAGGTTATCCTTTAGGACTATCTTTATACTTCATAAAGTGAGTGATCTCATCCTCGCTTGTCCTTTCCTCCAGCATGGGCACAATCGTATTAAGGACATATACGATTTTCTCTTTCTCGAGAATAATTCTTAAATTATGAAGCTTTTGGACCAATGAGGCAGTTGGCATCAAGTATGCCATGTAGGGATTTTACAAGCGACAAGCAAGATATAGTGTAAATTAAATAACATGCAGATTTTACAGAAAATACTAATTAAGATATGAACTTTTATTTTAATGTACTCCCACTATTTTCTTAGCGAATCACGCGACACCCTCGACACGTGAGACGAAAGTCTCCAATAAACTCTTAGTAGGGATCAGGATCCAATCGGCATCTTAGTGCAACATCGAGGGACTCGACCAATTACACTAAGCCCAAAAGGTAGGCAACTCTTGCCAATCACAACTCCTTGTGATTCCCGTCACGTTCGGCCTCTAAATCATCATGGTCTTGAGGGACTCGACTAACCATAATGTTTAGTTAAGTCATCACCATTGTTACAAGATAAGTATGATTCGATGATATGCCCTCGAGGGACTCGACCAAGGATACCATGTCCTCAGGTCACCGGTGACATATCTATGTCGTAGGCAAGATCTCGATCACGTAGATAGGTGAGCCTCGAGGGACTCGACCAACTCAACCTATGTCGTGATTCAATTTCTTCCTATAATGATGAAAGGTCACGTGGGTCAATCTTATTGCCTCACTCTTACCGACTTAATATTATCTTAGGAGGGGTTTTTGTATTAGTCTCATAATATGTCGTGTCACACACATACATATTTAATATATATCTACATCGTATGTAAATATATATATATATATACATATATCTAGTAGGTGTATAACACATCACATATGCAAGTCACACCGGATGATCATGAGCCGTCACCTAATATGATTAAGCCTGAGCCAATGAGCCTAATCACTCACAATAGGATCTATGTGTGCATTAGCGTATCTCCATGCCCTGTGATTGTTGATCTCGTCATCATCAGTTCCGTCGGATTATCGCATCAACATGCGTCATGATCTCCCGCCATGACATTGTGGGTCCCGTTGTCACCTCCACGCTCCCGCTGTGCCTCTCCATGTAATTACAAATAATCACAGGCATGCAGACCCGATAATAAACGGGAAAAACATAGGCTCGCAGGCTCCAATAATAATAATAATGATAATAATAATAATAATCATAATTACTCATATCACAACACATGGCTCATGATCATCCATCCACATCATACATCACATGTACATCACATCATATGTAGGATTACTAGATATATAATAATTATTTAAATTATTTAATTAATTATTTTTTTGAAAATCAGGACATTAGCGTATCTCCATGCCCTGTGATTGTTGATCTCGTCATCATCAGTTCCGTCGGATTGTCGCATCAACATGCGTCGTGATCTCCCGCCACGATATTGTGGGTCCCGCTGTCACCTCCATGCTCCCGCTGCGCCTCTCCATGTAATTACAAATAATCACAGGCATGCAGGCCCGACAATAAACGAGAAAAACATAGGCTCGCAGGCTCCAATAATAATAATAATGATAATAATAATAATAATCATAATTACTCATATCACAACACATGGCTCATGATCATCCATCCACATCATACATCACATGTACATCACATCATATGTAGGATTACTAGATATATAATAATTAATTAAACTAATTAATTAATTATTTTTTTGAAAATCAGGACATGCTCGAAATTTCCAAAATTATCAAGGGTATTTTCATAATTCTAGATGAGAGGACAGTCCTTGGAATTTTTAAAATTATTGAGAGTATTATGAGAATTATGTACACGAGGATAGTCCTCGTAATTTTTTGAATTCATAAGGGCAAGATCATCCTTTTAACCAAAGGATGCCCTAGCCCCTTCCCTTACCCTCACTGCGCTCACTGCGCCGCCGTCGTTGCCCCACGCAGGCGACGACGTTGCATGCCGTCGGTGTGGGCAGCCGCCCCTACGGCAGGCGCTACTGCCCTCGGGCGGCACCTCGCGGGCGGGCAATGCTGCCTTGCGCGGGCGCTGCCCCTCCAGGAGCGGTCGCCCTTGCAGGCGACAGCCCTGGTCGTGGGGCTGCACCTTGCGGCCTCGCAGCGAGCAACCACCCCCTACGGCCTGACCGCGGGCGACTACCTACGCCCGCAGGCACTGGCCCTGCAAGCGCCAGCCATGCCTGCGGGTCGTCGCGCATGCTGGCGGCTGCCCCTGCAATGGGCTTTGGCCATGGCCGGCCACCCCCTTGCAGGGGGCCTTCGCCGTAGCCGGCAGCCCCTTGTAGTCGGCCTGGCCGTGGGTGGCCGGCCCTGCATGGGGGCTGGCCGTGGCTGGCCGCCCCTCCTCCTTGTTGCCTTCACTACAAAAACACAGTAAGAACGCGTAGAATGATTTTACGCTATTCAATCTCATCACACATAGTTTAAAACCAATCTTTTGCACGAAAATCGTGATGTGTGAGAGATTGATTTACCTAGGGAGATCGTATATCCCTGTATTCCAGATCCGGATGGAGAACATGAAGGAGGTCAAGCATCCTCCTCTCTAGCGATATCCAAACGATAGATCTCTGCAGCGAAACTCCTCCAATATGATCTTGCAACTCTTGCTCAGAGGGAGGGAGGAGAATAGGAGGTGGTAGCTAAAGCTACAGCCTATCAACCATGAGTCTCCCCTCCTATTTATAGAGAGCTACCAAAATCCTAGGTCTCATTCCTTAGTAGGTATTGGATCTACATCCAGTAAACCCACTAACCTTGCATTATTGGATCTCTATCCAATAATCTCCTTAGGTCTCAATTGGGCCTTAATCGAGGAGCCCATCAACATAGGGTCTCATCTAATGAGAGGGGCTAATTGAATCTTCATCCAATCCATTATTCGCTAAGGCATCCAGCATATGTGTGTGACCCTCTAGGCCCGATACCGAGCTGGCCGTGAGTCACTCCCATCATAACTCTTTCTGATATAATGAATTATTATTCCCATAATAATTCACTCGACTCATCGACTATGGATGTACTAGGCCACTATGCCATAGTCCTCAGACGGTACAGGGGGGATCAAATCCATCGGACCTATCTGTCTACAGCTATCATGTATCTATAATCTCTCATCCAACTAATATCCAAGAGACCATATATTGGACATGGTACTGTCATGCCACAAACGAAATTCGTCATAGTCTCGCTCTAATCAGATTCTCTGGGAGAACTCTTTCTCTCTCAATCCGAATGACCGTAGCTAGGTATTTGTCTGAGCAAGCACATATGAGATATTCCTCTCATGATATCGAGAGTGGATGATCCTCTATTGACACTCAATTGCCTTCGTAAAGTTAGTTACCAATCCCGATAACCAACTGTACCAGATCTGAAACATTCCAAACCTGTAAGTCTGGCGTCAAAGAAAGGAGTACTCATACAAGGCATCCTTAGTGTCTCAAATCTAAGGACCATATGCACAACTGAGACTATGGAATCATTGTCTGACATTAGGTATCATTAACCATACAACATTCCATAAGGGGATCAATTAGTGAACTCATTCTCCAACTAGCACCTGTACTATATCCTTAGTGTCTCAACACAAGTGGCTAGGAGACCAACCACCTCCATTATATGGATGGGTATATAGTGTTGGAAACCTACAGCGGGTGCATCACATGCGCAGCTGAAATCAAAACAAAAATCGGTTTCCTACGCAGATCAAATCGTTGTACAAAAGATTGGGGTCGCGAGAAAAATGCAAAAACTGATAGATCTCTAGCGGTATCCGCACGATAGATCTCTGCAGCAAAACTCCTCCAATATGATCTCGCAACTCTTGCTCAGAGGGAGGGAGGAGAATAGGAGGTGGTGGCTAAAGTTGCAGCCTATCAACCCTGAGTCTCCCCTCCTATTTATAGAGAGCCACCAAAACCCTAGGGCTCCCTCCTTAGTGGGTATTGGATCTCCATCCAATAACCCACTAACTTTGTATTATTTGATCTCTATCCAATAATCTCCTTAGTCCTCTAATTGGGCCTAAAGCAAGGAGCCCATCAGCATAGGGTCTCATCTAATGAGAATAGGGGCTAATTGGATCTTCATCCAATCCTCTATTCGCTGAAGCATCCACAATATGTGTGTGACCCTCTAGGCCCGATACCGAGCTGGCCGTGAGTCACTCCCATCAGAACTCCTTTTGATATAGTGAATTATTATCCCCATAATAATTCACTCGACTCATCGATTATGGACGTACTAGGCCACTACGCTGTAGTCCCCAAACGGTACAAGGGGGGATCAAATCCATCGGACCTGTCTATCCATAATTACCATGTATCTATAATCCCTCATCCAAATAATATCCCAGAGACCGTATATTGGACATGGTACTGTCAGGTCACATACGAAATCAATTTATCTTGCTCTAATCGGATTCTACCAGAGAACTCCTTCTCTCTCAATCCGAATGACCCTGGCCATGGATTTGTCTAAGCAAACACATATGAGATATTCCTCTCGTGATACCGAGAGTGGATGATCCTCTATTGACACTCAATTGCCTTCTTAAGGTTGGCTACCAATCCCAATAACCAACTGGACCAGATCTGGAGCTTTCCAAACCTATAAGTCTGGCATTAGAGAAAGGAGTACTCATACAAGGCATCCTTAGTGTCTCAAGTCTAAGGACCAAATACATAACTGGAACTATAGAATCGTTGTCTGACATTATGTATCAGTAACTATACAACATTCCATAAGCGGGTCAATCAGTGAACTCATTCTCCAATGAGCACTTGTACTATATCCTTAGTGTCTCCACATAAGTGGCTATGAGACCAACCACCTCCATCATATGGACGAGTATATAGTACACCTGTTTGTCCGGTTATCTCGATGTCCCTCTCGAGTAACATATGACCGGGATTATTTAGGATCTATGTTTAAAGATAAATCGATCTCATTATTGTGATCTTATCACGATCCGATTCCTATTACACATAACCAAAGACATCACAATATATATGCTACATATAATATAATATGAGAATATACCAATATTAATCATAAGCAAAAAGATTACGTAGTGTGTTACACGTGCCATTATTCGCGTGATTGGCTTGCAGGGCACCTGTAACCAGCAATCTCCCACTTGACCTAAAGCCAATCACCTATGTGTCTGATCCACATTAGACCCCTGTGACGCTCAAATACAATCTGAGCCAGCGGCTTCGTTAGTGAATTTGCAATGTTATCTTCGGATGGAACTCTTTCCATTGCTATATCTTTCCGGGCTATGGTCTCTTTTATCAAATGAAACCTCCTCAGAATATGCTTAGACTTCTGATGAGACCTGGGTTCCTTCGCTTGAGCTATTGCCCCATTGTTATTGCAGTATATGGGAATTGGTTCTACACTGCTTGGTACGACTCTCAAATCTTTGATGAACTTCTTCATCCTTCCTTTGCTGCTTCTGCTGCAGAAATGTATTTTGCCTCTGTGGTTGAGTCAGCAGCAGTATCTTGCTTGGAACTCTTCCAGCTTACTGCTCCTCCATTCATGGTGAAAACATACCCTGAATTTGACTTGCTATCATCAATGTCAGACTAAAAACTTGAGTCTGTGTAGCACTCAACCTGGAGGCTACCTCCTCCATATACTAGTAAAAGATTCTTAGTCCTTCTCAAGTACTTAAGGATACACTTTACTGTCTTCCAATGTTCTAAACCTGGATCTGCCTGATACCTGCTCGTGACACTCAGAGCATGTGCTATATCAGGTCTAGTACATAGCATCGCATACATGATAGATCCTATTGTTGAGTCATAAGGTATCTTATTTATGTCTGTCCTTTCTTTTGGAGTCTTTGGGGACATACTCCTAGAAAGTGATATTCCATATCTCATCGGTATGAGACCTCTCTTGGAATTTTTCATGCCAAACCTTTTGAAAATGGAGTCTATGTACCTAGAATGGGACAAGCCAAGCATCCTTTTGGATCTATCTCTATAGATCCGGATCCCCAAAATATAGGATGCTTCCCCTAAGTCTTTCATGGAGAAGTTTCTAGATAGCCAAGCCTTTACTGTGGAGAGCATTCCTACATCATTCCCAAGGATTATGATGTCATCCACATATAGCACCAAGAAGGTGATAGCACTTTCACTTACCTTCCTGTACACATAAGACTCATCTTCGTTCTTACCAAAGTCATAAGATCTGATCACCTCATCAAATCTTGTGTTCCAACTTCGGGAAGCTTGCTTCAATCCAAAAATGGATCTAAGTAACCTGCACACTTTATCTGGACTCTCTTTGGATACGAATCCCTCTGGTTGTATCATGTACAACTCTTCCTCGAGGTTACTATTGAGGAATGTCATTTTGACATCCATCTGCCAGATCTCATAGTCATAGTGTGTTGCAATGGCAAAAATAATTCTAATGGACTTAAGCTTGGCAACGGGTGAAAAGGTTTCGTCATAGTTAACTCCTTATCTTTGATGATATCCTTTAGCTACTAGCCTTGCTTTATAGGTCTCTACCTTTTCATCCACTCCGGTCTTCTTCTTGAAGATCCATTTGCAGCCGATGGTACAATACCTTAAGGTGCATCCACAATGTTCCAAACCTTGTTAGAGTACATGAAATCCATCTCAGAATTCATGGCTTCTTGCCACTTCCCAGAGTCAATACTCATAATATCCTCCTCATAGGTATGAGGATCAACATCCTAAGAGTCTCCACTGATATGTCCCACATATCTTTCAGGAGAGTGAGATACTATACTAGACCTACGTAAATTTGGAATTTGTGTGTTAGGTTCCTGAACAGACTCGGGCTCTGGAATGGTGTTTGAGCTAGGTTCTCCAACCTCGCTCAATTTTATCTCACTACCACTGTTTCCACCAATAATATATTCCTTCTCAAGGAATATAGCTCTCTTGGCAACAAAGACTTTTCGATCCTCGGGATGATAGAAATAATACCCACAGGTTTCCTTTGGGTATCCCACGAATGTGCACCATTCTATCCTTGATTCCAACTTATCGGGGTTGTGTCTTCTAACGTGGGCAGGACAGCCCCAAATCTTAATAATTTTAAGATCGAGCTTCTTTCCTTTCCATATCTCATATGGTGTAGACACTACCGACTTTGATGGAACTCTATTCAGAAGGTAAGCTGCAGTCTCTAGGGCGTACCCCAGAATGAGATGGGTAGGTCAGCGAAACTCATCATGGATCGCACCATGTCTAACAGCGTGTGATTCCCCCTTTCTGATATACCATTGAACTGAGGTGTATAAGGAGGTGTCCACTGGGATAGAATCCAATTGTCCTTGAGGAAATGGGTGAACTCCGTACTCAAGTACTCTCCTCCTCGATCTGATCGAAGAGTCTTAATACTCTTTCCAATTTGGTTCTCTACCTCATTCTTATATTCCCTGAATTTCTCGAAGGTCTCAGATTTGTACTTCATTAAGTACACGTGTCCATACCTAGAGAAATCATCAGTGAATGTAATGACGTATGAGTAACCACCTATAGCTTGAGTCGACTTGGGACCACATACATCACTATGTATGAGATCCAATAACTCGGTGGCTCTCTCTCCAATTCCACTAAAAGGAGAGTTGGTTATCTTCATACGAAGGCAAGGTTCGCAAGTTGCATATGTCTCATAGTCAAATGGATCTAAATATCCATCTTTCAACAACTTTTAAATCATTCTATCATGTATATGACTTAGCCTACAATGCCATAGGTATGTATTTTTCACCTCATTTCTTTTCCTCTTAGAAATATTTATATTCATGATATGTCGAGAAGTGTCTAACATATATAAGACATTTATTATGGTCCCTCTAGTGATGATCTTATCATCCATTATTATTGAACAACTATTGTTCTCAAAAACTAATTTATATCCATTAATTGTCAAACAAGAAAAAGAAATAATATTTTTGATGATAGAGGGAACAAAATAGCATGTATCTAATGCAATAATAGCTCCACCAGGCAGATGTAGGGTGACCTCTCCAATAGCAACTGCAGCAACTCTTGCTCTATTGCCCATCTTGAGGTCCATCTCGCCTCTAGCCAATCTCCTAGGTCTTGCCAGACCTACAACGAATTGCAGATATGATAAACACTCTCGGTATCTAATACCCATGTGTTATCATGAAAATCTGACAAGTGGAGACTGATCATGAATATACCTGAAGCTTCTCCAAGTTTCTGTCTCACCTTTTCTGCAAGGTAGTCCTTACAGTTCATCTTCCAATGTCCGTCTTGGCCACAGTGGAAATATTGTCCTTTGTCCTTTGCCGGGTATTTCTTGGCAACCTTTGCCTTACCTGGTCTTTCTTTTCCCTTGCTCTTCTTAAGGGTATTGCTGGCCTTCATTTTCTTTTTGGTCTCACCAATATAGAGAACTGGCTTCTCCTTTTTGATGGCACTCTCAGCTTCCTTCAATATTGAGGAGCTCAGGGAGAGTCACCTCAAACTTGCTCATGTTAAAATTCACGATTAGTAAGAAAAGGCATATGGTAGGGACTGAAGTATAAGATCAACGCACATGTTATCTCCTCTAGGACTATCCCCAGACCTATGAGTTTCTCGATCCACTCTATCATCTTTAGGACATGGTTCTCAACCGATGTCCCTTCTGTCATCCTAGCTTGGAAGAGTTTCTCAGATATCTCATATCTTTGAGTTCTTCCCTGTTTCTCAAACAGCTAGCGGAGATAAAGAAGAATAGAATCTATATCCATGCTCTCATGTTGCCTTTGTAACTCAGGAGTCATGAAGGCCAACATGTAACATTTTGCTAACGTGGAATCATCTATGTACTTCACATAGCGAGTGATCTCATCCTCGCTTGCCCCTTCTTCCGGCGTGGGCACGATTGTATCAAGGACGTATGCGATTTTCTCCGCCGTGAGAACAATTCTCAAATTAAGGAGCCAATCTGTATAGTTTGGACCAGTGAGGCGGTTGGCATCAAGTATGCCACGTAGGGGGTTTGTTAGCGACATGTTTCTGACAAAACAAGATATAGCAAAAATAAATAACATGCAGATTGCACAGAAAATACTAATTAAGATATGGACTTCTATCTTAATGTACTTACTCCCACTATTTTCTTAGTGAATCACGTGACACCCTCGACACATGAGACGGAAATCTCTGGCAGACTCCTAGTGGGGATCGGGATCCAATTGGCATCTTAGTGCAACCTCGAGGGACTCGACCAATTACACTAAGCCCAAAAGGTAGGCAACTCTTGCCAATCACAACTCCGTGTGATTCCCATCACGTTCGGCCTCTGATTCATCATGGTCTCGAGGGACTCGACCAACCATAACATTCAGTTAAGTCATCACCATCTTTACAAAATGAGTCTGATTCGATGATATGCCCTCGAGGGACTCGACCAAGCATACCATGTCCTCAGGTCACCGGTGACATCTCTATGTCGTAGGCAAGAACTCGATCACGTAGATAGGTGAGCCTCAAGGGACTCGACCTATGTTGTCATTCAATTTCTTCCTATAACGATGGAAGGCCACGTGGGTCAATCTTATTGCCTCATGCTTACCGACTTAATATTATCGTAGGAGGGGTTTTTGTTTCGTATCGGTCTCCTAATATGTCGTGTCACACACATACATATTAATATATATCTATATCGCATGCAATATATATACATATATCTAGTAGGTGTATAACACATCACATATGCAAGCCACACCGGATGATCATTAGCCGTCACGTAATATGATTACGCCTGAGCCAATGGGCCTAATCACTCACAATAGAATCTATGTGTGCATTAGCGCATCTCTATGCCTTGTGATTGATGATCTCATCATCATCGGTTCCGTTGGATCGTCGCATCACCATGCATCGTGATATCCTGCCACGGCATCGTGGGTCCCGTTGTAATCTCCACGCTCCCGCTGCGCCTCTCCATGTAATTACAAATAATCTTAGGTACGCAGGCCCAACAATAAACAAGAAAAACGTAGGCTCGCAGGCCCTAATAATAATAATAATCATAATTACACACATCACAACACATGGCTCATGATCATCCATCAACATCATACATCATATGTAGGATTACTAGATATATATAATAATTAATTAAACTATTTAATTAATTATTTTTTTGGAAATCAGGACATGCTCAGAATTTTTTGAATTATCAAGGGCATTTTCATAATTCTGGATGAGAGGATAGTCCTCGAAATTTTTAAAATTATTGAGGGTATTTTTGGAATTCTTTACACAAGGACAGAGCTGGAATTTCCCAAATGCTGAGGGGCACAACCATCTTTTTAAAAAAAGTTACCCTAGCCCTCCTTCACCCTCACTGCGTCGCTGCCGCCGTTGTTGCCCCAACGTAGGCGGCGGCTGCCCTTGCCCACCGACGGCCACTCTACCAAGGGGCGACCACCCCTGCGGCTGGCACCTCTACGGGCGCCGCCCCTGCAGGCGCTGCCGCTGCTGGCGGCCGACCTTACAGGCGGCAGCCCTTGCGGGCAGTGCCTTTGCCCGCAGGCTGCCTTCCTGCGGGCGCTGAACCCGCATTTGGTCGCCCCGTGCGGGCTGGCCGCGGGCGGCAGTCTGCAGACCGTTGGCAGCAGCCCCTACAGCGTGGCTGCGGGCGGCTACCGCCCCTTGCAGGTGCCGCATTGCAGCTGGCCACCCTCGGGCGGTTGCCCCTGCGGTTTGTCCACGGGCGAGCGTCGCCCCCTTGCGGGCTGGCCCTAGTCGTAGCCGGCCGCCCCTTTGTAGGGGGCCTTACCACAGTCGGTCGCCCCTTTGCATGGGGGCCTTGGCTGCAGCCGGCTGCCCCTTGCAGGGGGCCTGGCCGTAGCCGGTCGCCCCCCTGCAGGGGGGCCTTGGCTGCAGTCGACCGCCCCCTTGCAGGTGACCGGTCGCCCTTGCATGGGGGCTGGCTGTGCCCATGCTCGGCTGCCCCTTGCAAGTGCTTCCTTCGCTGCGAAAATATAGCAAGAATGCATAGAACGATTCTATGCGATTCAATCTCATCACACGCAGTTTAAAACCAATCTTTCGTACGAAAACCTTGTCTCTGATACCACTATTTAGAATCCTATAGCGGGTGCATCACATGCGCAGCAAAAATTAAAATAAATACTGGTTTACCACGCAGATCAAATCATCGTGCAAAAGATTGGGGTCACGAGAAAAATGTAAAAACCGATAAAACCGCGATGTGTGAGAGATTGATTTTACCCAGGGAGATCGTATATCCCTGTATTCCAAATCCGGATGAAGAAGATGAAGGAGGTCAAGCATCCTCCTCTCTAGCAGTATCCACACGATGGATCTCTGCAGCGAAACTCCTCTATGATCTTACAACTCTTACTCAGAGAGAGGGGGGAGAATAGGAGGTGGTGGCTAAAGTTATAGCCTATCAACCCTGATTCTCCCCTCCTATTTATAGAGAGCCACCAAAACCCCATGGCTCCTTCCTTAGTGGGTATTGGATCTCTATCCAATAACCCACTAACATTGCATTATTGGATCTCTATCCAATAATCTCCTTAGGCCTCTAATTGAGCCCATCAGCATAGGGTCTTATATAATGAGAATAGGGGCTAATTGGATCTTTATCCAATCCTCTATTCGCTGAAGCATCCACTATATGTGTGTTACCCTCTAGGCTCGATACCGAGCTGGCCGTGAGTCACTCCCATCAGAACTCCTTCTGATATAGTGAATTATTATCCCCATAATAATTCACTCGACTCATCGACTATGGATGTACTAGGCCACTATGCCATAGTCTCCAGACGGTACAGGGGGGATCAAATCCATCGGACTTGTCTGTCTACAATTACCATGTATCTATAATCCCTCATCCAAATAATATCCCAGAGATCGTATATTGGACATGGTACTGTCAGGTCACATACGGAATCAGTTTGTCTTGCTCTAATCTGATTCTACTGGAGAACTCCTCTCTCAATCCGAATGACCCTGGCCAGGGATTTGTTTAAGCAAGCACATATGAGATATTCCTCTCGTGATACTGAGAGTGGATGATCCTCTATTAACACTCAATTTTCTTCGTAAGGTTTTGCTACCAATCCCAAATACCAGCTGTACCAGATCTGGAGCTTTCCAAACCTGTAAGTCTGGCGTCAAAGAAAGAAGACTCATACAAGGCATCCTTGGTATCTCAAGTCTAAGGACCAGATACACAATTGGAACTATGGAATCGTTGTCTGACATTAGGTATCATTAACTATACAACATTCCATAAGCGGATCAATCAGTGAACTCATTCTCCAATGAGCACCTGTACTATATCCTTAGTGTCTCCACACAAGTGGCTACGAGACCAGTCGTCTCCATCATATGGACGGGTATATAGTACACCGTTCTATCCGGTTATCTTGATGTCCCTCTCGAGTAACCTATGACCGGGATTATTTAGGATCTGTGTTTAAAGATGAATCGATCTTATTATCGTGATCTCATCATGATCCGATTCCCATTACACAGAATCAAGGACATCACAATATATATGCTACATATAATATAATGTGAGAATATGCCAATATTAATCATATGCAAAAAGATTACGAGTGTGTCACACGTGCCATCACTCGCGTGATTGGCTTGCAGGGCACCTATAACCAGCATATAGTATACTGATCTATCTGGTTATCTCAATGTTCCTCTTGAGTAACCTATGACCAGGATTATTTAGGATATGTGTTTAAAGGTGAATCGATCTCATTGTTGTGGTCTCATCACGATCCAATTCTCATTGCACAGAACCAAGGACATCATAATATATATATAATAAATAATATAATGTGAGAATATACCAATATTAATCATAAACAAAAAGATTATGCAGTATGTCACACATGTCATCACTCACAAGATTGGCTTGCACGACACTTGTAACTAGAAGGATGTCCAAGAGCATGAGGTAGAGGTCACAGATGAAGAAGAGCAACCGGTTGATATTACAATGCATGCTCTTGCCGACTACACGAACCCGCAAACGATGAAAATAGGAGGATTTATGAAACAACAATCGATTACCATTCTTATTGACACTAGGAGCACTAATACTTTCATGAACAATAAAGTTGCTGTCCGGATGGCCTTACCTATTGAAAATTGTAGCAAGTTTGATGTTAAAGTCATTGATGGACGAATTCTGAAGTGTGATCGTCGGTGTCCGCGGGTGAAGCTTTTGCTGTAGGATCAAGAAATAATCATAGATTTTTTCCTCCTCCCTTTTGATGATTATGAAGCCGTGCTTAGCATTGAATGGCTGACGATATTAGGTGATGTTTCCTGAAATTTTTTGAAATTATTCATGAAGTTTTGCAGCTAGGGAAAACAGGTGGTATTACGCGGCAAACTAGGGAGTGACATATCGACGATTTGCACGTGACGAATGGAGAAAGTATTGCAAAAATCATGTAGTGGCTTCTTAGTACAACTTGAGCAACAATCCAAGGGGGAGACAACTAAAGTTGAAGACCCAAATCTACTTCCCTTGCTAAATTTTTGGATGTATTTGACATACCGTGCAACTTACCCCCTAGTCGCCAGCATGATCATTGGATACCGATTCTTCCTAGCAAACCTCCAGCAAACACTCGGTCATATTGGTACCCTCATCTACAAAAGGATGAAATAGAAAAGATTATGAAAGAGATGCTCGAAATAGGAGTTATTCGACCAAGTTATAGCTTCTACTCTTCACTGGTACTCTTTGTACGAAAGAAGGATGAAACATGGTGAATGTGCATTGACTATAGAGCTCTCAATAGTATAACTATCAAGGATAAGTACCCTATTCCAATAGTAGATGAGTTGCTTGATAAACTAAAGGGAGCACGAATCTTCACAAAGCTGGACCTTCGATCCAGATATTATCAGATATAAGTGTGCGAAGAGGACATACCGAAAATCACCTTTTGAACACATAACGGCCACTACGAATTTTTGGTAATGCCCTTCAGCCTCACCAATGCTCCCTCCACTTTCCAGAGTTTTTATGAATGATATCTTCTGAATTATCCTTATTTATAGCCCTTCTACTAAAAGTCATTTTGAGCACTTACGACTTGTTTTGACGATTCTTAGAGAGCATGTTCTTTTTGTCAAAAGGTCGAAGTGTAGATTTTTTCAACAGAAGGTGGAGTATCTTGAGCATATCATATCAGAGGAAGGCATGGCAGTGGACCCTTCCAAAATTGAAGCACTGCAGAACTAGCCGACCCTAAAAAACATAAAATTGTTGCGCAACTTTCTCGGTTTAATAGGCTACTTGAAAGACTACGGGAAGATCAATGCACCTCTTACTTGCTGAAAAAAGATACTTTCCAATGGTCGGATAGAGCCTCCACCACCTTCGATGAACTTAAAAACCGCAATGACGACAACACCTGTGCTAGCATTACCCGACTTTAACAAGACTTTTATTATTGAAGCCGATTCGGGAGTGGGAATAGGTGCTGTGTTAATGCAAGATGGCCGCCCTCTAGCATATACAAGTAAGACTTTATCTCCTTTTCATCTCAAGATGACTATTTACGATAAGGAGATGCTCGTAATTATACAAGCGATGGCTAAATGGAGACCGTACTTAATCGGGCAAGGCTTCCAAATCAAGACTGACCATAAGAGCCTGAAATATTTCTTGGAGCAAAAGATATCTTCCCCTAAGCAACAAAATGGGTAACAAAGCTTCTTGGATATGATTATGAAATAATTATAAAAAGGAGAAAGAGAATGTTGTTGTAGATGCGCTTTCACGACTACTCGAGCAAGCTAAATTTTTCGTCGTTCCACTTCTAATCAGCAACTTCCTTGAAGACATTAGGAGAGAATGATAAGATGATCCAGGAACCAACAAGATCATAAAAAAAAATTGGAGGGAGAACCAGGTTATGTGGTTCATTACAGTTTGGGCTCAAAAGACCTATATTATAAGGGACGCATTGTGCTTGCGCCAAATTCTAGTTGCATAAAGACCATCCTCCAAGAGATGCATACCACACCTGCGGCTGGACATTTCGGGTTCCTTAGAATCTATAAGAGAATTAAGCAAAATCTTTATTGGGAAGGGATGAAAAATGCTATTGCTAAATTTGTGGCACAATATGATGTGTGCCAACTACATAAAGGTGAAATAGTGGCAAGCTCCAGAAAGCTGCAACCTCTACCTATCCCGGACGTGATATGGACTGATATATCAATGGATTCATTAAAGGGCTACCCTCATCACAAGGAAAAGGTATGATTCTTGTTGTTGTTGATCGCCTTACATGAGGAGTTGAATCAATTTGAGAGAAATAATGTATGGACGCTTATTCCTAGACCTAGTGACCATCTTTTAATTGGTACTAAATAAGTCTTTAGAAATAAGAAGATGAATCCGGTATCATGGTTTGAAATAAGGCTAGATTAGTGGCTAAATGTTTCGACCAAGAAGAATGTATTGATTTTGAAGAAACCTTCGCTCCTTTGGCAAGACTTGAAGCCAGAAAGATGCTCCTTGCCTATGCTTCTTTTAAAATTTTTAAATTATTTTAAATAAATATTAAAAGTATATTTCTTAATGATTTTATTTCTGAAGAAGTTTATGTTGAACAACCACCTGGATTTGAGAATGTTCTTTTTCCGAACCATGTTTTTAAGTTATCTAAGGCTCTCTATAAATTGAAACAAGGTTTGGTATGAGAGACTTAGTTCTTTCCTTATTCAAAATAATTTCTTAAAAAACAAGATCGATACCATATTATTTATAAAATATTTTACAAATAATTTTCTTATTATTCAAATTTATGTTGATGATATTATTTTTGGTTCTATAAATGAATCTTTATGTGGGTCTTTGCCAAATGTATAAGTCAAGAATTTGAAATGAGTTTGCTAGGTGAAATTATATTTTTCTTAGGACTACAAATTAAGCAATTAAATGATGGTATTTTTATAGATCAAACTAACTATACTTTGGATTTGTTAAAATGACTTAATATGGATAGTGCTAAGGTTATAAACACACCTATGTGCACCTCCACAAAATTGGATTTGGACAATGAAGGAGAATGTTCTGATCAAAAGACTTATTGAGAAATGATAGGTAGTTTGTTATATCTAACTATAACTAGACCAAATATTATGTTTAGCATTGGTTTATGTGCAAGATTTCAGTCCAATCTTAAATAATCTCTTTGTAAGGCAGTTAAAAGAATATTTAGATATTTAAAAGGAACTTCAAATCTAGGATTATAGTATCCAAAATTAAAAATTTTGATTTGATTGCTTATGCTAATGTGGACTTTAGAGGTTGTAGAATGGATAGAAAAAGTATCTTTGGAACCTGTCCGTTTTTAGGTTATGCACTTTTTTCTTGGTCTTTCAAGAAGAAAAACTCTATCCCATTATCCATAGGTGAGGCTGAATATATTGTTGCAGGTGCATGTTGTGTAAAGGTAATATGATGAAAAATACTTTAGAAGATTATGAAATTTATTTTAAAGACATCCCTATAAAGTGTGACAACATGAGTGCAATATACATATCAAAAAATCCTATTCAACATTCACGAACCAAGCATATTGATATTAGACATTATTTTATTAGAAACCATATAAGCAATCATGATATATCTTTGGAATTTGTTGATATAAAATATAAACTAGTAGATATATTCACTAAACCATTAAGTGAGGAATAATTTGATTTTATTAGAAGGGAATTAGGCATGTTGAATCTACCAAATGCATGACTATTTTCATATATATATTTTTTATCATTATTTTGATTTCTCAGTTTTCATGACTTAAGTTTTTCTTTTGAATCAAGATCGTTCTTCTTGCTATTTATAAAAGAAGAGATTTGTCAAAATGATTCATGGTTTTCATGACTTGATCTTTTATTTTTTATGCAATGACATTGATGCAAATTTTTGCATCATTGAATCCTTCCCTTCTTTTTCTTATTATGATAATGACAAAGGGGAGAAAAAGAAGTCTGATCTTGCATATCTCAAAAGAAGTAATATTATTAGCCTACTAATTGCACCCTTCTTCTTTTTATTAATGACAATGGGGAAGAAGTAACGATGATGTGAAATTATGCTTGATGATTTAGAATCTTAACTCACTCTTGATATTATGATGACATTATGATATACTTTGATGTTTTGATGAATTGAAATTATACATGTTATAACAAACTTGATGATTTGATATTATTCATATAATACTCATGATTTTATTATGATGATGCTTATGTTGTATGCATATAAAGTGTGAAAGTCACTTCCATTAGAATTGTTATGACTTGAATATAAAGATATTTGGATTAGAAGATTATTTTAAGATGGCATATAGATAGGGCGAGTTTAGTTAAAACTTCATCATCAATTGGTTGTTATCATAAAAAAGGGAGAGATTATTAAATCTTAGATTCTGATGATGAAATTAATTGATGAAGTATGATAAAATCTGTGTTCAAGAAAAGAGAGTTGTTAAATCTTAGATCCACCTCGAGTTTTCTTTATTTTAACTAAACTCTCCCTATCTATATGCCACATCGAAATAAAGCAAACTCGAATTCAAAATACCTTTAAATTCAAGTCGAAATAATGACTTTAACATTATAGCATGCATTATAAAATTATGAGTATTGTATGCATAATTTTAAATCATCATAATTGCAAAACTTTAAAGTACATCATATCATGCATGATTCAAATTTCAAATCATTATAACTTCTCCCCCTCTGTCATCCACAAAAAGGAGAAAAGTGCAACCGGTAAGTTTTTGAAACATGCAAGCTACCAAAATTTTGAGATATGCAAGTTAGCAATTTTTGCTTCTCATGAGATATGCAAGCTAGCAATTATTGCTTCTCTTTTGAGATGTGCAAGCTAGCAATTTTACTTCTCTTGAGATGTGCAAGTTTAAAAGTTTTTTGCTTCTCGAAATGTATAAGTTTGTAAGATTTTGCTTCTCTTGAGATGAACAAGATAGAACTTCTTTTTCTCCCCCTTTATCATTGTCAAAATAAGAAAGAGAATGGAAGGATTCAATGGTGCAAAAATTTATATCAATGTCATCACATAAAAAATAAAAGATCAAGTCATGAATACTGAAAAATCATGAATCATTTTGACAAATCTCTTCTTTTGTAAATAGTAAGAAGAAGGAATCATAGGAAATAATCTTGATTCAAAAGAGAAACTCAAGTCATAAAACCGAGAAATCAAGATAATGATCCAAAAAATATATATGAAAAGAACTCATGCATTTGGAAAATTCAACATGCCTATCTATCTTCTAATGAAACCAAATTGTTCTTCGTGAAAGGTTTAGTAAAAATATCTACTAATTGATGTTTTGTGTTAATAAAATCTAAAGATATATCATGATTATTAACATGATCTCTAATAAAATGATGTCTAATATCAATATATTTAGTTCTAGAGTGTAGAATGAGATTCTTTGTTAAACATATTACACTAGTGTTATCACATTTTAGAGGGATATTTTTTTAAGTCTATAGTCTTCTAAAGTATTTTTTATCTAAATAACTTGTGCACAATATATACTAGTTGCTATATATTTAACCTTGGCTATAAATAATACAACATAATTTTATTTCTTAGAAGACCAAGAAACAAGTGCATGACCTAAGAGTTGACATATTCCAAATGTATTTTCTCTATCTATTCTACACCTAGCAAAGTCAGTATCGGCATAAGCAATCAATTCAAAATTTTTAGATTTTGGATACCATAATCTCATATTAGGAGTTACTTTTAAATATCTAAAAAATATTTTAACTACTTTAAAATGAGATTGTTTGGGATTAGATTGAAATCTAGAACAAAGTCCAATACTAAACATAATATCAGGTCTAGATGTTATGAGGTATGCTAATTACAAGTACCCTATAAGCAAATCACGTGAGTGATGACACATGTGACATGCTGCACAACCTTTTTATATTATAATTATTGATATATTCTCACATTATATTATCTGTTGAATACATATATTATGATATCCTTGATTCTATGCAATGAGAATTAGATCGTGATAAAATCACGATACTGAGACCGATTCACTTTTAAACACAGATCCTAAATAGGCTGTTTGGGAGGGACATTGAGACACCCGGATAAATCGGTGTACTATATACCCATCTATTTGATAGAGGCAGCTGGTCTCATAGCCACTTGTGTGGAGACACTAAGGATATAATGCAGGTGCTCATTGGAGAATGAGTTCACAGATTGGTCTGCTTATGAAATACTGGATGGTTAATGATACCTATCGTGTATAGTGATTCCGTAGTTCTAGTTGTGTGTCTGGTCCTTAAACTTAAGACACCAAGGATGTCTTATTTGAGTACTCTTTCTTTAACGTCATACTTATAGGTTTGGAAAGTTCCAAATATGGTACAATTGGTTATTGAGATTGGTAGCCAATCTTACAAAGGTTATTGAGTGTCAAAAGAGGATCGTCCACTCTCGATATCATGAGAGGAATATCCCATGTGTTATCGCTCGGATAAATCCTCGATCGGGGTCATTCGGATTGAAAGAGAAGGAGTTCTTCGGGAGAATTCGATTAGAATGAGACCGATGGATTTTATATATAGCCTAATAGTACCATACCTAATATATGATCTCTGAAATATTAGAAGAATGAGAGACTATAGATACACGATAATTAAGTATAGATAGATCTAATGGATAAGATCCTCTGTACCGTCTGAGGACTATGGCGAAGTGGCATAATACGTCCATAATCAATGAGTCGAGTGAATTGTTATGAGATAATAATTCATAGGGTCAAAAGGAGTTCTGACAGGAAAGACTCACAACCAACTCGGTATTGGGTTTAGAGGGTCACACATATATGGTGGATGCTTCAGTGAATAGAGGATTGGATATAAGTTATCCAATTAGCTCTATTCTAATTAGATGAGACCCAACATTGATAGACTCCCTACATGAGGCCCAATTAGAGGTCAATTGAGATTATTGGATAGAGATCCAATAATCCAAGATTAGTGGATAATTGGATAGAGATCCAATACCTACTAAGACAGGATCCCTTGGGTTTTTGATGGCTCTCTATAAATAGGAGGTAGAGGTAGTACATAGTTGATAAGCTGTACCTTTGACGACCCCCCTCCAATTCTCCTCCTCTCTCTCACCTTCTCAACTAACTAGCCCCTCTCTGATATGAAGGGCAGTGAAGAAGATAGATGATCTTCTTCCATATTTATTGCAAGAAGTTGCACAAGAGTTACGAAATTTGTGACTGCAATTGGAGGAGTATTACTACAGCGATCTATCATGTGGATACTGCTAGAGAGGTGGACATTTGACCTCCTTCATCTTGTCCATTCAGATCTAAAAATTCAGGGATATTCAATCTCCCTAGGTAAATAATCTCTCACATGTTGTAATTTTTTATTTTATAATTTTTCGCACACCAATCTTTGCACGACATTTTGATCTACATGGGAAATCGATTTTGTTTTGATCTTCCACTATGCATGTGATGCTCTCGTTTGGTTTCCCAGCTAGATATAGTAAACTACTTATTTAATCTTGTAGAAGTGTCATTGGTGTGCTAATAGCCTTAGAACTATCTATGTTAAGTTATTTTAATAGATCTAAGTGTGTTTAGATTGACTAATAAAAGTTTCATCTCTTAGTTGCTTAATTTATAATTCTAAGAAAAATATTAATTCACCCATTAAACTTATTTTGAATTCTTAGCTTATATTTTTAGCAAATGACTCGCATAAAGATTCATTTGTTGAACCAAGAATAATATCATCAACATAAATTTGAATAATAAGAAAATATTTTTTTAATTTTTTAATAAATAATATGAAATGACCTTGCCTTTTGATAAATTATTTTGAATAAGAAAAGAACTAAGCCTCTCATACCAAGCTCTAGGGGCTTGCTTCAATCTATAGAGAGCTTTAGATAATTTATAAAGATGGTTTGAAAAAAGGTAATTTTCAAATCTGGGTGATTAAAGATACAATAAGCTTTACAAATAGAGGAATATCTAAGAAATATGTCTTCATCAAATTTTGTATCAAATTTTCTTAAGGCATCTTTTTCATTTAAAATAAAACATTTATAACCAAAAACTTTAAAATATAAAATGTTTTAGTCTTTTATTATTCCACTATTCATCAGAAATTTTAGAAAGTAGTGGTCTTACGAGAACCCTGTTCATAACATAGCATGTCGTTTTAACAGCTTCGGCCGAAAATCATTTGGATAGGCCATATTCATTAAGCATGGTTCTTATCATCTCTTGTAAATTCTTGTTCTTTCTCTCAATAACTTCATTTTATTGTGAATTTCTTGGAATAGAGAAATTATGACCATATATCCATTTGACTCACAAAAATCTTAAAATCATAATTTTTAAATTTACCACCATGATCACTATGAATAGACGAAATCATAAAATCCTTCTCATTTTGAACTAGTTTACAAAATTATGAAAAACATAAAAATTTTGTTCAAGTATATCTACTATAGATATACTCGATATTGTCTAAGTGATTATAAAATTTTGTCTAACTGATTACGTAAAAGCAATCACTTTGATGTGCCACGAAGTATGTCTAAATATATCTACTATAGTTATCTATAATCATAAAAATATATTTACTACCTCCTAGACTTGTGATGTCAATTGGTCTAAATAAATCTATACAAATTATTTATAATAGTTTGGAAGTACTTACTTGATTTTCAGATTTAAAGCTACTCTTTATTTGTTTACCTAGTTGGCATATATCATAAATTTTAGTTTTGACAAACTTAATTTTAGGCATACTTCTTACGAGTTGTTTAGTTATAATTTGTGAAATTAGTTTCATACTTGTATGATAAATCTTTTGTGCCAAAGCCATGCATCATCATTTAAAACTAAAAAGCAAGTTTCATGATAAAAATTATTAAGATCAATAGTATTACACATAATCCTTAAGGCAATCATTGATATATTTTTGTGAGGTATCTCTTGTTAGTGGTTCGGCACTAACCGACCTACGTCCATTCCCGAGTCCTCCTCCTTGAGGCACACCGACGTCCACTATCGATCTTCTTTGAGTGAAGACCAAACCCTTACACTTGAGCTTATGAGGGAGACTTCAAGAATTTTTCGAACTTTAAGCTCTCTCCCTTCCCCTTTTCTTTTTCTTACAATTCACACATAATGTTTTCACAGAATGTAATCCTCAAAATTATTATAAGGAATGCAAGAAACTTGAGATATTTATAGGCCCCAAATGGCTTCAAAAATTAGAGCCAAAATTCAAACATACCCGAAAAAATTGGGTACGGGCAGTTCAGTCATCGACCTGAGCAGATCAACCGTTGAAAGTACCAGAATCTAGGTACGGGCAGTTCAGCCACCCAGCCTAGGTGGTTCAGCCATTGACAGCTGCCCGAAATCCTGGGCGACAATAGTACACCCACTACTCATCGGCAGTTCAACTGCCGAAATCTCCGGAAAAGTGGTTCTCTCCACTTTTTGAATTCCAACTTGAACTTGATGTTAACAAATTCTTTGGTCAACTAATTGAGATCAACCTGAGCTCAATCAAACCCCACAATGGACCTGATTGCCTTATTGAGTTGATTTAGATTTTATCCAAATCTAACTCAATTAGGACTCTAACCCTAACTATGACTTAACGAGTACAATAATAATGACCATCAAACTTAAACAAGACCTAACTCCTGCCAATCAGCAGCCTCCGACATTCTTATTGTGAGTCTTACGGTCTTCTTCTGGTGATCTCTTGGCGTGTTCCTAGCAAGCTTCCCGATCCCTTTGGTGAACTCCTAACGAACTCCCGGTGAGGTCCCACTGCATCGTCCAAACCCCGGTCTAATGCCCAAGCTTGATCTTGGCCCATCATCTAGTTGTAACTCAATTACTCTATCATAGTTAGACTTGCAATACTTACTCTAACACACATGTTAGATTAATCACGCATCAATTGATTTCATTATCAAAATTCAAGATTCAACAATCTCTCTATTTTTTATTATGATAGTCAATTGATGACGGGAGTTAATGCTAACTCCCCCTAAATCTATGCTATAATAAAAACTTAAATTCAAGAGAACTACATACTCTTGAATTTAAGTATCACGAAGCAATCAATCTTTCAAGCAAATAATGTTTCAATGATTGCAATGAAATACTCAAACCTCAACAAAAATTTGCTTTTAAACTATCAAGTCATCAACTCATCAAGGATTTCATGAATTTCAAAAAGAGTCATGCATTGATATCAAAGATATCCAAGTATATAATCAATATCATGTGTCATCAATATATATCATTAATATCATGTATCATCAATGTATATCATCAATATCATGGGTCATCAATATATATTTCTCCCCCTTTATCATCAACGAAAAGAAGAAATATAGGACTAAGGATTTTAAGGCACATGAGTTTTTGCTCCCCCTTTCTAAAATACGACATGAGTCATAAAAAATTTTCTTCTTCTTATGAAAAAAAAGGAAAAAAAAATAAGGGAGGAGTTGTAAAACATCATTAACTATAGCTCTCAATTTTCTAGAGGTGAATTTAGAATTTTATTTAATAAGCTCAAAGATCCAAAATATTCAAGAAGATTCAAGAATTTAGGAGCTATTCATGTATTTAAAATCATCTCATGTAATTTCAAGCAAGTGTAGCAAATAAATCCATGAAGTAGCACAACATTATATAAATTTTCTCCCCTTTTTGTGAACAAGAACATGGAGAGAGTTTACAAAATATTATCACAAAGAAAAATAACTTAATCTCATGAAATTAAGTAATTCATATATTTTCTTGATTTAGCATTCCAAGTTCTCTTCTAAGAAAATCAAATTATTCTCCATTTAAGGGTTTTGTAAAAATACTACTAATTGATGCTTAGTGTCAATAAATTCTAAGGAGATATCTTGACAATTTACATGATCCCTTATAAAATGATGTCTAATATCAATATGTTTTGTTCTTGAATGTTGAATATGATTTTTGGTTAAACATACAACACTTGTATTATCACACTTTATAGGAATATTTTTTAATTTCATTCCGTAATCTTCTAGTGTGTTTTTCATCTAAATGACTTGGGCACAACATGCACTAGCTGCAATGTATTCTGCTTCTATAGTAGATAAAGCTACTGAATTTTGTTTCTTGGAAGTCCAAGAAATAAGTGCATGTCCTAAAAGTTGACATGTCCCGATAGCATTATTTATATCTATTCTACATCCACCAAAATTAGCATCTGGATAAGCAACCAAGTCAAAATTCTTTGATTTTGGAGATTATAATCCTAGTTTAGATGTTCTTTTTAAGTATCTAAATATTTGTTTAACTGCTTTCAAATAAGAGAGTTTATGATTAGATTGAAACCTTGTACGCAATCCAACACTAAACATGATATTCGGTCTAGTAGCAATTAAATATAATAAACTTCATATCATTCCTTTATAAGTTTTTTGATCAAAGTTTTCTCTTTCATTGACTAAGTCCAACTTTGTAGATGTGCTCATGGGAGTGTTTAATGCTTTAGCATTTTCTATCCCAAACAGTTTTATCAAGTTCAAGGTGTATTAGTTTGACTAATAAAAATATCATCATCTAATTATTTTATTTATAATCCTAAGAAGAATGTTAACTCACCCATTATACTCATTTCAATCTCTTGGCTCATTTCTTTAGCAAAAGACTCACATAAAGATTCATTTGTAGATCCAAAAATGATATCATCAACATAAATTTGAATAACAAGAAGATCATTTTCAAAATGCTTAAAAAATAATGTGGCATCAACCTTGCTTTTAGAAAATTTATTTGAAATAAGAAAAGAACTAAGTCTTTCATACCAAGCCCGAGGGGCTTGTTTTAATCTATAAAGAGCTTTTGTAAGTTTGAAAACATGATTAGGAAGAAGATTATTTTTAAAACCGAGGGGTTGTTCAACATACACTTTTTTGCAAATGAAACCATTTAGGAAAGCACTTTTAACATCCATTTGAAGCAACTTAAAATTTTAAAATATGCAAAGGCAAGGAGCATCCTTATGGCTTCAAGTCTAGCCACGGGAGCGAAGGTTTCATTATAATCGATTCATTCTTCTTAGTTGAAACCTTTGGCTACTAATCTGACCTTGTTTCTAACCACGATACTATGTTCATCTTACTTGTTTCTAAATACCAATTTAGTACCAATCACTAAATGGTTATTAGGTCTAGGAACAAACTCTCATACTTCATTTCTCTCAAATTGATTAAGCTCTTCGTTCATTGCATTAACCCAAGAATCATCTCTTAGGACCTCATCAATGCACTTTGGCAAGATTTGAGAAAGAAATATGGCACTTGCACAAAAATTCCTAAAAGAAGATCGAATTTGAACCCCTTTTGATGTTTCTCCTATTATAAGCTCCTTAGGATGATCATTCACATACTTTCATTCCTTGGCTAAGGATTTGGAAGTGATTCATCAAAGTTACTTTTAGGAGTATTATCATTTAAATTTAAAGTATCAAGATAAATTTTATCATCAAAATCAATCTTTTTAAATTTGAATAACTTATTAAAAATAATATAAATAGATTCTTCTATTATTAATGTTCTTTTATTAAATACACGATTAGCTTTTGAAATAGAAGAAGACCTAGAAAAATGATGAATTTTGTATCAAATTTTCCTAAAGCATCTTTCTCATTTAAAATAAAATAATTACAACCAAATATTTTAAAATAAAAAATATTGAGTTTTTTTACCATTCCACAATTCATAAAGAGTTTTAGTGAGTAGTGGTCTTACAAGAACTCTATTTAAAACATCGCATGCTGTATTAACAGCTTCGGTCCAAAAATATTTGGGTAGCCTATATTCGTTCAACATTGTTCTAGCCATTTCTTGTAAGCTCATATGTTTTTCTTTCTACTACTCCATTTTATTGTAGATTTCGTGGAGTAGAAAAGTTATGGATATACCCATTTGATTCATAAAAATTTTAAAAATCATTGTTTTGAAATTCTTCACCATGATCACTACGAATTGAAGAAATCATACATCCTTTTTCATTTAGCATAATCTTACAAAATTTTATAAAATATTTAAATGTGTCACTTTTATGTGCCAAGGAATAGGTCCAAGTATATCTACTAAAGTTATCCACTAAAATAAATGCATATTTGCTACCACCTAAACTTATAATGTTAATTGGTCCAAATATATCTATATGAATCAATTGAAGTGGTCTAGAGGTGCTTATTTGATTTTTCAACTTAAAGCTACTCTTTATTTGTTTCCCTAATTGATAAGTATCACGTACTTGTCTTTGACAAACTTAAGATTATGTAAGCCTCTTACTATATCTTTAGAAGAAATTTGATTTAAAAGTTTCATGCTAGCATGTCCTAATCTCTTATGTCAAATCAAAGCATCATCATGCAAAGCCAAAATACAAGTTTCATTATAAATTTTTTTAATATCTATGGTGTATACATTGTTGTTTCTTAAGGCAATTATAGATTTATTTTTATGTAGCAATTCAATGATGCAAGCATTAGGTTGAAATTTAACCATATATCCTTTATTACATAATTGGCTAATACTAAACAAGTTATGTTTCATGCTATCAACTAACAATCAATCAAGAGGTTTGATGTATTACCTATTGTTCCTTTTCTAATGATTTTACCCTTGTTGTCTTCGAAGGTAACAACTCCTTCACTTAAGCTAGTGAGCTTAGAAAAATAAGATGGATCTCCGGTCATGTGCCTTGAGCATCCACTATCAAGATACTATTTGGTGCTCCTAGCTTTAGTTTAGAGACAAACCTACAATAAAGATATTTTTTGTTTAGATACCCATTTTACATTGGGTCCTTCATGAAGAACTTTATCTTTCTTTTCTAATTATTTTTTGTTCCATAAAGTTCTCTTGGGAACCCAAACTAGTCGATGTGGACTATATTTTTAAATAGGCATTTATTTGCCTTATGTCCTAACTTTTCACAAAAATTACACTTGATTCTTGGTGGCACATTAAGGTTGATCCTTTAACAAACATGGTTGGCTTTTGTTGGAAGTTACCAACTAAAATTTTACTCACAAGTTCAAAATTCGAAAAATATTTTTCAAGTTCTTTAAGGTCATTGATGACATCCGTGAAATAGGTGTACATGTTTCATTCAAAATAACTCATAGTCATGAACTAAATTGTTAATCTTAGATTCTTTTACTCTACTAGTCCCCTCGTGTGTGATTTCTAGTGTGTGCCAAATAGATGATTCACAAACAGAAACATGATTAAGCTCATTCTTGCCAAGAGCACAAAACAAGGCATTCATAGCCTTTGCATTCAAGGAAAAACTCTTCATTTTCAAATCATTCCACTCATTCATTGGATTGAAAGATTTTTCAAATATATTTTCTACGATATTCCATAAATCAAGATCTAAAGAAATAAGAAAGATAAGCATCATTGTCTTCCAATATGTGTAATACGTCTCATTGAATATGGGAGGACATAAAATGGAATGTCCCTCATTTATGCCAAAATAAGTCATTTACTCAAATGGGTGTTAATCCAAATGAGAAAAACGTGGCTCTGATGTCAACTATTAGGATCAATTGGCACTAAGAGGGGGTGAATTAGTGCAAGAGTAAATTCTCGTTTTAACTTAAAACTTTTCGCTTAAAGCAAGAGAGGAAAATCCGAAGCTTTTAGTTCAAGTAAAGCAATTTAATCTTATAGAGAAATGCTAAGCTTCTTGCTTGAAGATGACTAAAAAAAATAAGTACATCTGAATAAGGAGATAGGCAATGTCGTAAGTGAAATGCTTAATTTTAAAGCCTTGCTTTCAAAATGTAAATAAAATTGGAAGCGGCAATACAAAAGTAGTAAGGAAGGCTTAAAACTTTTCGCTTGAAGCAAGAGAGGAAAATCTGAAGCTTTTAGTTCAAGTAAAGTAATTTAATCTTATAGAGAAATGCTAAGCTTCTTGCTTGAAGACGACTCAAAAAAGAACAAGCAAATCCGAATAAGGAGATAGGCAATGTCATAAGTGAAGTGCTTGATTTCAAAGCCTTGCTTTCAAAACGTAAATAAAATCGGAAGCGTCAATACAAAAGTAGTAAGGAAGGTAAGCAAAAAGGAACTCACAGTTTTATAGTGGTTCGGCACTAACCGGCCTACGTCCACTCCTGAATCCTCCTCCTTGAGGCACATCGGCGTCCACTATCGATCTTCTTTGGGTAAAGACCAAACCCTTACACTTGAGCTTATAAGAGAGACTTCAAGAATTTTTGTAACTCTAAGCTCTCTCCCTTCCTCTTTTCTTTTTCTTACAATTCACACATAATTTTTTCATAAAATATAATCTCCAAAATTATTGTATGGAATATAAAAAAACTTGGGATATTTACAGGCCACAAATAGCTTCAAAAATTGGAGCTAAAATTCAAACATACACGGAAAAGTCAAGTACGGGCGATTCAACCATCGATTTGGGCGGGTCAATCGCCAAAAGTACCTATAATCTAGGGTATGACAGTTTAGTTGCCCAACCTAGGTGGTTCAGTTGCTAACAGTTGCCCAAAATCTTGGGCGGTGGCAGTACACCTACCGCTCACTGATGGTTCAACCGCCAGAATCTTCGGAAAAGTGGTTCCTTCCACTTTTCAAATTTTAACTTAAACCTGATTTGACTAATCTTTAGTCAACTAATTGAGCTCAACCTGAGCATAATCAAACCCTATTGTGGACCCGGTTGCCTTATTGAGTTGATTTGGATTTCATCCAAATCCAACTCAGGACTCAAACCCTAACTACGACTCAACGATTACAACAATAATGACCATCAAGCTTAAATAAGACCTAACTCCCGTCAATCCGGCAACCTCCAATATTCTTGCAGCGAGTCTTACGGTCTTCTTCCGGCGATCTCCCGATGTGTTCCTAGCGAGCTTCCCGATCCCTTCGGTGAACTCCTAGTGAACTTTTGACGAGGTCCCACTGTATCGTCCAAACCCTAGCCCGATGCCCTAGCTTGATCTTGGCCCATTATCTGACTGTAACTCAATTGCTCTATCATAGTTAGACCTACAATACTTCCTCTAACACATATGTTAGATTAAACACTCATCAATTAATTTTATCATCAAAATCTAAGATTCAACATCTCTGTAATGCAAGCATTAGATTCATATTCGATGTTATAACCCTTATCACACAATTGACTAGTGCTTAGTAAGTTATGTTTTCAACTATCTGTTGGAAAACCTCAGCGGGAGCATCATATGCGCAGCGAAAATCAAAACAAAAAATCGATTTCCCATGCAGATCAAATTATCGTGTAAAATATTCAGGTCATTAGAAAAACACAAAAACCAAAAATCACAATGTGTGAGAGATTGATTTTACCTAGAGAGATCGTATATCCCTATATTTTTAGATCTGAATGGAGGGGATGAAAGAGGTCAAGCGTCCTCTCTAGCAGTATTCATGCGATGGATCTCTGTAGGAAACTCCTCCAATATGATCTCACAAGTCTTGCATAGAGGGAGGGAAGAGAATAGGAGTGGAAGGCCAAAGCTGTAGCCTATCAACCATGAGTCGCCCCTCCTATTTATAAAGAGCCAACAAAACCCATGGGCTCCTTCTTTAGTGGATATTAGATCTTCATCCAATTATCCACTAACCTTATATTATTGGATCTCTATCCAATAATCTCCTTAGGCCTCTAATTGGGCCTCAATCAAGGAGCCCATCAGCATAGGGTCTCATCTAACGAGAATAGGGGCTAATTGGATCTCCATCAAATCCTCGATTTGTTGAAACATCTACCATATTTGTGTGACCCTCTAGGCCCGATACCGAGCTGACCGTGAGTTGCTCCCATTAGAACTCCTTCTGATATAGTGAATTATTATCTTCATAATAATTCACTCGACTCATCGACTATGGGCGTACTAGGCCACTGCGTCATAGTCCCCAAACGGTATAGGGAGATCAAATCCATCGGACCTATCTGTCCATAGTTACCGTGTTTCCATAATCCTTCATCTAACTAATATCCCAGAGACCATATATTAGACATTGTACTGTCAGGTCACATACAAAATCAGTTTGTCTTGCTCTAATCGGATTCTACTGGAGAACTCTTTCTCTCTCAATCTGAATGATCATAGCTAGGGATTTGTCTGAACAAGCACATGTTCCTCTCGTGATACCGAGAGTGGATGATCCTCTATTGACACTCAATTGCCTACTAATCATGATAACCAACTGTACTAGATCTGGAACCTTCCAAACCTGTAAGTCTAGCATCAAAGAAAGGAGTACTCATACAAGACATCATTGGTGTCTCAAGTCAAAGGACTAGATACACAACTGGGACTATGAAATCACTGTCTGACATTAGGTATATTTAACCATACAGCATTTCATAAGCGGATCATTCAGTAAGCTCATTCTCCAATGAGCACATGTACTATATCCTTAGTGTCTCCACACAAGTGGCTGTGAGACCAGCCGCCTCCATCATACAGACGGGTATATAGTACACCAATCTATCCAGTTATCTCGATGTCCCTCTCGAGTAACTTATGATCGGGAATATTTAAGATCTATGGTTATGGTTAAAGGTGAATCGATCTCATTATCATGATCTCATTACGATCCGATTCCCATTGCACAAAACCAAGGACATCGTAATATATATGCAACACATAATATAATGTGAGAATATACCAATAATAATCATAAGCAAAAAGATCGCACAGCATGTCACATGTGCCATCACTCACGTGATTGGCTTGCAGGGCACCTGTAACCAGCAATCTCCCACTTGACCTAAAGCCAATCACTTATGTGTTTGATCCCCATTAGACCCCTGTGATGCTTAAATACAATCTGAGCTAATGGCTACGTCAGTGGATCTGCAATGTTATCTTCGGATGGAACTCTTTCCATTGCTATGTCTTTATAGGTCATGATTGCTTTAATATGATGGAACCTCCTTAGAATAATTCTGATGAGACTTGGGTTCCTTTGCCAGAGCTATCGCCCTATTGTTGTCGTAATATATGGGAATCAGCTCCACGTTGCTTGGTACGACTCCCATATCATAATTAACTTCTTCATCCATACCCCTTCTTTTGCTACTTCTGCTACAGCAATGTATTCCGCCTCTGTGGTCGAGTCAGCAGTAGTATCTTGCTTGGAACTCTTCCAACTTACTGCTCCTCCATTTAGGGTGAAAAAATACCCTAAGTTTGACTTGCTATCATTAATGGCGGACTGGAAACTTGAGTCCGTGTAGCCCGCAACCTGGAGGCTACCTCCTCCACATACCAATAAAAGATCTTTAGTCCTTCTTAAGTACTTAAGGATACACTTTACTATCTTCTAGTGTTCTAAACCTGGATCTGCCTGATACCTGCTCGTGACACCCAGAGCATGTGTTATATCAAGCCTGGTACATTGCATAGCATACATGATAGACTCTATCACTAAGGCATAGGGTATCATATCCATGTATGCGCTTTCTTTAGGAGTCTTTGGGGACATACTCGTAGAAAGTGATGTTCCATGTTTCATCGGTATGAGACATCTTTTGGAATTATCTATGCCAAACCTTTTGACAATGGAGACTATGTACCTAAATTGGGATAATCCAAGCATCCTCTTATATCTATCCCTATAGATCCAGACCCCTAAAATATAGGATGCTTCCTCTAAATCTTTCATGGAAATTTTGTTGGATAGTTAAGTCTTTACTATGGAGAGCATTCTTACATCATTCCCAATGATTAGGAAGTCATCCACATACCAAGAAGGTGATAGCACTCCCACTTACCTTCTTGTACATACAAGACTCATCTTCATTCTTAACGAAGTCACAAAATTTGATTGTCTCATTAAATCTTATGTTCTAACTTCGGGAAGCTTGCTTTAGTCCATAAATGAACTTGAGCAACCTGCACACTTTATCTAAACTCTCTCTGGATATGAATCCCTCTGGTTGTATCATATACTCATACTCCTTGAGGTTTCCATTGAGGAATATCATTTTAACATCCATCTACCATATCTCATAGTCATAGTGTACTGCAATGGCCAAAAGAATTCTAATGGACTTAAGCATTGCTACAAGTGAAAAAGTTTCATCATAGTCAACTCCTTGTCTTTAACGATATCCTTTAGCTACTATCCTTGCCTTAAAGGTCTCCACCTTTCCATCTACTCCGATCTTCTTTTTGATGATCCACTTGTAGTCGATGGGTACGATACCCTCAGGTGCATCCACAAGGTTTCGAATCTTGTTAGAGTACATGGAATCCATCTCCGAATTCATGGCTTCTTGCCACTTCCCGGAGTCTATACTCATAATAGCCTCCTCGTAGGTCTGAGGATCAACATCCTAAGAGTCCTCTCCACTGATACGTCCCACATATCTTTCAAGAGGGTGAGATACTCTACTAGACCTACGTAAAGTCAGAATTTGTGTGTTAGGTACCTGAATAGACTCGGGCTCTGGAATGGTGCTTGAACTATGTTCTCCAACCTTGCTCAATTCTAACTCACTTCCATTGTTTCCACCAAGAATGTGTTCCTTCTAAAGGAACACAGCTCTCTTGGCAACAAAGACTTTTTGGTCCTCGAGATGATAGAAATAATATCCCAAAGTCTCCTTAGGGTATCCCACGAACGTGCACTGTTCCATTCTTGATTTTAATTTATCTGGGTTATGTCTTCTAACATGGGCAGGACAGCCCCAAATCTTAACCACCTTAAGATCGGGCTTCTTTCCTTTATATATCTCATATGGTGTATACACTACCAACTTCGATGGAACTCTGTTCAGAAGGTAAGCTGCGGTCTCTGTGGTGTACCCCAGAATTAGACGGGTAGGTTAGCAAAATTCATCATGGACCGCACCATGTCTAATAGCGTGTGATTCCTCCTTTCTGATGCACCATTGAGCTAAGGTGTATAAGGAGGTATCCACTGGGATAGAATCTCATTATCCCTAAGGAAATGGGTGAACTCCGTACTCAAGTACTCTCCTCCTTGATTTGATCGAAAAGTCTTAATATTTGGTTCTCGACTTCATTCTTATATTTCCTGAATTTCTTAAAGGTCTCATATTTGTACTTGATCAAGTACACATGTCCATACCTAGAGACATTATCAGTGAATGTAATAAAGTATGAGTAACCACCTATAGCCTGAGTCGACATGGGACCATATACATCACTATGTTTGAGTTCTATTAACTCAGTAGCTCTCTCTCCAGTTCCACTAAAAGGAGAGTTGGTCATCTTCCAACGAAGGCAAGGTTCGTAAGTTGCATATAACTCATAGTCGAATGGATCTAAGTATCAATCTTTCAACAACTTTTGAATCTTTCCCTCATGTATATGACCTAGCTTACAATGCTATAGGTATGCATTGTTCACCTCATCTCTTTTCCTCTTAGACATTTATATTCATGATGTGTGGAGAAGTGTCTAACACATATAAGTCATTTATCAATGTCTCTCTAGTGATGATCTCATCATCCATAATTGTTAAACAACTATTATTCTCAAAAACTAATTTATATCCGCTAATTGTCAAACAAGAGATAGATATAATATTTTTTTATAATAGAGGGAACAAAATAACAGGCATATAATGCAATGAGACTCCACTAGGCAAATGTAGGGTGACCTCCCCAATGATAACTATAGCAACTCTTGCTCTATTGCCTATCTTGAGGTTCATCTCGCCTCTGACCAATCTCCTAGGTCTTGCCAGAAACTATAATAAATTATAAATATGATAAGCACTTCTGGTATCCAATAATACCCATGTGTTATCATGAAAATCTGACAAGTGGAGACTGATCATAAATATATTTGAAACTTCTCGAAGCTTCTGTTTCACCTTATTTGCAAGGTAATCTTTATAGTTCCTTTTCCAATGCCCGTCTTAGCCCTAGTGGAAGCACTGTCCTTTGTTCTTTGCCAGGTATTTCTTAGCAACATTTGTCTTACCCGATCTTTCTTGGCCCTTGCCCTTCTTAAGGGTCTTACTAGCCTTCCTTTTCCTATTGGTCTTACCAATATAGGGAACTGACTTCTCCTTCTTGATGGCACTCTCAACTTCCC
This sequence comes from Ensete ventricosum, assembly GCA_029747655.1. Classification (NCBI taxonomy): domain Eukaryota; kingdom Viridiplantae; phylum Streptophyta; class Magnoliopsida; order Zingiberales; family Musaceae; genus Ensete; species Ensete ventricosum. The sequence continues at coordinate 20,126,446 of JAQQAF010000009.1, forward strand.
TCAACATATTGAAGAGCTCATGTAGTGTTACCTCAAACTTGCTCATGTTAAAATTCATGAGGAAGTGAGAAAAGAAATCTGGTAGGGACTGAAGTATAAGATCAATACACGTCTAGGACTATTCCTAGACTTGTGAGTTTCTCGATCCACTCTATCATCTTTAGGACATGGTTCTCAACCGATGTCCCTTCTATCATCCTGGCTTGAAAGAGTCTCTTAGATATTTCATATCTTTGAGTTCTTCCCTGTTTCTCAAACAGCTGGCGGAGATGAAGGATAGAATCTGCATCCATGCTCTCATGTTGCCTCTGTAACTCAGGAGTCATAGAAGCCAACATGTAACATTTTGCCAATGTGGAATCATTGATATAGTTTACATAACGAGGGATCTCATCCTCACTTGCCCCTTCTTCCGGCGTGAGCATAATTGTATCAAGGACGTATGCGATTTTCTTCACAGTGAGAAAAATTCTCAAATTATGGAGCCAATCTGTGTAGTTTAGACCAGTGAGGCGATTGGCATCATGTATGCCACACATGGGGTTTGCAAGCGACATGTTTCTGACAAAACAAGATATAGCAAAAATAAATAACATGTAGATTTTATGAAAAATACACCCTTGACATGTGAATCACGCGACACCCTTGACATGTGAGACGAAAGTCTCCGGTAGACTCCTATTGGGGATCGAGATCCAATCGACATCTTAGTACAACCTCGAGAGACTCGACCAATTACATTAAGCCCAAAAGGTAGGTAACTCTTGTCAATCACAACTCCTTGTGATTCCCGTCATGTTCGGCCTCCGAATCATCATGGTCTCGACTACTCGACCAACCATGAAGTTCAGTTAAGCCATTACCATCGTTACAAGATGAGTCTAATTCGATACATATGCTCTGGACTGCTCGATTAAGTCACACCATGTCCTCAGGTCACCGGTGACATCTATATGTCGTAGGCAAGAACTCGATCATGTAGATAGGTGAGCCTTGAGTGACTTGACCAACTCAACCTATGTCGTGATTCAATTTTTTCCTATTACGATGGAAGGCCACGTGGGTCAATATTATTGCCTCATGCTTACCGACTTAATATTATCGTAGGAGGGGTTTTTGTTTTGTATCGATCTCCTAATATGTCGTGTCACACACATACATATTTAATATATATCTACATCACATGCAAATATATATATATATATATATATATATATATATATATATACATATATAGTAGGTGTATAACACATCACATATGCAAGCCACATCAGATGATCATGAGCTGTCACCTAATATGATTAAGCCCGAGCCAATGGGCCTAATCACTCACAATAGGATCTATGTGTACATCAGCGCATCTCCATTCCCTGTGATTGTTGATCTCATCATCATCGGTTCTGTCGGATCCTCGTCACATCATCATGTGTCGTGATCTCCCGCCATGGCATTGTGGGTCCCGTTGTCAACTCCACGCTCTCATCGCGTCTCTCCATGTAATTACAGATAATCACAGACACGCGGGCCTGATAATAAACGAGAAAATTAGAGGCTCGTAGGCTCCAATAATAGTAATAATAATAATAATCATAATTACACACATCACAACATATGGCTCATGATCATCCATCCACATCATACATCACATGTACATCACATTATATGTAGGATTACTAGATATATAATAATTAATTAAACTATTTATTTAATTATTTTTTAAAAAATCAGGACATGCTCAAAATTTCTAGAATTAACAATGTATTTTCATAATTCTGGATGAGAGGATAGTCCTCGAAATTTCTAAAATTATTGAGGGTATTTTAGGAATTCTGTACACAAGGACAGTCCTCGAAATTTCTCAAATTCAAAGGGGCAGGGACGTCCTTTTCAAAAGGATTGCCCTAACCCCTCTTGTCCCCTCTGCACCACTGCCTCTGCCCCTACACAAGCGACGACTACCCTTGCCCGTAAGAAGTCGCTCCTGCGACCGGCGCCGCTACCCCTATTGGCGGCAGCCCTAGCAGTTGGGGCCGCCTCTTGCAAGCTGGCCGCTGGCGATCGCTCCTTATGGACACCCTGCAATAGGTTGCCCTTGCGGGCGCCGCGCTGTAAGTGGTTGTGCTTGCAGGCGGTCGCCTACGGGCTACTGCCCCTACAGGCTAGCCCTAGCAGCATCCAGTCGTCCCCTTGCAGGGGGCCTTGGCCGCATCTAGTCGCCCCTTTGCAGGGGACCTTAGCCATAGCCGACCGCCCCCTTGCAGGTGTCCAGGCAGTGGCTGGCGGCCATTATAGGGGGCCTGGCTATGGCTAGCCACCCCTGCATATGGCCTAGCCATGGCCGACTACCCTATGTCCTCACTGCGTTTGGTACAAAAACACAACAAGAGCGAATAGAATGATTCTATACGATTCAATCTTATCACACGTAATTTAAAACCAATATTTCGCATGAAAACCATAGCTCTGGTACCACTATTGGGAAACTTCAGCGGGAGCATCACATGCGCAGTGAAAATCAAAACAAAAAATCGATTTCTCATGTAAATCAAATCATCTTGCAAAAGATTGGAGTCATGAGAAAAATGCAAAAACTGAAAATTCATGATAAGTGAGAGATTTATTTTACCTAGGGAGATCGTATATCCCTGTATTTCCAGATCCGGATGGAGAGGATGAAGGAGGTCAAGCATCCTCCTCTCTAGCGATATTCATAAGATGGATCTCTGTAGCGAAACTCCTCCAATTTGATCTCGCAACTCTTGCGCAGAGGGAGGTAGAAGAATAGGAGGGGGAGGCCAAAGCTACAGTTTATCATCCATGAGTCTCCCCTACTATTTATAGAGAGCCACCAAAACCCTAGGGCTCCTACCTTAATGGGTATTGGATCTTCATCCAATTACCCACTAACCTTGCATTATTGGATCTCTATCCAATAATCTCCTTAGGCCTCTAATTAGGCCTCAATCAAGGAGCTCATCAGCAAAGCATCTCATCTAATAACAATAGAGGCTAATTGGATCTCTATCCAATTCTCTATTTGCTAAAGCATTCACCATATGTGTGTGACTCTCTAGGCCCGATACCGAGCTAGCCGTGAGTCGCTCCCATCAGAACTCCTTCTGATATAGAAAATTATTATTTCAATAATAATTCACTCGATTCATCGACTATAGACGTACTAGGCCACTATGTCATAGTCCCCAAATGGTACAGGGGGATTAAATCCATCAGACCTGTCTGTCCATAGTTACCGTGTATCTATAATCCCTTATCCAACTAATATCCCAAAGACCGTATATTGGACATGGTACTGTCAGGTCACATATAAAATTAGTTTGTCTTGCTCTAATCGGATTCTACCAGAGTACTCTTTCTCTCTCAATCTGAATTACCCTATCCAAGGATTTGTCTGAGCAAGCACATATGGGATATTCCTCTTGTGATACTGAGAGGAGATGATCCTCTATTGATACTCAATTGTCCTTGTAAGGTTAGCTACCAATCCGGATAACCAATTGTACCAGATCTAGAACTTTTCAAACCTGTAAGTATGGCGCCAAAGAAAGGAGTACTCATACAAGATATCTTTGGTGTCTTAAGTCAAAGGATTAGATATACAACTGGAACTATGGAATCGCTGTCTGACATTAGGTATCTTTAAGTATACAGCATTCCATAAGCGGATCAATTAGTGAACTCATTCTCCAATGAGCACCTGTACTATCCTTAGTGTCTCCACACAAGTGGCTATGAGACCAGCCGTCTCTATCATATAGATGGATATATAGTACACTAGTTTGTCCGGTTATATTGATGTCCCTCTCGAGTTACCTATGATCGGGATTATTCAGGATTTATGTTTAAATGTGAATCAATCTCATTATCGTGATCTCATTATGATCTGATTCTCATTGGATAGAACCAAGGACATCACAATATATATACAACAGATAATATAATGTGAGAATATTTCAATTATAATCATAAGCAAAAAGATCACACAGTGTGTCATACGTGCCATCACTCACGTGATTGGCTTGCAGGGCACTTGTAACATGCACTATCTACTAATAACAGGTCCTCAATCAATAGGTTTGTGCCAATAATTTTTCATTTGTTGTTGTCTCCAAAGGTGACATACTCTTCGTCTTTGCTAGTGAGCTTAGAGACATACGTTGGATCCCCGGTCATGGGCCTTGAGCATCCACTATCAAGGTATCGTCTCTTGCTCCTAGCTTTTGATTTTAGATATATTTACAAGAAAGGGGGTTTTCTTTAGGTACCAATTTAGCTTAGGTCCCTCAAGAGAAGATTTACTTATTTTGACTAATGGCATTAAGTTATTTATGGTTCCTTTAGGAGCCCAAACTAATTTGTATGAGGTATATTTTTTAAGTGAATATTTATAAGCATATTGTCCACATCTACCATAAAAATTATATTTAATTTTAGGAGGGACATGTAGTTTGGGTCCTTTAAAAAAAGTAGTTGGCTTTTGTGTTGGCAAACCTCAGCGAGAGCATTATATGCGTAGCATAAATCAAAATAAAAAATCGGTTTCCACGTAGATCAAATCGTCATGCAAAAGATTGGGGTTACGAGAAAGCCGCAAAAATCAAGAAAACTGCATCATGTGATATATTGATTATCTAAGGAGATCTTATATCCTTGTATTTCCAGATCCGGATAGAGAGGATGAAGGAGGTCAAGCGTCCTCCTTTATAGCGGTAACCACATGATGGATCTCTACAGCGAATCTCCTCCAATCTGATCTTGCAACTCTTACACAGAGCGAGGGTAGAGAATAAGAGGGGGAGGCCAGAGCTGCAGCCTATCAACCATTAGTCTCCCTCTTATTTATAGAGAGCCATCAAAAACCCAAGGGCTCCTGCCTTAGCGGGTATTAGATCTTCATTTAATTACCCACTTGCATTATTGGATCTCTATCTAATAATCTCCTTAGGTCTCTAATTGGGCTTTAAGCGAGGAGCCCATCAGCATAGGGTCTCATCTAATGAGAATATGGGCTAATTGAATCTTCATTCAATCCTCTATTCGCTGAAGCATCCACCATATGTGTGTGACCCTCTAGGCCCGATACCGAGCTGGTCGTGAGTCGCTCTCATCGGAACTCCTTCTGATATAGTGAATTATTATCTCCATAATAATTCACTCGACTCATAGACTATGGATGTACTAGGCCACTATGCCATAGTCTCCAAATGATATAAGGGGATTAAAGGACCAAATACACAACTGGGACTATGGAATCACTGTCTGACATTAGGTATCATCAATCATATAGCATTTCATAAGTGAATCAATTAGTAAACTCATTCTCTAATGAACCTGTACTTTATCCTTAGTGTCTCTACACAAGTGGCTATGTGACCAACCGCCTTCATCATATGGACGGGTATATAGTACATCGATATGTAACCGGCAATCTCCCACTTGACCTAAAGCCAATCACCTATGTGTCTGATCCCCATCAGACCCCTGTGACGCTCAAATATAATCTGAGCTAGTGGCTTTGTCAATGGATCTGCATTGTTATCTTCGGATGGAACTCTTTCCATTGCTATATCTTTACGGGTTATGATCTCTCTAATCAGATGAAACCTCCTCAAAACAATTCTGGTGAGACCTGGGTTCCCTTGCTAGAGCTATCACCCTATCGTTGTCGTCATATATGAGAATCAGCTCCACGCTGCTTGGTACGACTCTCATATCATGATGAACTTCCTCATCCATATCCCTTCTTTTGTTGCTTCTGTTGCAGCAATGTATTCTACCTCTGTGGTCGAGTCAGCAGTAGTATTTTGCTTGAAACTTTTCTAGCTTACTACTCCTCCATTCAGGGTGAAAAAATACCTTGAGTTTTACATGCTATCATCAATGTTGGACTGGAAACTCGAGTCCGTGTAGCCCTCAGCATGGAGGCTACCTCCTCCATATACCAGTAAAAGATCCTTAGTCATTCTAAAGTACTTAAGGATATATTTTACTACCTTCCAGTGTTCAAAACCTGGATTTGTTTGATACCTGCTCGTGACATACAGAGCATGTACTATATCAGGCCTGGTACATAGAATAACATACATGATAAACCCTATCACTGAGGCATAAGGTATCTTATCTATGTCTGCCCTTTCTTCAGGAGTCTTTGGGGACATACTCCTAGAAAGTGATATTTCATGTCTCATAGATATGAGACCTCTCTTGGAATTCTCCATACCAAAATTTTTGACAATGGAGTCTATGTACCTAGATTAAGACAAGCCAAATATTATCTTAGATCTATCTCTATAGATCCGGATCCCCAAAGTATATGATGCTTCCCCTAAGTCTTTCATGGAGAAGTTTCTGGATAGCCAAGTCTTTACTGTGGAGAGCGTTCCTACATCATTCTTAATGATTAGGATGTCATCCACATACAATACCAAGAAAGTGATAGCACTCCCACTTACATTCCTATACACACAAGACTCATCTTCGTTTTTAACGGTCATAAGATCATATTGTCTCATCAAATCTTATATTTCAATTCAGGAAGCTTGCTTTAGTCCATAAATGGACTTGAGTAACCTACACACTTTATTTGGACTCTCCATGGATAATCCCTCTGGCTGCATCATATACACCTCTTTCTCGAGGTTGCCATTGAGGAATGTCATTTTGACATCCATCTGCCAGATATCATAGTCATAGTGTGCTGCAATGGCCAAAAGAATTCTAATGGACTTAAGCATGGCTACAGGTGAAAATGTCTCATCATAGTCAACTCCTTGTCTTTGATGATATCCTTTAGCTACTAGCATTGCCTTATAGGTCTCCATCTGTCCATCTACTCTGATCTTCTTTTTGAAGATCTATTTGCAGCTGATGGGTATGATATCCTCAGGTGCATCCACAAGGTTTCAAACCTTATTAGAGTACATAGAATCCATCTTAAAATTCATGACTTCTTACCACTTCTCGGAATCTATACTCATAATAGCCTCCTCGTATGTCAGAGGATCAATATTCTAGAGTCCTCTCCACTGATATGTCTCATATATCTTTCAAGAGGGTGAGATACTCTACTAGACCTACGTAAAGTTAGAATTTGTGTTAGGTACCTGAACAGACTCGGGCTCTGGAATGGTACTTGAGCTACGTTCTCCAACCTCGCTCAATTCTAACTCACTCCCACTATTTCCACCAAGAATGTGTTCCTTCTCAAGGAACACAGCTCTCTTGGCAACAAAAACTTTTTGGTCCTCGGGATGATAAAAATAATACTCCAAAGTCTCCTTAGGGTATCCCACGAACGTGCATCATTCCGTCCTTGATTCTAACTTGTCGGGGTTGTGTCTTCTAACGTGGGTAGGACAACCCCAAATCTTAACCACCTTAAGATCGGGCTTATTTCCTTTTCATATCTCATATGGTGTAGACACTACCAATTTTGATAGAACTTTGTTCAGAAGGTAAGCTGCAATCTCTAGGGCGTGCCCCCAAAATGAAACGGGTAGGTCAACAAAACTCATCATGGACCGCACCTTGTCTAACAGCGTACGATTCCTCCTTTCTGATACACTATTGAGCTAAGGTGTATAAGGAGGTATCCAATGGGATAGAATCCTATTGTCCATGAGGAAATGGGTGAACTCCGTACTCAAGTATTCTCCTCTTCGATCTGATTGAAGAGTCTTAATACTCTTTCCAATTTGGTTCTCCCCTCATTCTTATATTCCTTGAATTTCTAAAAGACCTCATATTTGTACTTCATCAAGTACACATATCTATACCTGAAGAAATCATCAGTGAGTGTAATGAAGTATGAGTAAACACCTATAGCCTGAGTCGACATGGGACCACATACATCAATATATATGAGTTTTAATAATTCAGTGGCTCTCTCTCTAGTTCCACTAAAAGGAGAGTTGGTCATCTTCCCATGAAGACAGTGTTCGCAAGTTGCATATGACTCATAGTCAAATGGATCTAAGTATCCATCTTTCAGTAACTTTTGAATCATTTCCTCATGTATATGACCTAGCCTATAATGTTATAGGTATGCATTATTCATCTCATCTTTTTTCCTCTTAAACGTATTTATATTCATGATGTGTGGAGAAGTTTCAAACACATATAAGCCATTTATAAGGGTCCCTCTAGTGATGATTTCATCACCCATAATTATTGAACAACTATTGTTCTTAAAAACTAATTTTTATATCCACTAATTGTCAAACAAGATATGGAAATAATATTTTTGATAATGGATGGGACAAAATACCATGCATCTAATGCAATAATAGCTCCACTAGGCAGTTGTAGGATGACCTCCCCAACAGCAATTGCAGCAACTCTTGCTCCATTGCCCATCATGAGGTCCATCTCGCCTATAGCCAATCTCTTAGGTCTTGCCAGAACTTGCAATGAATTACAGATATGATAAGTACTCTTAGTATCCAATACTCATGTGTTATCTTGAAAATCTAACAAGTGAAGACTGATCAAGAATAAACCTGAAGCTTCTCCAAGCTTCTATTTCGCCTTCTCTGCAAGGCAATCATTACAGTTCCTCTTCCAATGCCTATCTTGGCCGTAGTGGAAGTACTGTGCTTTATCGTTTGCCGGTTCTTTCTTGGTAAGCTTTACCTTACTCGATCTTCCTTTGCACTTGCCCTTCTTAAGGATCTTGCTAGCCTTCCTTTTCTTTTTGGTCTCACTAATATAGAGAACTGACTTCTCCTTCTTGATGACACTTTCAGCTTCCCTCAACATATTGAGGGAGAGTCACTTCTGTAACTCAGGAATCATGGAGGCTAGCATATAACATTTTGCCAATATGGAATCATCAATATACTTCACATAATGAGCGATCTTATCGTCGCCTATCCCTTCTTCCGGTGTGGGCACAATTGTATCAAGGACATACGCGATTTTCTCCCCCGTGAGAACAATTCTCAAATTACGGAGCCAATCCGTATAGTTTGGACCAATGAGGCGGTTGGCATCAAGTACGCTACACAAGGGGTTTGTAACTGACATGTTTCTGACAAACAAGATATAGCATAAATAAATAACATACAAATTTTACATCAAATATTAATTAAGATATGAACTTCTATCTTAATATACTCCCATTATTTTCCTAGTGAATCACGTGACACTCTCGACACGTGAGACAGAAGTCTCCAACAGACTCCTAGTGGGGATTGGGATCCAATTAGCATCTTAGTGCAACCTCGAGAGACTCGACTAATTACACTAAGCCCAAAAAGTAGGTAACTCTTGCCAATCACAACTCCTTGTGATTCCCGTCATGTTCGGCCTCCAAATCATCATGGTCTCGAGGGACTCGATCAACCATGATATTCAGTTAAGTTATCACCATCGTTATAAGATGAGTCTAATTTGATGATATGACCTCGAAGGACTCGACCAAGCATACCATGTCCTTAGGTCACCGGTGACATCTTTATGTCGTTAGCAAGAACTCGATCACGTAGATAAGTGAGCCTCGAGGGACTCGACCAACTCAACCTATATCGTGATTCAATTTCTTCATATAACGATGGAAGGCCATGTGCATCAATCTTATTGCCTCACGCTTACCGACTTAGTATTATCATAGGAGGGGTTTTTGTTTCGTATCTGTCTCCAAATATGTGTCACACACATACATATTTACTATATATCTATATCACATGTAAATATATATATGCATATATCTAGTAGGTGATAACACATCACATATGCAAGCCACACCGGATGATCATGAGCCGTCACCTAGTATGATTAAGCTCGAGCCAATGGGCCTAATCACTCATAATATGATCTATATGTGCATCGGCATATCTCTATACCATGTGATTGTTGATCTTGTCATCATCGGTTCCGTCGGATCATTGCATCACCATGCATCGTGATCTCCCGTCACGACATCGTGGGTCCCGTTGTCACCTGCACGCTCCCGCCGCGCCTCTTCATGTAATTACAAATAATCACAAGCATGCAAACCCGACAATAAACGAGAAAAATAAAGGCTCGTGGGCCCCAATAATAATAATAATAATCATAATTACATACATCACAACACATGGCTCATGATCATCCATCCACATCATACATCACATGTACATCACATCATATGTAGGATTACTATATATATAATAATTAATTAAACTATTTAATTAATTATTTTTTAGAAATCAAGACATGCTCGAAATTTTTAGAATTGTTAAGGGCATTTTTAAAATTCTGGATGAGAGGACAGTACTCGAAATTTCCAAAATTTTTGAGGGTATTTAAGGAATTCTATAGAAGTGGATAGAGTTAGAATTTATTAAATTTTGAGGGGCATAATCATCCTTTTCTCAAAAGTATGCCCTAGCCCTCCCTTTCTGCCCTCATCCAACGACCACCGCCACCGCCGCTGCCACCATGCAGGTAGGGGTGCTGCGTGTCGTTGGCGGACCCCTTTGCGGCAAGCGTCGCTCCCCCTGTGGGTGGATAGGCACCGTTACCCCTGTGGGCAGACGGGCGTCGCTGCCCCTGTGGACAGACGGGCACCACTGCCCCTTGAGCGGCAGCTCCTGTGGGCTCTATGCCCATAGTTGCCTCCCTTACGGGATGGCATCGTCCCTGAAGGGGGTGCCTCCGTGGGCTCTGCCCTTGTTGATGCTGCCTACGCCCGTAGGCGCCGCTCTTGCAAGCACCAACCATGCCTGTGGGTAGCCACGCCTGCCGGCAACCCTGACCGCATGCGGCTGCACTTGCTGGCAACTGCCCCTTGCGGGCTGGCCACGGGCGGCCACCCCTGCAGGTTACCTGGTCATGGCTGCCCACCCCTCCTCGCTACGGTCGACGTAAAAACGTAGCAAGAATGCATAGAATGATTCTACGTGATTCAATTTAATTATACACAGTTTAAAACTAATCTTTCACACGAAAACCTTGGATCTGATACCATTGTTGGGAAACCTCACGTGAGCACTACATGCGTAGCAGAAATCAAAATAAAAAATCAGTTTTCCATGTAGATCAAATCATCATGCAAACGATTGGAGTCACGAGAAAGCCACAAAAATCGATAAAATAAAATCATGTGATAGATTGATTACCTAGGGAGATCGTATATCCCTGTAATTCCAGATCCGAATGGAGAGGATGAAGGAGGTCAAGTGTCCTCCTCTCTAGCGGTATCCACACGATAGATCTCTATAGTGAATCTCCTCCAATCTAATCTTGCAACTCTTACACAGAGGGAGGGAAGAGAATAGGAGGGGGAGGCCAGAGCTGTAGCCTATCAACCATGAGTCTCCCATCCTATTTATAGAGAGCACCAAAAACCCTAGGGCGCCTACCTTAGTGGGTATTGGATCTTCATCCAATTACCCACTTGCATTATTGGATCTCTATCCAATAATTTTCTTAAGCCTCTAATTGTACCTTAAGCAATGAGTCCATCAACATAGGGTCTCATCTAATGAGAATATGGGCTAATTCGATCTTCATCCAATCCTCTATTCACTGAAGCATCCACCATATGTGTGTGACCCGATACCGAGCTAGTCGTGAGTCGCTCCCATTAGAACTCCTACTAATATAGTGAATTATTATCTTCATAATAATTCACTCGACTCATCGACTATGGATGTACTAGGCCAATATGCCATAGTCCCCAAACGGTACAAGAGGATTAAATCCATCAGACTTGTCTGTCCACAGTTACTGTGTATCTATAATCCCTCATCCAACTAATATCCCCAGAAATCATATATTGGACATGGTACTGTCAGGTCACATACGGAATCAGTTTGTCATGCTCTAATTGGATTCTACTGGAGAACTCTTTCTCTCTCAATCCAAATGATCCTAGCTAAGGATTTGTTTGAGCTAGCACATATGGGATATTCCTCTCATGATACTGAGAGTAGATGATCCTCTATTGACACTCAACTGCCTTCGTAAGGTTTACTACCAATCCCGATAACCAGTTGTACCAGATCTGAAACCTTCTAAACTTGTAAGTCTGGCATCAAAGAAAGGAGTACTCATACAAGACATCCTTGGTGTCTTAAGTCAAAGGACCAAATACACAACTGGGACTATGGAATCGCTATCTGACATTAGGTATCTTCAACCAGATAACATTCCATAAGCGGATCAATCAGTTAACTCAAACTCTAATGAGCACCTGTACTATATCCTTAGTGTCTCCACACAAGTGGCTATGAGACCAGCCGCCTCCATTATATGGATAGGTATATAGTACACTATTAGAACCCTTGTAGATTTTGAGCTTGGGGTGATCTCTATAGGGGATCGACCTCCTTGGAACTCTATAGGGGTTCCTCCCTCCTTAGTACTCAAGTCATTGGCTAAAGAAAAATTAATCTATTCATGATAAAAAGTGAATGATTAGAAGGCTATTTATAGGCCCTCAATCCCCAATTCCTAAGAGGACTCCTACCCTCAACCAACTCCTAAAGCAACTTCTAATGCAACTCTAATTCCAACCACCAACCAGTCCATCGAGGGGTGGTCGGTTGCTTTATTGTTTCCTAATCCTATTCTAATTTAGCCCCTCCTCAACCAACCCCTCTTTAACTATGATAAGGGGTGGTTAATTAAGGTAACATGCATCTTACTCTCCCCTCAAATATCTTCCTCAACTAATCCTAACCTAGCTGGCCTCCTTATTTTCCTTAATAGGGGTCGGCTAGATAGGATTTATATGAATGCCCCTTTGATTTTACATTATTATCCTTTTCTATGAAACTAAATTAGGACTCCCCTAGCTAGAGTCCTAACATACACCGATCTATTCAGTTATCTCGATATCCCTCTTGAGTAACTTATGATCGGGGTTGTTTAGAATCTATGTTTAAAAGTGAATCAATCTCATTATCGTGATCTCATCACGATCTGATTCCCATTGCACAGAACCAACGACACCACAAAATATATATGCAACAGATAATATAATGTCAAAAATATGCTAATAATAATCTTAAGCAAAAAGATCGCACAACGTGTCACAGGTGCCATCACTCACGTGATTGGCTTGTAGGGCACATATAACCAGCATTTTGTTGAGTGTTACTCACTAAGTCGATTCCTTCATTTCTATTAATATAACCTTTATTAACAAGAATCATGTTTAATAATTTATTAGCAATTTTAAAATATTCTAACATTTATTGTAGTAATTAATACATTTTCCTTCTTAACTAAGTCAACTCTTCCAATTTAGTACAAGAGTTAACATACAATTGTCATGCATATTTTTAAATTTTTTAAATTTAATAGAAAGATAATCATAATCCTTTCTAGTGATTTGAATTTCAACTAATTTAAACTCATCACATAAATTATGAAAAGTATAGTATAATCACTATAAGGTAAAAGAAGATTCGTGTGAGTCATATACCTCATTGCCGAAAGCCATTAATTTGCGTAGTTCATTACTTCATCGTTGTTGGTTTGTTCTTCATCTTCATATGCACTGGATTTATCCCAAGTTACCTTGAGTGTTTTCTTTTTTTTTATAGCTTCTTTTCTTGAAGTGTCATGGCTTCTTGCATTCATTGTAGATGATTGTGTCCTTTTTTAGTTCACCACCACCTGACCTAACTTTTGGTCACTGAATGAGCCTCCCAATGGGCCAAAACCAGCCCAAATTAAGACCCAATGGGCTTAATTGAGTTAGCATGGTTACACCCACAACTAACTCAATTTCAACCTAAACTACTTCGATCAAGACACATACTATTACAAGCCTGAATCCTATGTTGTCTGGCATATCACTGGTTCAACCAGCGCTTCGTCCGAACCATCAGCGCATCGTCCAAACCTTCACATATTGCCTGGTCAATTGGCATGTTGACCTCCCGCATCATCTGATCTTGGCGCAATGTCTGATTCTTCCGGCTCAATGCCCTATCTCTGACTCTGGCCCAACATCTGATTCTTCTGCTTCAATTATTTTTGTTGAATCTCGGATTTTGATGATGAAATTAATTCATGGGTTTGTTGATCTAATATGTATGTTAGAGATGAATGACACATGATTAACTATAATAAGGCAATACAATCAGATGGTGGGCCGAGTTCGAGCATTAGGCCGAGGTTCGGACGATGCAGTGGGAACTCGTCGGGAGATCACCGGAAGCTTGCTGAAGGTATCGGGAGCTTGCCGGGAGTTTGCTGGGAACTCGCCGAAGGTGATCAGGAGCTTACGGGAAATGCACTAGGGGTTCGCTAGAAGATGACCAAGACTCGCTAAGAGTTTGTCGGAGGTTACTGGGAAGATCACCGGGAGTTGGGAAGGTCAGTTGACACGTTGGTCAAATTGATTGTATTTGTATGCCTTAGTATGTCATAGCATCGATTTAGTTTAGAGTCCAAATTAAGTAAGATTTGGAAGGAACCCAAATTAACCTAATGTGAGGCAACCAGGTCCACTTTGGGTTGGATTTAAGCTCAGGTTGAGCTTATTTCGTTGACCTAGAAAGGAGTCAATCGGAGGTACTAGCCGGGTATGCAAAAGTATGAAAAAAGTAGCTTTTGTGAGATTATGATGGTAAAAACACCGGTGGGCGATGGTTGTACCACTCAAGTCAGTAATCATACCACCCAAGTCGATAGTTGTACCACTGTCGCCCTATTTTCAGGATAACTTTCGATGATAATACCATCGGCGTCGGTGGTTGTACCACCCGTACCCAGATTTTTTTGGGTACATTTGAATTTTTGGCTCTATTTTATGAAGCCAATTAGGATTTATAAATACCCCAGGTCTTCTTGCATTAAGCATAAGAAATTGGATAAGAAATTTAAAAAAAAAAGTGTGCTAAAAGTGTGCAAGAAAAAGAAATGGGGCAAGGGAGTAAGCAAAAAGTGTTGTAATCCTTGTAAAGGTCTTGAGAATATCCCTTGTGAGTTGTAAGGTTCCTCTCCTAAACCAGTCAAAAAGAGAGAGTAAGAAGTATAAGGGTTTGGTCTTCATCTGAAGAAGATCAGTAGTAGACTCATACAGCCCTCGACGAAAAAGACTTGGGAAGTGGACGTAGGCCAAGTTGTGGCCAAACCACTATAAATTATGAGTTTTTCTCTCTTTGTTTAATTTCAGCATTCATTAGCTAAATCAAAAAAAAATTATCTTAAGTTTGATTCGCTCACATATTCAAATTCCAAGAAACGAATCTGATCTTATTTTACTTTGAGAGAAAATTTTCTTAAATCAAAGTTTTCAACTCTTGCACTAATTCACACCCCCACCCTCTTTTAGTGCCAATTGATCCTAGCATTTGGTATCAGAGTGAGGTTCTACTCATTGGACTAACACCCAAGTGAGTAAATTGCTTCGTTTGGCATAAACGAGGGACATTCCATTGCACAACCTCCCATGTTCAATAGGACGAATTACACATATTGGACAACAAGAATGCATATTTTTTTTATTTCTATGGATTTTGATTTATGGCACATCGTTGAGAATGATTTTGAAAAATCTTCCAAACCAATGAACGAATGGAATGATTTGGAAAAGAAAGCTTTCTCTTTGAATGCAAAAGCAATGAATGTTTTGTTTTGTGCTTTAAACAAAAATGAGTTTGATCGAGTTTCTTCTTATTATTTGGCTTTTGATATATAGCATACGTTAAAAATCACATATGAAAGCATAATTAAATTAAATGAATCATTAAATGAAATGATCCGTAAAAATAAACTTGAAGAACACCTTTCAAAGAACAAAAATAAAAGTACATTGAGAACAAAAGAACAAAACTCTCCAACGAACATGAAGGATTATGAACTGAGAACAGAAGAAATATACCTTCCAAAGAACAAGAAGGAAAAAGAACTGAGAACAACAAATGACTCCTCGAGTAAAACATCGAGTGATGAGAACTTTGAACCTGCGACAAATGAATCAGATAAATTAATAAATAAAAATCATAAAAATAAACTTAAGTTGGATAAAACCTCTTGCTATGAATGCAAGAAGTCGAGGAAAATGAAGAGCACAATTAAGAAGTAGAGAATCTCGTGCTTATGGCCATCAACAATGAGGTATGTGATTACTCTACTGTCTCATTTACTTTGGATGAATTCTTAAATATTTTTCATGAGCTTTATGATGAGTTTAGAATGATTAGCAAATCCTATAAACTACTTAAGAAAGTGCATGTATCATTAGTTAGTAAACTTGAAGAAATGCATCACCATCACATAATTCTTGCTCTAAATGTGAAATATTAGAAGAACTTAAAAATAGAAATATCAGGTTACAATAAACTTTAAAAAATTAAAATAGGAAATAAATCACTAAACATGATCTTTGCAAATAAGGGTCATGATCATAAGAAAGAAGGTATAGGTTTTGTGGGCAATCGTCAACAAAAACCAACTATATTCATTAAAAGGACACATTTTAACTCTTCATCTAAAATTAGATATAACTTTTGTGGTAGATTAGGACATATAGCTTATAAGTGTTCATTTAAAAAATATAGTTATATAATTAATTTGGGTTCCCAAAGAACTATAAACAACCTCAAGCCATTAAAAAAAATCGGAAGAACCTTTCATGAGGGACCCAAACTCAAATAGGTACCTAAACCAAAATCCCCCATATTGAAGAGTTGTCTCCTAACAAGTTTAGGAGCAAATAAGAATGATATCTTGATAGTAGATGCTCAAGCCATATGACTTGAGATCTAACTCACTTATTAAGCTCTTTAGCCAAAATGACAAAAATGAGGAGAAATTAATTTGAATCAAGATGATTGAAATTTAATAATTTTTATTTCGATTATAACAAATTTTTTATTAAAAATAGTTCATGATTATACAACTATCTTGATGATGCATAGCTAGAGTATACTTAGTTATTTTTAATGCAAAATTATCTAAGTTGAAATTTATGAAAAATGGGTTTTTGATGATAGATTAAAAATTATTGGCGTGAATGATTGAAATATTGGATAGGTTATATGTTGACCAAACGAAGTTGTATAATTGAATTGTAGATCACTTTTGAATTTGAACAAAGAATAAATAAAATTTAGAAATGAGTTTGTCACCTCCTTACACTATGTGTAAAAAGTAAGACTCATTTAAATGTTGGAATTGAGATAAATTAATTTTTTGTTTTGAAGATGTTTTATTATGTTGATGTATCATAGTAATGACCTTGATGATTTTTTCTATAATAAAATTTAGTTTTTAGCCTTAAATGATAATTCATTGAAACAAATCAACAAGAGATAAAAGGAGGATAATTCTTCTTGAAAATATTTTTATTCTATCAACCCTTCAACAAGAGATAAAATGATACCATTATTATTGAATTTCTTAAACTACAAAAATAATTTGATGATTTAAATTTAAAAAGGTTATTGTTCAAATTATGACCTTGAAATCGTAAAAATTATAATTTAAGATCTTTATATAAATCAAGATTGTTTACTAAGATTTCTTCCCTTTATTAAAGAGAATTTCATAAATAAATCATAAGTTTATCTTTTTAGAACTATAACATGAATCTTTTTATAAACAATGATATTGATAATTTGAAATCACTTATATATAAATTAAGATACTGTATTTTCATATCTTATTTTAGAAAATCATGATCTTAATTTTTCGATATTTATAACTTGATAATTTTTATGAATTAAGATTTTGCTTATAAATATGATCTCTTAAAATTTCTTTTTGTTATCTAAGAGGAGAGATGTCAAATTGAATCATGACCTTTAGTATTCATGAATTGATATCTTTCATGTCATGATTTATGACTTTCTTATATTCATGAATGATATATTTTATTACCTTGAGATTTTTCATACTATTCGTTATGATCTTAAATTAATTTTGTACTATTGTATTTTAACTTTTTCTTTGACAATGACCAAGGGCGAGACAAAAGTAATATTTTGTAATAACTAAATTAAATACTTTGGTTATGAAAAACCTTATAACATTAGATGAGGAGCGATTTGCTTATAACAAAATTAGGAATTTTAAATACATTAGATTTGCATGATTTGATTTCTATTTTACTTGAAATTTTAAATACATAAGATTTCTTAATTACTTTTGTTGAAATTCACAAACAAAAAAAGGAGAGGGAAATTTATTAAATCATATCTTTTGATACTTAAAGATTTGATTTTTCATCTTTAATGACATGATCCCATTGTATTTTGGGTGTAATTAGAACATGGATGTTAAAAAAAAATTATAATATCATATTCCTTTTTAACAATCACAAAGAGAGAGCAAATTGATATCTAAACAACAAAGCCACTAGACGATGAACAATTTTATTATAAGAAAAATCAAAATGATTTTAATGCATGACTTGTCATCATATTCTTATTTTCTTGTAAAATAAACTTTTTGTTAAAAATTATATGAGATGATTTTAAATTCTTCAAATGTATATGTTTATATCATACTCCTACTTTTGCAAATTGAGCTTCTCCTCAAAATTACATGAGATGATTTTAAATCTTTCGAATGTATGAGATAGTTTCACATCATGTGATTCATGAACTTTTTGTCTAATCAAATTTTTAATAGAATAAATTTTTACATAAGATGAATTTAATTGCATGAATAACTCTTATTTTTTCCTGGATTTCTTGAGCTCTCTTCCGAAATGATTCTCCTTGAAATTGATGTTATAAGAATGAGATTCAAAGTTTTTTTTGTGATGACATTTTTATCCTTTCTCAAATATTATTTCAATTGATGATGAATATTTACAAAAAGAAAACTATATGACATGAACTTTTATGATGCTTGATATGAGCTCTCTTTTGTATCTTTGTATCCTCTCTTAAAAATTATTTTGATTCATGGATCATTTATATCGTTGATGAATACTTTCGAATGTTTCACTCCCTACCTTTTTTTTTACACTAATTTTGGGGGTTGGCAATTATGCTCAATATTTCACCTTTTTTTTAATGATAAAGGAGGAGAAATGACATATTGATGACGTATGTAATAAAAATGGTAAAATGGTTATTTTCTTTTTGATAAACAAATAGGGAGATATGATTAATGACTTAAGAGAAAAGTTTTAATATTAATGTATGACAGATGTATGAATTTAAATATAATATTATATATTTAGAAAATCTTTGATGATTTGATGATTAATAAGTTAAGGTAAAAATGCTTGAAATTGATGTTAAATCATTTCTAAAGTTGATAAATGAATGTAATGGTGCATTATTTGATGAAAAGTATTTGAAATGTTATATTATGATACTTAGATTTAAGAGTGGTTGGTTCTATTTAATTTAAGCTTACTCTATTTAAATGATGGCATGGACATAGGGGGAGTTAAGGTTAACTCCCGTCATCAATTGGTTGTCATCATAAAAAAAGGGAAGATTGTTAAATCTCGAATTTTGATGATGAAATCAATTGATGAGTTTATTGATCTAACATGTGTGTTAGAGATGAATGATGCAGGATTAACTACGATAAGGGAATATAATCAAATGTTAGGCCGGAGTCAAGTTCGGGCATCGGGTCAGGGTTCGAACGATGTAGTGAGAACTTACCGGAAGCTCGCCGAAGGTATTGCGGGCTTGCCGGAAGTTCGTTGGGAGCTCACCGAAGGTGATCGAGAACTTACCAGGAATACGTCAGGGATTCACCAAAAGATGATCGAGATTTATCGGGAGTTCGCCGAAGGTTACTGGGAAGATCACCAGGAGTTGGAAAGGTCAATTGACACATTAGTCAAATTAATTGTATTTGTATGCCTTAGTATGTCATAGTTAGTATCTGTTTGGTTTAGAATCCAAATTGAGTTAGATTTAGAAGGAATCCAAATTAACTAAATGTGAGGCAACTTGGTCCATTTTGGGTTGGATTTGAGCTCAGGCTAAGCTCATTTCATTGACCTGGAAAGGGGTCAATATGAGGTACGAGTCGGGTATGCAAAAGTATAAAAAAAGTAGCTTTTGCTGGATTCCCGATGGTAGTACCATCGATGGGCAGTGATTGTACCACTCAGGTCAGTTGTCGTACCACCCAAGTCGGTGATTGTACCATCATCACCTTATTTTCAAGGTAGCTTTCGATGATAGTACTATCGGTGTCGGTGGTTGTACCACCCGTACCCAAATTTTTTGGATACATTTGACTTTTTGACTTTATTTTTTGAAGTCAATTGAGATCTATAAATACCCCAAGTCTTCTTGCATTAAGCACAAGATATTAGGCAGAAAAACTATGAAAAAAAGTGTATTAAAAGTGTGCAAGAAAAAGAAAATAGGCAAGGGAGTGAGCAAAAAGTATTGTAATCCTTGTAAAGGTTCTTGAGAATCTCCCTTACGAGTTGTAAGTAAGGTTCCTCTCCTAGACCTATGTAAAGAATAGAGTGAGAAGTGTAAGAGTTTAGTCTTCACCCGAAGAAAATCAGTAGTGGACTCTGATGACCCTCGACGAAGAGGACTCGGGAAGTGGACGTAGGCCAAATTGTGACCGAACAACTATAAATTGTGAGTTTTTCTCTCTTTGTTAATTTTAGCATTCATTAGCTAAATCAATTTTTTTTTTTTAAGTTTGATTCACTCATGTATTCAAATTCCATGAAATGCTTCCAATTTACTGTTTTACTTTGAGCGAAAGTTTTCTTAAACCAAAGTTTTCAACCCTTGCACTAATTCACCCCCTCCCCACCCTTAGTACTAATTGATCCTAACAGTTTTGGCTTCATAATTGAAATTAGTCCTATATCACTTTTCTCAAGTGTTGATTAAATCATAACTTCTTTATTTAATTTCATTATCAAATTCAAGATTCAACAATCTAATCCATTGGACCTATCTGTCCAAAGTTATCATATATCTATAGTTCCTCATTTATCTAGTATCTCAAAAATCATATATTGGGCATGGTACTATCAGGCCTTATAAGGAATCCATCCGAGTCTCAATCTCATCAAATTCTCCCGGAGAACTCATTCTCTCTCAATCCGAACAATTCTGGCCAGAGATTTACTTGAGTGAGAGTACACGAGATATTCCTCTTGTGATACTGAGAATAGACAACCCTCTATTGATACTCAATTGTCTTCTTTTGACTAGCTACCATTCTTGATAACTGACTATACTACTCTTGAATAATCATGGCTAGGGAGTTGCCTGAGTGAGAGTACATAGGATATTCCTTTTGTGATACTGAGAATGGACGATCCTCTATTGACACTCAATCTGTTCGGTTATCCCAATCTTCCTCTTGAGTAACATATGACCGGGATTATTTAGAGTCTGAGTTTAAAAGTAAATTGATCATATTATCATGATCTCATCACGATCCAATTTTCATTGCATAGATCCAAGGATATCACAATATATATGTGGTAGATAATATGCTGGTTACAGGTGCCCTATAAGTCAATCACGTGAGTGATGGCACGTGTGACACGTTGTGTGATCTTTTTGCTTATGATTAATATTGGCATATTCTCATATTATTTTATTTGTTACATATATATTGTAATGTCCTTGGTTCTGTGAAATGGGAATCGGATCGTGATGAGATCACGATAATAAGATCAATTCACCTTTAAACACAGATCCTAAATAATCCCGGTTAAAGGTTACTCGAGAGGGACATTGAGATAATTGGACAGACCGGTATACTATATACTCGTCCATATGATAGAGGCGGCTAGTCTCATAGCCATTTGTGTAAAGACACTAAGGATATAGTACAGGTGCTCATTAGAGAATGAGTTCACTGATTGATCCGCTTATGGAATGTTGTATGGTTAATGATACCTAATGTCAGATAGTGATTTCATAGTCCCAATTGTGTATCTGGTCCTTAGACTTGAGACACTAAGGATGCCTTGTATGAGTACTCCTTTCTTTAACGCCAAACTTACATGTTTGGAAAATTTCAGATCTGGTACAACTAGTTATCGGGATTGGTAGCCAACCTTGCGAAGGTAATTGAGTGTCAATAGAGGATCATCCACTCTCGGTATCACGAGAGGAATATCCCATATGTGCTTACTCAGATAAATCCTTGGCCAAGGTCATTCGAATTGAGAGAGAAAGAGTTCTCCGGGAGAATCCGATTAGAGCGAGACTATGACAGATTCCATGTGTGACCTGACAGTATCATATCCTATATATGGTCTATGGGATATTAGTTTGATGAGGGATTATAGAAACACGGTAACTCTGGATAGATAGGTCCGATGGATTCGAACCCCTGTACCGTTTGGGGACTACGACATAGTGGCCTAGTATGTCCATAGTCGATGAGTCGAGTGAATTATTATGGAGATAATAATTCACTATGTCAAAAGGAGTTCTGATGGGAGTGACTCACGGCCAGCTCGGTATCGGGCCTAGAGGGTCACACACATATGGTTGATGCTTCAGCGAATAGAGGATTGGATGAAGATCTAATTAGCCCCTATTCTCATTAGATGAGACCCTATGCTGATGGGCTCCTTGATTAAGGCCCAATTAGAGGCCTAAGGAGATTATTGGATAGAGATCCAATAATGTAAGGTTAGTGGGTAATTGGATGGAGATCTAATACTCACTAAGGAAGGAGCCCTAAGGATTTTTTTTTTGCTCTCTATAAATAGGAGGGGAGACTCGTGGTTGATATGTATATATATATATATATATATATATATATATATATATATATATATACATTATGCCAATAATAATAATAAGCAAAAAAATCATGGAGCGTGTCACACGTGACACCACTCACATGATTGGCCTACATGACACCTATAATCAATAGAATCCCTCGAGGTCATGCTAAGATATTGATTGGATCCTGATCCCCACTAGATTTTCATCGAAGATTTTTTATTCACGGAGGGAGTTATATGTTTCACGAGAAAATAGTGGGAGTAAATTATGATAGAAGTTCATATCTTAGTTTTTTTCAAAATTCTAAAATATGTATGTTATTTACTTTTTGCTACATTTTCAGACAACATCGTTTTCAAATCTCTTATGTGGCATATATGATGTCAACTACCTCATTGGTTAAAATTACACGGAATAGCTCCGTAATTTGAGAATCATTCTCACGGTTGAGATAATCGCATATGTTCTTAACACAATAATGCTCACACTAAAGGAAGGGGAAAGTGAAGATGAGATTGTGCGCTACGTGAAGTACATAGATGATTTCACTCTTACTTAGTGTTATATGTTGGTCTCTATGATTCCCAGGCTATAGAGGTAGCATGAAAACATGGATGTCATATTCATTCTCCTGTAACTCTGTAAATTGTTTGAGGAACAGGGAAGAACTCAACAATATGATATATCCAAGAGTCTCTTCTATGCTAGGATGATTGAGAGGACATCGGTTTAGAACCATATCCTTAAGATGATTGAGTGGACAGATAAGCTCACGGGTCTATGAATGGTTCTAGATGAAAACTTATGTGTGGATCTTGTACTTCAGTCCCTCCCAGATTCCTTTTTGTAATTCATTATGAATTTTAACATAAACAAGCATGAGGTAACTCTCCCTAAGCTCCTCAATATGTTGAGGGAGACCAAGAGAAACATCAAGAAAGAGAAGCAAGTTATCTATGCCAGTGAGATCAAAAAAAGGAAGGCAAAGAAGTCCCTTAAGAAAGGCAAGGGCAAACCGGAAAAAGCAAAGGTTGCTAAGAATGACCTGACAAAGGACAAAGGTCAACGCTTTCGCTATAGCAAAGATGGGCACTAGAAGAGGAACTGCAAAAAGTACCTTATAGAGAAGACAAAATAAAAGCTTGGAGAAGCTTCAAGTATATTCATGATAGATTTTCATCTGTCAAAAACTTATGATAATTCATGGGTATTAGATACTGGTAGTACATCTCATATCTGTAATTCGTTGTAGGTTCTAGCAAGGCCTAGAAGATTAGTGAGAAGAGAGGTAGACCTCAGGATGGGGAACATTGCAAAGGTTACTGTTAGTGAGGTTACCCTACATTTGCTTGGTGGAGCTACTCTTACATTAGATACATACTATTTTGTTCCTTAAATTATCAAAAATGTTAGTTTTTTGATAAATAATGGATATAATTTAATTTTTTAGAACAATAGTTGTTCATCAATTTTAGATGATGAGATTATCGATAAAGGAACATTAACTAATGGTTTATTTATGTTAGACATTGCTCCACATGTCATAAATGTTGGTGTATCTAAGAGGAAGAGACATAAGATAAACAATGCATACCTGTGACATTATAGGCTTAGATTATATCTATAAAGGAAGAATTTAAAGGTTATTAAAGGACAGATACTTTGATCCATTTTATTGTGAATCATATACAATATGTGAGTCTTGCTTTTAAGGGAAATTAATCAACTATCTATTTAGTGAAACTTGAGAGAGAGCTACTAAGTTGCTAGAACTCATACATACTGATGTATGTGGTCCTTTGTCAACTCAGGTTATAGGCGATTACTCATACTTCATTACATTCACTGATAATTTCTTCAGGTATAGACATGTGTACTTGATGAAGTATAAGTCCAAAACCTTCGGGAAATTCATGGAATATAAGGATTAGTTAGAGAACCAGAATGGAAAGAGTATCATGACTCTTCGATTAGATCGAGGAGGTGAGTACAGAGTTCATCTAGTTCCTCAAAAACCATGGGATCATATCCCAATGGACTCCTTATACATTGTATCTCAATGGTGTGTCAGAGAAGAGGAATTGCACACTGTTGGAATGGTGTGTTCTATGATTTTTGCTAACTTACCCGTCTATTTCTAAGGATATGCTCTAGAGTTCGCAGCTTACCTTCTGAATAGAGTTCCAACTAAATCAGTAGTGCCTATACCATATGAGATATAAAAAAGAAAGATGTCTTATCTTAAAGTTGTTAAGATTTGGGGTTGTGCTACCTATGTTAAAAGACACAACCTCAACAAGTTAGAATCAAAGACGAAATGTTACAAATTGTGAGATACCCCAATGAGACTTATGGGTATTATTTCTATCATTCTGAGGACCAAAAGGTCTTTATTGCTAAGAGAGCGGTGTTCCTTGATAAAACATATTATTGGTAGAAACAGTAGGAGCATGATAGAGTTGATCGAGGTTGGAAAACCTAGCTCAAGCACCATTCCACAGGACGAGTATATTCACGTACCTAACACACAAGTTCTAACTTTATGTAGATATGGTAGAGTGTCCCAACCTCCTGAGAGGTATATGGGACATATTAAGAGAGAGGATATTGAGGATGTTGATCCTTAGACCTACAAGGAGGCTATTACAAGCATACACTCTGGGAAGTAGCAAGTACCATGAATTCAAGGATGGATTCTATGTACTCCAATAAGATTTGGAACCTGAATGATGCACCCAAGGGTATCGTACCCATTAGTTGCAAATGGATCTTCAAAAAGAAGATCAGAATAGATGAAAAGGTAGGAACTTATAAGGCAAGGCTAGTGGCAAAGGGGTATCGTTAAAGGTAATATGTTAACTATGACAAAAACCTTCTCACTTATAGCTATACTAAAATTCATCTAGATTATGTTGGTCATTGTAGCACACTATAATTATGAGAGCTGACAGATAAATGTGAAAATTGAGTTCCTCAATGGCAACCTCGAGG
Source organism: Ensete ventricosum (assembly GCA_029747655.1). Classification (NCBI taxonomy): domain Eukaryota; kingdom Viridiplantae; phylum Streptophyta; class Magnoliopsida; order Zingiberales; family Musaceae; genus Ensete; species Ensete ventricosum. The sequence continues at coordinate 20,152,095 of JAQQAF010000009.1, forward strand.
AGGACGTGTATATGATACAATCTGAGGGATTCGTGTCCAAGGAAAGTCCACATAATATGTGCATATTACTTAGGCCCATCTATAGGCTAAAGCAAGCTTCCTAAAGTTATAACATAAGATTTGATGAGGCAATCAGATTTTATAACTTTGTTAAGGACGAAAATAAACCATGTGTGTACAAGAAGGTAAGTGAGAGCGTTGTCACCTTCTTGGTCCTATATGTGGATGACATCCTAATCATTAGGAATGATGTAAGAATGCTCTTCATGGTTAAGGTTTGGCTATCTAAACATTTCTCCATGAAGGACTTAAGGGAAGCATCCTATATTTTGGGGATTTAAATCTATAGAGATAATCCAATATGATACTTGACTTGTCCTAGTGTTGGTACATATACACCATTGTCGACAGTTTTAGCATAAAAAATTCGAAGAGATGTCTCATATCGATGAGACATGGAATATCATTTTCTATGAGTATATCCCAAAGACTCCTGAAGAAAGGGAAGGAATAAATAGGATACCCTATACCTCCACGATAGAGGCTATCATATATGTTATGTTATGTACCAAGCCTGATATAACGTATGCTCTAAGTGTTACGAGCATATATCATGGGGATCTAGGTTTGGACCATTGGAAAGCAATAAAGTGCATTCTTAAGTATCTAAGAAGGACTAAGAATCTTTTACTGGTATACAGAGGATATAGCCTCTAAGTTGAGGGCTACACAGACTCAAGTTTTCAGTCCAATATCGATGATAACAAGTCGAATTCAAGGTATGTGTTCACCCTGAATAGAGGAGCAATAAGCTGGAAGAGTTGCAAGCAAGATACTATTGCTGCCTCGACCATAAAGGTAGAGTACAATGTTGTGACAGCAGTTGCAAAGGAGGGAGTATGGATAAAAAGGTTCATAACATATTTAGGAGTTGTACTAAGTAGTGAGAAGCTGATTCCCTTATATTACGACAACGATGGGGCGATTGCTCGAGTAAAAGAATCAAAGTCTCATCAGAAGTCCAAGCACGTTCTGAGGAGATTTCATTTAATCAAAGAGATTGTAGCCCATAACTGAATTTTAATTCTATCAATTGATAACCATTATCAGAATCCAATTAAATCTATAATATATCTTATCTAATTGGATAGGACCATATAATTTAATATAAATATCTAAACAAATTTCACATCACCAATTTATTCTTGTTCCTCTTAAGGATAGTTTTAATGAAGACAAACCCGATTTAAATTCTCATATACACTAATGATAAAGAATATAATTTAAGGATATATGAGTCTTCAAGTAGATAGATATTCCGATTGAAAAACATCCTTCTTTGTGTTACCATATATGCAGTGATCCTCATAATTCTGTATGCTTGAGTTATCTTTTGAAAATTTTAAATTTCCTCAAGATATCCCCTACAACATATCAGTCATTTAGTTAATTTTTATTTCATGAAAATTAGTAAGCTTCAAGAACATGTGATTGAAGTTATGCACCTTTGTTTTGCTTGTGCATGAATTGATCGATTATGTGTGGTATCAAAGTCATGGTTTTAAACTTATGATTTTGTAATATTGAATTTTGGCACTTACCCAAAAAAAAAATATTGAATTTTGGTTCTCTTATTATCAATTAGAAAGAAATGTGATTCTATTAAAATGGATTATTATGAGTCATATTATGGTCATAAATTAAACTATGATATTATAATTTCATTTCATATATCATGTGTTTAAATCATGAGTAATTTAATATTTATGTATTACATGGTTTGTTAGTCATCAAAGTGACCAAGCATTAGGCTCACATAAATATTAACTACATAAAGATGAGAGAAGATTTGTAACCTTAGATTAGTTTCACCTAGGTGTTCCAGAATTTGATTTAGCATTTCAAGATGAGAAGATCATACTATTACTAATACAAGCTATGATGAAGAAAAATCTTTCTATAAAATTTGAAAAAGATCAAACTTTAATGTATATACGAATGACAATTGTGACTAACATCAAGTCATACTATTTTTTATACTAATAGCGCTAAAGAACTCATAAAATTTGTGGATAAGTGTTCTCAACTGTTGACAAATTTCTTCCTAGTAAGCAATTAACTATCATAAAATTTGATAGTTCTTGTACTATGCATGAGCATGTTATGACAAATAAGGATAAATTAAGTACTTTTTAAGTACTCTAGGAATGAATGTGAACAAGTATTTTTTTTTTAGTACGATGTATACTCAATTCATTTGCTTCTGAATAAATATGCGTCATATCAAATGAACTCTAACACTAATAGGGATAAGTTGAGTGTTCATGAACTTGACTAATATGCTTACTCAAGAGGTTTAAGAATCAAGAGGCTCATGTCGTTGATTTTATAAGTCACCAAGAAGCTAGAAATGAAGATTGAAAGAAAGTATGAAAAGAGCATAAGGATTAGATAATGTATATGAATTATATTAAGCTACTCAAATTTACAAGAAGGGATCTAAAAATAATATATGTAATTCTTATAAGAAAATTAAGCACTATCAGTAAAATTGGCCAAAACGAATAGCTTAGCTCTAAAGAAAAGTAGGCCTCACACTTTTGTATGTCTCGTAAACTTAATTGAAGTTTCATATAATAATACTCGTTGGATCGATGTCAACTCAGCTACTCTTATTCCCATGTGATGTAGGGATTTCTTATGATCCAAATCATAAAGACAAATAAAAAATATTATTTTCATGAGGAATCTAAAGAAAGTTTCATTTTTAGATATTGGGTTGATAAGACTCTAGGTTGAGTTCTAATCTTTCTAGAAGTAGTGAATAAAACCTTGTGAGATTGTAATAAAATTCTACCTAACCACTTCTATCCTATAAAGAAGTGTGGTTAGGGTTTAGATTGGGGCTTTAGGGTTTAGTGGCCGCACACCTTTTACTGGGCTGGTCGGCCAGGGTTTCCCCTGCTTAGGTCGACTATAGAGCCAACCTAGTCGCCACATATTCCTAATTAGGTAGGTCGATTATAGAAGGGGTAAAGGGTAATTTTACTTAGGCAAGCACCCCATGGACTAGGGTTTAAAACCCTATATAATGATGTGGTCTTGTGCCGAATCTAGGAGGAAGGAACCCTTACAGCGTTTCAAGGGTTGATCCCCCTCAAGAGTCAAAATCTGTAGAGCTCCTTCTGGGGCTCTAGCATAGGCATTGTTTGGATGTTTGAAACTCTATGTATCAACTATTTTGGATAATCCAATTTTATTATTGAAACTTGATAAAATCATATTTTCTTTTAAATTCAGCTATGGATTCTTTAGTTTGCAAGAATAATATCTTTATTGGTTTCAATATCCTGTATGATGGTTTATATCAATCAAAGTTTGATGATCTCTTTGTTAAGACATTTGACTTTGCTTCATAATGTTAGTATTAAACGTAGTTCAGTCGGGGAGCATTATGCTTTGGTGGCATAAATATTTGAGTTATATATCCAAAGAAAATATAGTGAGATTGGTAAAACAAAGAGATTCTTCAAATATAAACTTTACAAATATCATAGTGCATTGATTGTATTGAAAACAAACAAAAGACACCAAAAAAGGAGCCATAGGAAGTTCACAACTTTTTGAAATTATGCACACTATCATATGTGGACCTTTTGAAGCTTCATCTTTTGATGGAGAAAATTATTTTATTATCTTTATTGATAATTTGCATAATATTAATATAATATTTGTTTATTATAAAAAAAACCAAAGCTCTTAGATGTATAAATTAAGGAGGTTGAGTGGTAATTAAATAAAAAGTTAAAAATTATTAGATCATATTGTAGTGAAGAATATTATGAAAAATATAATTAATAAGGATAATGTTAAAGTCTATTTACCAAACTCCTCGAAAGTTCATAAATGTGTGCTCAATATACTATGCCAAGTACATTACAACAGAATGGTGTAGCACAAAAGGCGTTATCATACTTTAGAGGATATTGCCAAAATATGTTAAATTTTTCAGCTTTACCCATTGATGCTTAATATACCACAAAGTATACATTAAATAAGGTTCTTAATAAAATAATTTTAAAGACACCATTTGAATCGTGGACTGAAAGAATATTTAGATTAAGAGACCTACATGTTTGAGGTTGTCTGGAGTAAGAAATTGTAAACCATTTGAACAAAATTGGATTTTAAAAGATAAATAGATTATTTATTGGTGATCTAAAAAAATTTAGGAGATATAGATTTTATTGTCCTAATCATAATCCAAAAGTAATATAGTAATCAGAAATGATTGATTGATTGAAAATAACAAAATTAGTAGTGTGGTGAACCACCAAATAAGGTTATTTAAAAATGTTATTCTTTCCTCAACTATTCAACAGCTTGTTATTAAGGTTTAAGGGCAACAAAAAAAAGATCAACCTCTCCATAATGAAATTATCACCAATGAATCTATAGTAAGTGAACCATCTGAAATAACATTATGGGGATATCAAGAAAAAAATGATATTTGTTATTTGATTATGTGGTCTATTTACAAAAGTCAGAAATAGTTTTAGGTATATATGATGATCCAATTTCATTTTCACATGATACTGAAACTATAAATTCTAAAAAATAGGTTGATACTATAAAAGAAGAATTGAAACCTGTAAATGAAAATCAAGTATGGTATTTGGTGAATTGTGTGAAAGTTATAAGAAAGTTGATTGCAAATGTGCCTTTAAGATCAAACACGATTTAGATGATAATATCAAAAGGTGTCGGACCATATATTTTACCAATATAATATATATATATATATATAATTACTTAAAAATTGCATGGGTATTTTGTTGTTAATCTTCTTCAGTTGACTGCCATTAATTGGTTGTTAAAGCTCTAATCGACACTAAGCCCATTTAGAAATTCTATTCTTGGTTGTAATGATAATTATGAATTATTTAGGCACTCTCTGTTTTTGGTACATAATGGCTGTAGATATTGAATGTGAAATAACTGCTGGCTATGTATGCTAAACAAACTTGTGTTAGCGTTCCTTTGCCTAAATTTGTAGGAGTCCTAAGATTCATGCTACACTACTTGCCAGCTTCAAGAGTATATTTTGTTTGTAGTTATGCTGGCAAAAGTACAAGATCTGAAGTTGGTGGCAAAGAGAAATCAGCGGAGAAATAGCTCAATGAGGTGTGCGTTTTTTGCATGTTAGAGACCGGGGTAAAAAGCAAAATTCAAAAAGAATGACTAGAAGCAGTAGTGGAGTTTAGAAGATGCAAGGAGAAAAACTGATTCAGGCGGAATTAGGTCGTGAGGAATGGCTGCAATGTTGCCTTCAAAAGACAGTTCTTGCCAAAAACACACACACACAAACTCTCTCTATCTCCCTCTTTCTTAGGATTTTAGTTAAGTCATATTCTAATCAATTGAGTCACGTTTTTAAGAATTTATTGATCAATCTACACCCGATATTAAGTCGACTAGGAGGAGATTTTGGTATATTATAATCAATCAGTCCAAATTCTAATTGGGTTAGGATTCAGCTGAGTTGGAGTTGGGTTATGAGTCGAAGTTAGATTCGGGTCAGAGTCAACTGAGTCATAATTATAATCAACCCTAATTGGCTGCCCACCTTGGTTGGGGAAGTTAGCTAGAGTTGAGTTACTTTTAGGGTTACGACTCTTCTAGAGTTAGGACTCTTCTAGTAGAGTATCACTTAATGTAGGAGTTGGAGTCCTGGTTTAGGGGGGTCTCTTCATGAACCCTGTAAATAAGTATGTAAACCATCTTCTTTATCAATGAATATATCAATCTTTTTCAGTCATTGTGGCTGACTACCAAGGAGTGAGGAACCCTTATAGAGTTCCAAGGAGGGCTGATCCCCTACAGAGGTCAACCCAAGCTTAGAATCCTACGGGGTTCTAACACTTGGTATTAGAGTCACATACTTAGTACCTCGCTATTGTTCCACCTTCACCGCTGCCATCCAGCCACCCATCATCTTCCCAAGCAATTCACATAATTACTGATCTCATCATCGACTCACCATCATCATCCCCTGCCACAGATCCTCCATCTGATGCGCAACCACCTTACTGCTGCTACAATTTACTTACTTAAAAATCAAAAAAATAGTTATATCTACCATTGTTACAATCTTTGCCATCCATCTGTCCTACTGAAAAAAATTTATGGCCAAGAAAAAAACTGCTACAAAGATCTTTCGATGTTGACGCAAAATTTCAGTCTTATACTATCTTCTTACCGATATTTTTGTTGTCATATTCTTCTCCATAATTTGCATCGAATTGGCTTTCATCATCTATTCCTTGCTATAATATGTTACATCCTCCTTGTCTTGCTATAAAAAATTGCTCGCTGTAAAAACTTTTCATCACAAAGTTATCATCTTTACAATGAAAGTTGCACTGTAAAATTCCAGCCACGTATTTGCTATCATATCTTTGATTTTGCTGTCGATATCTTACAACCATATTTATCTTTGTATTTTACGTCAGCTTGGCTTCCCTGACCAGCAGATTCTCTCTGAATTCTTCTTTTAATCTTTGATGAACAACTGAAAACTATTCGTCAAACTAATATTCTTCGATGTAAAATTTTGACGCTGCATCTTTTCGCTATTTCTTGTTACATACGCAATTGATCTCTGCCAAATTTATTGTTGTCACTACTCTTATCTATCTTGCTGTTATTCTCATGGGATTTTTGCTTTCATAATACTCTAAAACATCGCTAGAATTTTTATCGCCAAACTGCTATTCTTCAACATAAAATTTTGTCGTTGCATCCTTTCAATTTTTTCCTACTGCATACACCACCAAATCTTACCGAACCTATTGCTACCACCCACATCACCCTTAAGGCACCCTTCTAACCCTAAGATGCAGCCATCGTAGCCTAATTTCAATCCTTATAGTCGGCCCAAACAGCAATGCAAACTGCAACCCAAACAATAGCCTACCGCAGCTTTGTTCCTGGGCACTTCATGTCGCAACCACACCAAACCGGTTGTTGCCCCCAACAGCAACCCTAAACCTTCCTTCCTCTAACCCTAAATCTCTATCACCAAACCCCCCTTACAGCCTCTACAACGGCCCCAAACAATAGCATGAACAGCACACCCTTTGATGAAAAATTTTGTTGCACTATCTTTAATACTACTTGCTACATCCACACCTGATCCCTACCAAATCTGTTGCTATCATCGACAGTAACCCTAAACCATCCCTCTAACCTTAACCTTCAGCTATCATACCCCCTATATGACCCCTACAGGAGCTCCAAACCATAGCCCCAATAGCAACTAAAAATAGCAACCTATCAACCCCAAACTATAGCCATCTGCCCTTGATCTACCACCTCTTTCAGCCACCAATCCACCTGATCGGTTCATACCATTGATCCAACATCAAGAGAAGGATCTTGACACCATAGATCTAGGGTCTTACACCATGGCATCGGTAGATCTGATTGGTGCCAAGTTATAGGCCTTCATATGCATATGAAGGACAGACTACACGCTCTCTTCGCATAATTTAAATTGAGATTATCACCGAGCCCGACGAAATCGCAGTAAGATGAAAGTTAGATCACAAAGAAAGGCCTCCCAAGAAGGAAGAACAAGCCATAGATTCAATGCAACCACGCATGAGGGTGGACTTCCCTCGATGGGAAGAGGGAGACCCGATGGGTTGGCTTTCACGCATGGAACGCTACTTCCGCTATCATCGAACATCGAAGGCTTCCATGGTGGATATCGCTATCATCCACTTCGAGGGAGATGCAATACAATGATACAATTAGTTTGAGCACACCTAAGGAGTCCCAACGTGGAGACAATTCAAGAGTGGGTTGCTGATCCACTTTGGACTATCTGAATACGAGAACATCGACGGTTAACTCGCGAAGATCCGACAAACCTCCACAATCTAAGAATACCATACTAGGTTTGAGATATTATCTAACCAAACATGTGATTGGTCTGAGAAGTAATTATCAGGGACATTCATCGAAGGACTAAAGCTAGAGATAAGAGAAGAAGACAAAGCACGTCGACCCTACACGATGACAGTAGCTATCTCCTTCGCGTGACTATAAGAAGAAAGGCTGAACCAAGATGCTCGAATAACCAAAGCCACCACCCAACCAATAGCACGGAGACCCTTGGCCCCATCTACCACCAGTCGACCACCTCAACTGAAGAAGTTAATGAGAGAAGAACTTCGCGACAAATCTGAGAAGGGCTTAGGTTGGCATTGCAACGAACCTTAGAACCGCAACAATCGCTGCAAAAAGGGGAAGCTTCTCATGATAGAACCTATTGAAGAATCTAAAGGTGAAAATGAGGCCCTCGAACTTGAGGAGGAGAACACGAAGGAAGACCCACAGCCGACCGATTGCACGACTCATGCTCTAACTGGCTATATAAACCCATAAAAAATGAAAGTTGAAGGATTCCTTAAGTAGCAACCATCACCATCCTTATCGAGACTAGGAGCACGAACAACTTTATGAATAATAAGGTTGTTACTCAATTGATGCTCCAAAATTAAGATTGTAGTAGATTCGACATCAAGATAGCTGATGGTCGAATCCTGAAGTGCAACCAAAAGTGCTCACGGGTGAAATTATTTTTACAGGGCCAAAAGATCATTGTCGACTTTTTCTTCTTCCTACTCGACAAACGAAGCAGTGCTCGGCATTGAATGGTTATCCATGATAGGTGATATTTCCTAGAATTTTTTTAAATTAATCATGAAATTTTTCAACTATGGGAAACAGGTGATCCTAGGAACGCACGAGAGCAAAGTATCGACTATTTCTACACAACGCATGGAGAGGGTGCTACACAAATCGCATATCGGCTTTCTAATACAACTTTAAGGGCTACAAACGGAGGAACTGATGATGAACGAAGATCCAAACCTCCTCTCATTGCTTGTTAAATTTTTGGATGTGTTTGCTGAACCGACAAAATAGCCTCCTACTCGGCCGCATGACCACCACAAGTTCGTCAAGGACGATGGCAAGATCAGCGCTCCTCTCATCATGTTGCTAAAAGAAGATGTCTTCCTCTAGCCAGATGAAGCTGTAGCAGCCTTTGATGCCCTCACACTGTGATTCCATCTACACTAGTACTAGCCTTACCCGACTTCGACAAAGTGTTTATGATCAAATATGACGCATCGGGAGCCGAGGTTGGTGTTGTCCTCATCCAAGATAGTCGACCCCTAGCTTATATCAGTAAAACCCTCTCTCCATATCACTTAAAGTTATCAATCTACAATAAGGACATGCTGACCATTGATGAATTTGTGACTTAGTATGATACCGGTCAATAACACAAAGGAGAGACAACAACAAGTTTGGGAAAATCTCAGCCCTACTCACTTTGGTTTTAGCTTGGACTGGCATTTCCATGGACTTCATCAAGGGGTTGCAATCATCTCTAGGAGAGACTATTGAAAGACAAACTCACGACAGCCCAAGCAAAAATAAAACCATAGGCAGACAAACACAGGGGCAAAAGGAAGTTGGCCATTGGAGATCAAGTCTTCATTCATCTTCTACCTTACCTGCAAAATCCATGAAGACTCGAGCCTCATGGAAGTGATCTCTCCATTTCTTTGGACCCTACAGAATTAGAGATCACATTTGTCACAGACTTAGCTGGTTTTGCCTAAGTAGTGCGGCACCCTTGCGTGTCCGTCCACAAAGGTCAGCCTCCCCGAAACCTCCTAAGGTCCCTTAGGACCTACAAAAGAAAAAATGGGTTAGAGGAAACATTTCCCACGGGATCCACAAGCAACCACTTTAGAAAATACTTTATATAGTCAACACAAATTATAACTATGGACTTTACAAGCTCTGAACGGTTGCATACAAAGGATCAGGGTCCATTATAGACCGAAGTCCCCACAAGTGACTGCATGACACAACTCAAATTTACAAGTCAAAACCGGTCATAAAAGCTAACCAAACTAGGGCTGCCAAGCCTACTACAAGTCCGCTACTTGTTGTACAAAGTATATACCAAAACCGAAGGACACGGATAAACATGAGCATTACATCGAACACCTTGTTTATATTTTTGTATGTGTCATTCTCCCCCACTTATTCATGCGATGTCCTCATCGAAGCCGCTGTAGACGCTGTATCTCCTTGCCTTTTGTTGAATCTTCAATCTTCTGTTTTGGTTGTAATATGCCCCTTGGCTCCCAACTGCTCTCTGCCACTATTGTTGAGTAGTCGAACTTTGATTCGCCATGTTACTTCAACTCGCCAATGACTGACTCATAGGTGGGGTTGGCTGAGCTTTGCTAATCCTTATTAATTTATGCATAAGAAAAAGATATTCTTTTTTTATGCACTAGTATTGCAATAGTCTCATGTTGCTTAAACTGGATGAATGATTATTGGAGCTTTAACGAGTATTGCTTCACAGGCTTTAAAGTTTTTAAGGTTCTTCCTCCACAAGATTCACTCATTGATCCTTCTTCAACTTTAGTTGTCCCTTTCAAGTAGGTTCGCGTCACTCCCTTTTTCAATTGGCATTCTATTGAGAAATGAAGCAGACAATCTACTCTTAGTAGTATTGATCACCAACGATGAGGATTTGATAATTATTGTATTCCGTAAGCTTTCCTCGAAGGGTTACTGAACTTGTACATAGCTCCTTTACTGGATAAATAAGAGAATCGGGGTACTAAATTTTGCCCATTCTCTTTGAGTTGAGAAGGCAAAGGTTGCTTGATTTCGCCTGCCTCCTCGAGGTTGTACTTCATGCATCGAGCTGGTTACTAGCATTTCGACTACTCTTTGCTCATACTTCTAAAGTACTTGAAGTGTTTATACTACTTGCGTTGAGTTAGCTACTGTAATTCACCTTCCCACTACCATCTAACTTTTGGAATGTAAGAAGTTTTGCCCGAAAAGAGTAAAAGTTTACCCCAACTTGGAGTCCCCCAACTTGGAGCAAGTCTTTGATAGTTCTGGTTACCTCTGGGATAGTACCGTATTCTCCATCATCTTCGTTGCCTACTCCTCTTAGTAGAAAAGGTACATAGCACCACGTACTGTCTACTTCATTTCTTGGTCAAGCACTCCTATATCAACCCGAAATCCCCCACTTTCAGCTATTTTGACCATTTACACCGGTCTTATGAAGTTCCTTGGCCTCTGCCCTTTTGCCTTGTCCTAGTACTTGGAGTTTGTCTTTGCATTCTCTACCTCCTTGGCCTCTTTCATGACTAATGCTCTCCCTCCATGAGAGCAAGGGATCGATGACTCCATGGAAGTCCTGCCTTGGCAATACCATGACGATATCAAGCCCATGGCCCTACTATACATTGCTTTGCATCTGCATCTCTTTCTTCGCAATCAGTAGCTCTGCCTCTACGGCACTATGGCACTCCTCTAAGTCTACCTCCTTTCTAATCGATGCTATGCTTTTTGGGTAACGAAGCCCCTCCGAACTCATCGTCGCTTCCTCGTCCCTTTTGACCACCTACTTCAACACCCCTATGTTCTTTGAGCAATTTTCCTTGATCGATGGAAAGACAGACTGCAACTCCCATGCATGGCCTCTGCCATCTTATTACAAGGCTCACGTCGATTCTGTTCTCCTTAGCTTCCTTAGTAGCAATGTTCGCTTACTCAGCCTTGTCCTTTGACTTATCGGGTTCCCTTAAGCGAATATAAGCACTGGAGTAGTCCAACTCTCCAATCGCTCTGATCATATATCTATATGATCAAGTCCCCTCCATGGGACTCTTTGTTACTTGCACTCAAAATTCTCCCTCAGTGGTACATAGCCCTCATATGCTAATTGTTGGTTACAGGTGCCCTGCAAGCCAATCACGCGAGTGATGGCACGTGTGACACACTGCGTAATCTTTTTGCTTGTGATAAATATTAGCATATTCTCACATTATATTATTTGTATCATATATATTGTGATGTCCTTGGTTCTATGTAATGGGAATCGAATCGTGATGAGATCACGATAATGAGATCGATTCATCTTTAAACACAAATCCTAAATAATCTCGGTCATAGGTTACTCGAGAGGGATATCGAGATAACCGGACAAATCGGTGTACTATATACCCGTCCATATGATGGAGGCGACTGGTCTCATAGCCACTTGTGTGGAGACACTAAGGATATAGTATAGGTGCTCATTGGAGACTGAGTTCACTAATTGATCCACTTATGGAATGCTATATGGTTAATTATACCTAATGTCAGACAGTGATTCTATAGTCTCAATTGTATATCTAGTCGTTGGACTTGAGATACCAAGGATGCCTTGTATGAGTACTCCTTTCTTTGACGCCAGACTTACAGGTTTGGAAAGCTCTGGATCTGGTACAGCTGGTTATCGGGATTGGTAGTCAACCTTACGAATGTAAGTGAGTGTCAATAGAGGATCATCCACTCTCGGTATCACGAGAGGAATATCCTATATGTGCTTGCTTAGACAAATCCCTAGCCAGGGTCATTTGGATTGAGAGAGGAGTTCTCCGGTAGAATCCGATTAGAGCAAGACAAACTGATTCAACATATGACCTGACAATACCATATCTAATATACGATCTTTGGGATATTAGTTGGATGAGGGATTATAGATACATGGTAACTATGGACAGACAGGTCTGATGGATTTGATCCTCTTGTACTATCTGGGGACTATGGCATAGTGGCCTAGTACGTCCATAGTCGATGAGTCGAGTGAATTATTATGGAGATAATAATTCACTATATCAGAAGGAGTTCTGATGGGAGTGACTCACGGCCAGCTCGGTATCGGGCCTAGATGGTCACACACATATGGTGGATGCTTCAGCGAATAGAGGATTGGATGAAGATCCAATTAGCCCCTATTCTCATTAGATGAGACCCTATGTTAATAGGCTCCTTGATTAAGGCCCAATTATAGGCCTAAGAAGATTATTGGATAGAGATCCAATAATGCAAGATTAGTGGGTTATTGGATGGAGATCCAATACCCACTAAGGAAGGAGCCCTAGGATTTTTTTTGTGGCTCTCTATAAATAGGAGGGGAGACTCTTGGTTGATAGGCTGCAGCTTTAGCCACCACCTCCTATTTCTCCTCCCTCCCTCTGAGCAAGAGTTACGATATCAGATTGGAGGAGTTTCGCTACAGAGATCCATCGTGTGGATACCGCTAGAGAGGAGGACGCTTGACCTCCTTCATCTTTTCCATCCGGATCTGGAATACAGGGATATACGATCTCCCTAGGTAAAATCAATCTCTCACACATCGTGATTTTTTAATTTTTATGGTTTTTCTCGTGACCCCAATCTTTTGTACGACGATTTGATCTGCATGGGAGACCAATTTTTTTGTTTTGATTTTCGCTGCGCATGTGATGCACTCGCTGAGGTTTCCCAACAGTGGTATCAGAGCCAAGATTTTCGTTTGAAAGATTGGTTTTAAACTGCGTGTGATGAGATTGAATCACGTAGAATCGTTCAACGCGTTCGCAGCAAGAACAGCGAGGAGCAGGGGCTGGTCGTGGCTGGCTGCAAGGGGCAGCCGGTTGCGGCCAAGGTCCCCCTGCAAGGGGACTGCCGACCACCTGCAAGGGGCGGCCGCCCGCAGGGGCAACAGCATGCAAGGGGCGGCCAACCCGCAGGGGCGGCCAACGGTGGCCAGCCAGCAAGGGCCAGCCGCCAGCCCGCAAGAGGCTGCCCACGGCGCACCCGCAAGGGGCTGCCGCCAGCAGGGGCGGCGGCACAGACCGTAGGGGTGGCCGCTCCTTGGCAGGGCGACTGTCGATCGCAACGCGCAGCGTCGTCGCCTACGCAGGGGCAGCGGCGGCGGCAGCACAGGAGGGTGAAGGAGAGGGTTAGGGTTTCTTTTTAGAAAATGACTAAAATGCCCCTTAAAATTCAAAAAATTCCAATGACTGTTCTTGTGTACAGAATTCCAAAAATACCCTCAATAATTCTGGAAATTTCGAGGACTGTCCTCTCATCCAAAATTATGAAAATGGCCTTGATAATTCTGGAAATTCTAAGCATATCCTGATTTCTAGAAAAATAATTAATTAAATAGCTTAATTAATTATTATATATATCTAGTAATCCTACATATGATGTGATGTACATGTGATGTATGACATGGATGGATGATCATGAGCCATGTGTTGTGATGTGTGTAATTATGATTATTATTATTATTGGGACCTGCGAGCCTATGTTTTTCTCGTTTATTGTTGGGCTTGCATGCCTGTGATTATTTGTAATTACATGGATAGGCGCAGCGGGAGCGTGGAGATGACAACGGGACCCACGATACTGTGACAAGAGATCACGATGCATGGTGATGCAATGATCCGACGGAACCATTAATGATGAGATCAACAATTATAGGTCATTTAGATGCGCCAATGCACACATAGATCCTATTGTGAGTGATTAGGCCCATTGGCTCGGGCTTAATCATATTAGGTCACGGCTCATGATCATCCGGTGTGGCTTGCATATGTGATGTGTTATATGCCTACTAGATATATGTGTGTGTGTGTGTGTGTATATATATATATATATATATATATATATATTTGCATGCGATGTAGATATATATTAAATATGTATGTGTGTGACACGACATATTAGGAGACCGATACGAAACAAAAACCCCTCCTACGATAATATTAAATCGGTAAGCGTGAGGCAATAAGATTGACCCATGTGGCCTGCCATCGTTATAGGAAAAAATTGAATCACGACATAGGTCGAGTTGGTCGAGTCCCTCGAGGCTCACCTATCTACGTGATCAAGTTCTTGCCTATGATATAGAGATGTCACCGGTGACCTGAGGACATGGTATGCTTGGTCGAGTCCCTCGAGGGCATATCATTGAATCAGACTCATCTTGTAACAATGGTGATGACTTAACTGAACATCATGGTTGGTCGAGTCCCTCGAGACCATGATGATTCGGAGGCCGAACGTGACGGGAATCATAAGGAGTTGTGATTGGCAAGCGTTGCCTACCTTTTGGGCTTAGTGCAATTGGTCGAGTCCCTCGAGGTTGCACTAAGATGCCAATTAGATCTCGATCCCCACTAGGAGTCTGCCAGAGACTTCCATCTCACATGTCAAGGGTGTCGCGTGATTCGCTAAGAAAATAGTGGGAGTATATTAAGATAAAAGTTAATATCTTAATTAATATTTTCTATAGAATTTGCATGTTATTTAATTTACGCTATATCTTGCTCGTCGCTTGCAAAACCCTACATGGCATACTTGATGCCAACCGCCTCATTGGTCCAAAAGCTCCGTAATTTAAGAATTATTCTCACGGAAGAGAAAATCATATATGTCCTTAACATGATTGTGCCCATGCTGGAGGAAAGGATAAGCGATGATGAGATCGTTCGCTTTGTGAAGTATATAGATAGTCCTAGAGGATAACCTATGTGTTGATCTTATACTTTAATCCCTACCATATTTCTTTTCTTACTTCATCATGAATTTTAACATGAGCAAGTTTGAGGTGACTCTCCCTGAGCTCCTCAATATGTTGAGGGAAGCTGAGAATGTCATCAAGAAGGAGAAGCCAGTTCTCTATATTGGTGAGACCAAAAGGAAAAGGAAGGTCAGCAAGATCCTTAAGAAGGGCAAGGGCAAAGAAAGATCAGGTAAGGCAAAGGTTGCCAAGAGAGACCCGGCAAAGGATAAATGACAGTGCTTCCACTGCGGCCAAGACGGGCAATGAAAGAGGAACTGTAATGACTACCTTGCAGAGAAGGCGAGACAGAAGCTTAGAAAAGCTTCAGGTATATTCATGATCAGTCTCCACTTGTCAGATTTTTATGATAACACATGGGTATTGGATACCGAGAGTGTTTATCATATCTGTAATTCATTGCAGGTTCTGGCAAGACCTAGGAGATTGGCTAGAGGTGAGATAGACCTCAAGATGGACAATGGAGCATGAGTTGCTGTAGTTGATGTTGGAGAGCTCACCCTACATGAGCCTGGTGGAGCTATTATTGTATTAGATGCATGCTATTTTGTTCCCTCTATTATCAAAAATATTATTTCTATCTCTTGTTTGACAATTAGTGGATATAAATTAGTTTTTGAAAACAATAATTATTCAATAATTATGGATGATGAGATTATCACTAGAGGAACCCTAATAAATGACTTATATGTGTTAGACACTTCTCCACATATCATGAATATAAATATGTCTAAGAGGAAAAGAGATGAGGTGAATAATATATACCTATGGCATTGTAGGCTAGGTCATATACATAAGGAAAGGATTCAAAAGTTGTTGAAAGATAGATACTTAAATTTATTTGATTATGAGACATATGTAACTTGTGAACCTTGTCTTCGTGGGAAGATGATCAACTCTCCTTTTTAGTGGAACTGGAGAGAGAGCCACCGAGTTATTGGAACTTATACATAGTGATGTATGTGGTCCCATGTCGACTCAAGCTATAGGTGGTTACTCATACTTCATTACATTCACTAATGATTTCTCTAAGTATGGACACGTGTACTTAATGAAGTATAAATCTGAGGCTTTCGAGAAATTCAGGGAATATAAGAATGAGGTAGAGAACCAAATTGGAAAGAGTATTGAGACTCTTCGATCAGATCAAGGAGGAGAGTACTTGAGTACGGGGTTCACCCATTTCCTCAGAGACAATGAGATTCTATCCCAATGGACACCTCCTTATACACCTCAACTCAATGGTGTATCAGAAAGGAGAAATCGCACGCTGTTAGACATGGTGCATCCATGATGAGTTTCGCTGACCTACCCGTCTCATTTTGGGGGTATGCCCTAGAGACTGCAGCTTACATTCTAAACAGAGTTCCATCAAAATCGGTAGTGTCTACACCATATGCGATATGGAAAGGAAAGAAGCTCGATCTTAAGATTGTTAAGATTTGGAGCTCTCCTGCCCACGTTAGAAGACACAACCCCGATAAGTTGGAATCAAGGACAGAATGGTGCACATTCATGGGATACCCAAAAGAAACTTGTGGGTATTATTTCTATCATCCCGAGGACCGAAAGGTCTTTGTTGCCAAGAGAGCTGTGTTCCTTGAGAAGGAACACATTCTTAGTGAAAATAGTGAGAGTGAGATAGAATTGAGCGAGGTTGGAGAACCTAGCTCAAGCACCATTCCAGAGCCCGAGTCTGTTCAGGTACCTAACACACAAATTCCAAATTTACGTAGATCTAGTAGAGTATCTCACCCTCCTGAAAGATATGTGGGATATATCAGTGGAGAGGACTCTCAGGATGTTGATCCTTAGACCGACGATGAGGCTATTATGAGTATAGACTCCGGGAAGTGGCAAGAAGCCATGAATTCTGAGATAGATTACATGTACTCTAACAAGGTTTAGAACCTTGTAGATGCACCTGAGGGTATTGTACCCATCGGTTGCAAATAGATCTTCAAGAAGAAGATCAGAGTGGATGGAAAGGTAGAGACCTATAAAGCAAGGCTAGTAGCTAAAGGATATCGTCAAAGATAAGGAGTTAACTATGACGAAACCTTTTCACCTGTAATCATGCTTAAGTCCATTAGAATTATTTTAGCTATTGCAGCACACTATGACTTTGAGATCTGGCAAATGGATGTTAAAACAGCATTCCTCAATGGTAACCTCGAGGAAGAGGTGTATATGATACAACCAGAGGGATTCGTATCCAAAGAGAGACCAGATAAAATGTGCAAGTTGCTTAGATCCATTTATGGATTGAAGCAAGCTTCCCGAAGTTGAAACATAAGATTTCATGAGGTGATCAGATCTTATGACTTCAATAAGAACAAAGATGAGTCTTGTGTGTATAGGAAAGTAAGTGGAAGCGCTATCACCTTCTCGGTGCTATATGTGGATGACATCGTAATCATTGGGAATGATATAGGAATGCTCTCCACAGTAAAGACTTGACTATCTAGAAACTTATCCATGAAAGACTTAGGGGAAGCATCATATATTTTGGGGATCCAGATCTATAGAGATAGATCCAAAAGGATGCTTGGCTTGTCCTAGTCTAGGTACATATACTCCATTGTCAAAAGGTTTAGCATGAAAAATTCCAAGAGATGTCTCATACCGATGAGACATGGAATATCACTTTCTAGGAGTATGTCCCCAAAGACTCGTGAAGAAAGGATAGACATGGATAAGATACCTTATGCCTCAGCAATAGGATCTATCATGTATGTGATGCTATGTACTAGACCTGATATAACATATGCTTTGAGTGTCACGAGCAGGTATCAGGAAGATCCAGGTTTAGAACACTAGAAGACAGTAAAGTGTATCTTTAAATACTTAAGAAGGACTAAGGATCTTTTACTGGTATATGGAGGAGGTAGCTTGCAGGTTGAGGGCTACACAAACTCAAGTTTTCAATCTGACATTGATGATAGCAAGTCAAATTCAGGGTATATTTTCACCATGAATGGAGGAGC
Organism: Ensete ventricosum; assembly: GCA_029747655.1. Taxonomy (NCBI): domain Eukaryota; kingdom Viridiplantae; phylum Streptophyta; class Magnoliopsida; order Zingiberales; family Musaceae; genus Ensete; species Ensete ventricosum. The sequence goes on from JAQQAF010000009.1 coordinate 20,170,599, forward strand.
AGTAAGCTGGAAGAGTTCCAAGCAAGATACTACTGCTGACTCGACCACAGAGGCAGAATACATTGCTACAGCAGAAGCAGCAACAGAATGGGTATGGATGAAGAAGTTCATCGAAGATTTGGGATTCGTACCAAGTAGTGTAGAACCAATTCCCATATACTGCGACAACAATGGGGCGATAGCTCAAGCGAAGGAACTCAGGTCTCATCAGAAGTCTAAGCATGTTCTGAGGAGGTTCCATCTGATAAGAGAGATAATAGCCCGTAAAGAAATAGTAATGGAAAGAGTTTCATCCGAAGATAACATTGCAGATCCACTGACGAAGCCGCTGGCTCATATTGTATTTGAGCATCATAGGGGTGTGATGGGGATCAGACACATAGGTGATTGGCTTTAGGTCAAGTGGGAGATTGCTGATTACAAGTGCCCTGCAAGCTAATCACGCGAGTGACGGCACGTGTGACACACTGCGTAATCTTTTTACTTATGATTAATATTGACATATTCTCACATTATATTATATGTAGCATATATATTGTGATGTCCTTGGTTCTGTGTAATAGGAATCGGATCGTGATGAGATCACGATAATGAGATCGATTAATCTTTAAACACAAATCCTAAATAATCCCAGTCATAGGTTACTCGAGAGGGACATCGAGATAACCGGACAGACCGGTGTACTATATAGTCGTCCATATGATGGAGGCGGCGGTCTCATAGCCACTTATGTGGAGACACTAAGGATATAGTATATGTGTTCATTAGAGAATGAGTTCACTGATTGATCCGCTTATGGAATACTGTGTGGTTAATGATACCTAATGTCAGACAACGATTTCATAGTCCTAGTTATGTATTTGGTCCTTGGACTTGAGACACCAAGGATGCCTTGTATGAGTACTCCTTTCTTTGACACCAGAATTACAGGTTTGGAAAGCTCCAGATCTTGTACAACTGGTTATCGGGATTGATAGCCAACCTTACGAAGGTAATTGAGTGTCAATAGATGATCATCCACTCTCGGTATCACGAGAGGAATATCCCATATGTGATTGCTTACATAAATCTCTGACCAGGGTCATTTGGATTGAGAGAGAATGAGTTCTCCAGTAGAATTCGATTAGAGCAAGACAAACTGATTCCGTATATGACCTGATAGTATCATATCCAATATACGATCTCTATGATATTAGTTGGATGAGGAATTATAGATACATGATAACTGTGAACAGACAGGTCCTATAGATACATGATAATACGTTCATAGTCGATGAGTCGAGTGAATTATTATGGAGATAATAATTCACTATATCAGAAGGAGTTCTGATGGGAGTGACTCACGGCCAGCTCGGTATCGGGCCTAGGGGGTCACACACATATGATGGATACTTCTGCAAATAGAGGATTGGATGAAGATCCAATTAACCCCTATTGTCATTAGAGGAGACCCTATGTTGATGGACTCATTGATTAAGGCTCAATTATAAGCCTAAGGAGATTATTGGATAGAGATCCAATAATGTAATATTAGTGGGTTATTGGATAGAGATTCAAAACCCACTAAGGAAGGAGCCCTAGGGTTCTTTTGGCAGCTCTCTATAAATAGGAGGGGAGACTCTTGGTTGATAGGCTGCAGCTTTAGCCACCACCTCTTATTCTCCTCCCTCTCTCTAAGCAAGAGTTGTGAGATCAGATTGGATCTTCCTAAGGAAAATTAATCTCTCACATATCGTAATTTTTCAGTTTTTATGATTTTTCTCGCGACCCCAATCTTTTGCACGACGATTTGATCTACGTGGAAAATCAATTTTTTTGTTTTGATTTCCGCTGCACATGTGATGCACCTGCTGAGGTTTCTCAACACTAATAATCAAGGCTTTTATCTGATGCAAGATTCGATGAGCACACACGGAAGACCAACCGCTACGATACCATGACATTCACTCTTGAATACATAGCCCTTTTTTTCATTGTATTGTTCACCAAAGTTGAGCTTCCAGTAGCTCCTAATTATACCTCTACATGATCATGTCCCTCACGGGACGTCTCCACATGTGTTGTATTATCGTGAATTATTCCATCACGATCTGCTGCACCATGTTGCCTCCTTGTGACATCTTCATTGCATTCAGATTCTTATATGTATAACTTGGACTATGATCTCTCCATGTGTGGCCTCTGCCTCCAATTGCGTTCGTTCCTTTGGCAATTCATATTCGCCCACCTATTCTATGGGTCACTCCCAGATGAAGAATCGCTCTAGGATAGTCCATTGTCTAGTAGCTCTCGAAGTCCCCAGACTTCATAAAAATTAGTGCACCATTGTTTGGATCCTAGGCCTCTATCCCCCACCAGCACAATCTTCACTGCGCACCACTTTCTTCATGATAACTCAAATGATAGCACTGTGACATATTCTTCAAGAGTACCCGCCTCTACATCCTCTTGCCCCGTGCTAAGGCCTTCTGATCCCAACTTCGCCTTCGCAAGTTGAATCACCTTAGTTCCTCTATTAAATGCTTCTCTAATATAAGGTACATGTGCCTTGAAGCTCCCTTTATCTTTGACATCATGCAAAATGATTCGGCCCTATCAAAATGAAGAACCCATGGAATAACATGTTCTCACTCTTACATCTACAAGAGTTCATGTCCTTGATCTCTGTCCAAGGAAAGCTTCGTGCTTCCGCTCCATATTTTCTCTTCTACGTTGACTCCCTTCATGCAGCTTGGATACTTCACCAAGTTTCACCCAAGTTGCTCTGCCTCTCAATTTGCATTGAGTTGATGGTGGCCCTCACGCCCACCATTCCACAGGATAACCCTCCGTTGAGTCTGATTTTGATATCGACTATAAGTGTACCTTCATATAATGTTGTCATTGTCACTCTCACACTTTTGAAACATGTAATGAGGCAACAAACACTCGCATTATAATGACTTCTAAAAGCAAAACCACCGAGTTAGATAGTGGCAGCATATGCTATCATAAAGACGAAGGGTGATTTATGATAGAACTCACAATGCATCCACCAATGTATTACTTCATTCGAGATCATGTGATGACTCCTTGCTGCTCGCTCGATCCGTTGAGCTTAGTAAGAATATTGTCTTAAGTTACTCTTCCTCAACATGTGTGGTCCACTACATATGATTCTCTCTCTAGAGAACCAAACCTATCAATTTTTGATATCTGTCCTGTTAGAGCAACATTCCTCTTTGTATTCTTCCCTCTAGAAGTTTCACAGACCACCATCCCCTTGAACTACTCAGTCTAACTAAATGATATGTGCATTATTTTACCCTCACAAAATAATGCATTTGCTAGATTTTGACTTTTTGCCAATATGACCCCTGTTGCACCCTTCGAGGTCTAGCAATGTGTTGAACTTGTTACACACTTCAGTCTCGTACGGACATATTATTTTCATGCTGAAGAGAAAGTTTCAATGCTCCATGGCGCCGAGTTCTGGTCGCCTTGGGATGTTCATGAACACTTCATCGTCTATACAAGTCCTTGCATGAGTACCGAATTCTTTGAGTTAGCAATTTCCCTCACCTCTGTGAGTTTTGGATAACTCTTTCGGTCATTGAGCAACACATCTCACTTTGCATGATCTCATCTTTTACCAAGCACCCTGCTTGTCTTGAGCACCATCAAGTTTGGTTGCCAACATCAAGTCGTAGCTCGAACTCAGTCATCCCAACTTTTATGCGCTACACATTCTTTCTAGCTTGCTTGTCCCCATGGTGCCTCTAACGCAAAGGATTGGTCATTTCTCTGAATGACATTCAAGGATGCCCACTCCTCTAAGCTACTCCTTTCCCTACATATTCATGTTCGTTTCTCATAAATGATTGCACGTGCCAGCTGTCCTCCACGCAGTCCAGCTAGGTCCCCCACATTTATATGGCAAGTGAGTCTGCATGTGCTTGCATGTGCTTGTCTCGCTCTGATACAATATGTCACGGACTTAGCTAGTTTTGCTTAAGTCGTGCGGCACCCTTACATGTCCGTCCGCAAAGGTAAGCCTCCCTGAAACCTCCTAGAATTCCTTAGGACCTACAAAAGAGAAAACGGGTTAGAGGAAGCATTTCCCACGGGATCCATAAGCAACCACTTTAGAGAAAACTTTATATAGCCAATATAAATTACAACCATGGATATTATACAAGCTCTAAACGATTGCACACAAAGGATCAAAGTTCATTACAGACTGAAGTCTCCACAAATACCTACATGACACAACTCAAATTTACAAGCTGAAATAGACCACAAAAGCTAACTAAACTAGGGCTGCCAAGCCTATTGCAAGCCCGCTACTTGCTGTACAAAATATATACAAAAACCAAAGAACACGGACAAACATGAGCATTATATCGAACACCTTATTTATATTTTTGTCCATGACAGATTGGAGCCATGACTTATAGATCGAATCTGCATATAATTAAAAAATATAATTAATCCTCCAAGTATCTCACCATAAATAGAAGTTTAGATACGATGACTCGGTCCAGATCTACCCACCTAACATCTCAATTGATAATGAGACCCAAGTTCAGCTGATGATCACATGGGATTGTGGGATCGCGACGCATCATCATCCAAACACTATTGTTGATAACAAGAAACAAGATAATGTTGGATCATAGGATCATGATACGCCCACTACAGAGGCCACAAGAGAGCCTCATGAAGAGTTCCATATCAAGACTCAAAGTCATGGAGTCTCAGCCTTAAGGACAAGATTGATTTAAGGAGGACGGGTCTGTTATGACCCTAGCTGAGTTTGGACCTAGTCGATTGAGTAGAGTCCTTATATTGGGCCTTGTTGGCCAACCTAGACCTGACATTAGGTTGACTAGGAGAAGATTTAAGTTCATTGTAATAAATCAACTCAAATCCTAATATGGTTGAGATTCGATTGAACTTAAGTCGTGTTAAGAGTCAACTGAGTCATAATTGCAATCTACCCTAATTGGTCGCCATCTTGGTTGGAGTTAGAGTTTTATTTTTAGTAGGACTCTAATTAGAAATCCTAGTTTAAGAGGTCTCTTCATGAACCCTATAAATAAACATGCAAACCATCTTCTTTAACAATGAATAGATCAATCTTTTTCGACCACTATGACTGACTACCAAGAAGGAAGAAACCCTATAGAGTTTCATGAAGGGCCGATCCCTTACAGAGGTCAACCCAAGCATAAAATTAAACGGGGTTCTAACACTCTCCTTATTCAATGTGAAGGAGACATAGCATCTCAAACATAATGCCAAAACTTTTATAATCACAAAATGACTTACAAATTCTAAAACGTGGAAGAGGGATTATGAGCAGATACCTGCATGCTGAGAGAATATGCTACAAAAATCTGACAGAATTGTTGCATAAGGATACTAAATTTTAAGGTAAAATTTATTAGGGTAGTCAAATATTTATGGATTTCTAATAGGAAGCAAATTACTTGCCAGCGACTCATGAAGAAGATAGAATCATTTGGCTGCAATATTCATGAATTGACTAAAAGATATTTGTAGGATTTCAAAAATGTCTGTTACATGATCAAAATCACATCTAATGAATTTCTTCAAGATTTTGAAGTTCCTGAATATGTAGATGAATGCAACCCAAATTTGGATGCAACCCTCCATGAGAATGGAGGTGCCTCTGCACGAGTGCCCTATTCATAACAATTAGAGAGACCGGATGTTAAGTTTCTAACGCCAGAGAGACTGGAGGTGCATCACATAAATGTTGTGTTTCCCGTGATAATGAAACTATATGGACAGATCATATTATCTAGTAAACTCAAGGTTACAACGAGATTTTCTATATATATATATATATATAAAAAATACTAGAGATAGAATTGTAAAGACTAGCCGAAAGATTGAAGAAACCTTGATTCTTTAGATGTGGAGATTGACTTTTATGTACTTGGGCAGAGGAAAGGAGAAATAAAGAAAGCCAAAGCGCCAGCTTGTTTCTTGCACCATTCGGTGCTCCTATTTGCATGCAAGTGCGAAGTTGCAATCAAAGCATGAAAAAGCTATGGACGCCAAGACTCCCCCATTAAAAAAGCACATCAAAATTCAAGATAAAGCGCACGTTCCCCAAAGCCGAAAAGGCATCACTCCCCGCCCCAAGAACTAGCAACAAGAGGAAAAGATACAGAGGCAAAAGTTTAGGGTTGACAAGAGTTGTGGTCTATATTTTATGATGACGATGATATTTTTCTGAAAACTTGTGCATAACAAAGAAGATGGCGGTTTCAAAGAACAAAGGACACGATTAGAGAAAGGTTGCAGGTGATGGGACTGAGAGATGGGATCCAATGTTGAACGTTTGTCATTCTGGTTTTGGGACCTGCAATGGGAAGTTATTTGAATTCTCGGTCCCTTGTTTGCTCTTCAGAAAGAGGTGAGATGACACCCCTAAACTTGTAGTGCTAACCCTAATATGTTTTGAAAGCGGGACCTACTCATCTACTGGACGTAGACAACATTTTAAATGACTGTTCCCACGAGCTACAGGCGAATGCAGCAAGTGTGTCTCCATTTCCATAGATGCCTCCTTTTTCTATGGTGCCTTGTGCTGTCGTGGCGCTGGAGACAGTAATAAATGATGCAACAATGATCCAGACACATAAACTTCAGAGTTTTTTTTTTATATGGAACATTGAAATGCAAAAATCTTCAAGAACGAACGAGTGGGGAACATTGAAATGCTTCTATTACAAGTTCGGGACTTGCAAACAGTCACTTGGATGCTGCTTTATGATCTCAGTCACATTGATTAAGCATCAAATAAATTAAGCGCAGGAAACTAGTATAAAATATGTTGATCCATGATATTTCATAACGTGTCCCAGTTTAAGGAGCTGTTTGGCTGTCATAATGAATCCCATAAAACAACCATGACAAGCAATACATGAACAACATCCACTTGTCTTGCGGTGCAGGACATATAGATAAATCTTCAAGAACTCTACAAACATAGTGATAAATGAGAGGTTGGTGCTGTTGAATGAATGGTCGCTCATCTCTCAAACATGACTTCAGACATATTTACAGTACAACGATACGATGCACCGCCAGCAATATATTGCACCATAAAGGCAGTCTCACAATGTCAATCGTACTGATCAACAGCAAATTTTCAATTCTGAATAGCGATTAAATAATCAAGTCGTGGAAGAATAAACACGTCTACACATATTTATGATCAGCAAAAGGCGACCACGAAAAGAAGACACCTTTTCCCGAGACCTTGGGCCTGAATACGAGTTACTCTAGAAACCTAAAAGCTTCAAAAGAATTCAAAGACCAATAACAACTTTGAAGAAATATATGTTATCTATTCACACAAGGACATGAAAATTATCAAGATAAAGCTAGCATAGGAAACAATAAATGTAGAAGAACAAAGTCTTCCATGTTCATCTTTCAAAGAAATGAAGCAGATTTCCAGTGCTTCATCTTTCAAACTAAGAAATAAAAAAAAACAAAGGAAAAAAGAGAAGTCAGCCACTACCACGATGTTGCAATCATAAATAAGCATGCAGCAGTACATATCGAAAACAAATCTCATCAGAAAAAAAAAAAAAATTTCTCATGTGACGCTCACTACAAGATAAGTCCGACTTAGACATAACGTGTAGCTAAATAAAGAACATGGAGTCTGGTTACAGAGACCTACTTTATGGAATATCGTGCCAGGAGAAAACCAGATGGATCTCGGTCTCGAGATAAATTACAAGATCCTTGAAATCTATCGCAAAAGAGATTCTATTCCCTAAAAAACTGAAAAGAAACAAATGGAAAAAAGAAAAAGAAACAAATGGTTCGTAAAGTAATCAATCATAGGGTAATGATGACAAACTTTTAACCATCTGTCAGTGAGAAAAAGGAAGCCAAACGGAAACAAAAAGAAACCAAGAGCAAGATAGCTGCCGGTCAAAAACGACATCATTGCACCAATCTGCAGCTCCACATGTCTCCTTCGACATGAATCATAATAAATCAAAAAAACCGTTAGGAAAGGTGACCAAATCGTAAAACTAAGAATAGGGAGTATAGATTATAGGCCATCCAACCTGCAGATCTTAAATATGGATGCCACCTTTAGACACCGGAGGTGGAAGCTATGATTGGGGGGAATGAAGCCTGGTCCGAGATCTCTTCCACAAAATGAAGCAGTCACAGCAACCTCGAGCCAGACGACATTCCCCTCAAAGGAAAAGCTTCCTGTTTCTTAATCTTTCAGGCACTTTAGGTTTGGCTTCTTTCGAGTGGAAGAGATCAGTCCATGGACGGTTATAGATAGATGCAGACCTGAGAGAGATAGGGTGCGATGCATCATGCCCTTGAAGAGAGAATGAGGAAGGAAGATAAATAACAGTAGGGAAGAGGTGTCGTGGGAGAAAGGAGGAGGAGGAGGAGAGACAAGATAAACAAAGAAGCAGCGGCCCAAAACCTACAACTGGTGTTTGGGATAAGACCACGACCTCTTGAGAGCCTCTCCCACTCTCTTTTTTATAGGTGATTGACATCCCTTATCCATGGGGCAGTGCAGACTCTCATCGACCGTTGGGTTGGATCTGGACGGTGGAGAGATCAACAACAGCTGAAAATGGAGGCCAAACCCTAAGAGATAGATAGGGATGGGAGCGTGGGGGAAGACGGAGGGCGGGAGTGGTTGAGTTAATGCGCGTCCTGGAAAAGGAAGAACACGTTACCCACTCAATCCCCGGGATCTTCTGCTGTGTTATTATTGCGCTCTGATGGCTGTCATCATGGGATAATTATTGGGGGATTTTACTGTTTTTGTTTGTTGTTCTTGTTGGTGATTGAAAATAAACATTTAAATATAAAGTTCTCTTGACCCTCGAAAATTGTTAATATCATTTTAGAAAGTAAAAAAGAAGAAAATTTGACGCATGGAGAATACATAAACGAGTACATATTTAAAGAGGTATCAAGAAAGTTTATATGAAATATAAAAAACAGTAAACTATCAAATATGGTGGTACTATTATTTTTTACAAGAGTTGCCCAATTGGAAATTATCACAGTAGTACTTACTATATTATAGTCTCCTAATTATTTATTTAGGGTTGCTTAAAAGGCTTCTCTTCCATCTTTGAGCTCCCATCTCAAGCTGAATAATATACAATCAATTATCTTTTTTTTACCATAATTATAAACAAAATATGCTGTCTAATTATAACATTTTTCCTTAATTATATTAATTTTATGTAAAACATTTTTTAATTATCATGATCAATAATAATTAATGCCTCTCTGGCCTTACAGTTGTCTTATAAATTTTCTTCATTAATTATATCAACTAAAATTTCTTTCATTCTAAATCTTCCAAGCGAAAAGAAAATTGATTTCTGAAAACACTCATCTTGCATATGATCCCTTTCCAAAGTTTTGTAGTATGATTTATTTTCTTAATCTCTCTATATCAAAGCAACTTATATTTCCATTATTTCTTATATATCAATATCAAACAAATTCTCCTGTTTTTGCGCTACAAGGAGTTTTCTCATTCTTTTTGAAAAGTGGAGTTCAGTCTCATTTTATCTCCCAAACTTCTTGAAACCTCAATGACAATACATAATCATGTTTCACATTCTCACACTTATTTCTCTTTTTTAACACTTTATCTACTCAATTGATCTAATGTTTTGAACAAAATTATGATAATCAATTTACCAATATTTCCTATCTCAAAAACTAAGTAATGTATTAACTATTTACATCAAACAAACAAAATAAATTTGTCAATTTTCCTTAATTATCATATCATTGGCAAGTGCCTTTCCATCTTTATTCTTTATAAACTTAATGTTTCATAATATTCTATTATTTTCTTCCATAATTTTGATCATAAGTTAAATTCTTTTCCAATGAGGTTTAGAATAAGCTAGATAATAAAAATAGGAATAATAGCAATTTAGAAGTGCATTTAAAATAGGAAAGCTGCTAAGACAGATATATCTAAGAATTTGTTTCGTACACAATTCGCCTAGATTATAATACTCATGTATAGCAAGATCATGAGCTTTAAAGTTTAATTCCCTGTGGATATGCTTAATATCTACCATATTAAACCTTAGCTACATCTCTAATGTCCAAAACTAGCTATTTCAAAAACCAAGGAACACATTTGATAATGCTCTATGCATCCTTTTGCACCAAATTAAATATTTTGTTTGAAATTAGCTTTGTTGTTTTTATTGAAATTTGGATTTTGATGATGAAATTAATTGATGAGTTTTATAATTTAACATGTATGTTAGAGATGAGTGATATAGGATTAACCACGATGGTGAAAAGATAATACAATCTAATGTTGGTCCACGAGTCAAGTTCGAGCATCAAGTGGGGTTCAGATGATGTAGTAGGAACTCGTTGGGAGATCACCGAAAGCTCGCCAAAGGTGATCAGGGGCTTTTGCTGGGAGTTCATCGGGAGCTCGCCAAAGGTGATTGAGAGCTTGTCGGGAGTTCGTCGAGAGCTCGTCGAAGGTGATCGGGAGCTTGTTGGGGTTCACCGGGAGTTTGCTGAAAAATGATCGAGAGACTCGCCAGGAGTTCGCTGGAAGATGATCAAGAGACTTGCTGGGAGTTCGCTAGAGGATGCCGGGAAATTCGTCAGTAGTTTGAAAAATCGATTGACATACCGGACAACAAGAACAATTATAATTATGTAGTGTATCGTAGTTAGCATCATAATTGAGTCATAATTGAGTTAGATTTAGAGCAATCCAAATTAACTCAATGTGAGGCAACCGAATCTACTTTGGATTAGAATTTGAGCTCAGGTTGAGCTCATTTCGTTGACTTAGAAATGGGTCAACAAGAGGTACAAGTCGGGTATAAAACTATACAAAAACTATAGCTTTCGGGATTATCGATGGTAGTACCATCGATGGGCGATGGTGGTATTATTGTCGCCCCTATTTTCAGGACACTTTCGATAGTAGTACTGTCGGTATCGATGGTAGTACCGCTTATACCCAATTTTTTTCGAAAAAGATTAAATTTTGTCTCTATCTTTTTGAAGCCAATTGGGGTCTATAAATACCTCAAGTATTCTTGTATGACAAAGCAAGAAAGTGTAAGAAAAGTGGTTGTAATCTTGGTCAAAATTCTGTAAAATTTGAAAGCTTCCCTTGAGTGCTATAGAGTGTAAAATGAGTCTAAAAGAAGAGAGAAAATTTTGTAAATGTTCCTCTCTTGAACTTGTGAAAATGAGAAAAGTATAAGAGGTTTTGATCTTCACTATTAGAAGAAGATTATTAGTGGATACCGACGGGCCTCGACAAAGAAGGACTCGGGAAGTGGACGTAGGTCAAATTGGTAACCAAACCACTATAAATTTGTAATCCTTCTTTACTTACTTTTTATTTTAGTATTCTATAGCTAAATCAAGATTTTTTTTTCGATCTTAAGTTTAATCGCTCTCTAACTTGATTTTGATAAAAAAATACTTTTAGTTTCAGTTTTTACCTCAAGCATATTTTTTAGACCAAGTACTCCTTGCACTTGCACTAATTCACCCCTCCTCTTAGTACCAATTTGGTTCTAACAATTTTTTCTATGCTTACCTCAAAAATTTTATGCATCGAGTATTTGTCACACCTCCAAAATAACATTCAAGACATGTGAAAATATATCAAATTAAAAGAATTATTAATTATCCACAATCTAAACTCAGGATCTAAGACGTGAAATTTAAGGACACACAAAAGCATTAAATTTTGATTCACATATGTAAAACCTATGCAGCTTAGAATTATTCAACATATCACTTATAATACTCATAAGAGAAAAAACTATCATAATCATAAAACTAATCATTTGCCATAAGTTCACATCAATATAAAACTTTCGACTTCACATCTTAAACTTTCAAAACATGAGAGGTCCTTTAGATTTTATAATATATATTAATTCAGATTTTTAAATAATATTATAAGTAAAATATACTTTTACAATAACCTCATGTCAAATCATAAGAAACTTGTCAAAATCTTCTAGTATCCCATTGTCTCCTCTCGAACTTGATATTAGGGTGAGTGACAATCTAACATGAAAATTTTATATAACAATAGAGTGAGCTACAAGTAGCAATAAAGTGAGCTACAAAGCTTTATAAGATCTATAACAAAGAGATGATAGATTATACTACCTAAGAATCAAGGTGCAAGTATGGATATAATAGTCATATATATCATTTTATTTAAAATATATTTAATAAAAAAGTAAAAAAATAATATATAAATTACTCAATGTCAAGATGCAAGTCATTAGCTCAAAAGTAGTGTTATATTTGGTATTTTATTTCATTTATTCATAAGAATAGAGTAAAGAGCATTTTAGGAGCATATCAAGAAACAAATGTAAAACATAAACTCAAGTGTCATATTTGATATTTCATTTATATTCAAATAACATATGTCAAATGAGCATAGAGGGTAAAATAAGATAATAATATAACATGATCCATTTAACTCGAGATGGCAATTAACATTAGTCTTCTATATTTGGGAGCTTCATCCATTCATGTCAAGACGAAGTCATTAGGACCTACAAGGGCATCAAAGACTCTTCACACAACTTCCTTTCCATTTCGAATAGGGGTTCATATTATTTAACAAGTCACTAGAGTATAAAAAGAATATTCTAATTAAGAAAGTTAGAATGAATAGAAAGCATATGTGAAACAATAAAAGCATAGATGTATATGATAGAAGATAAGATTAAGTTAGGATTTAGATATGATTTCCTTAACTGAATGAGGAAATCACGTAGGTTAGTTGAGGAAAATCCTCTTATCTTCACATGTATAAATTAACGATAGATCAATGAATCAATTGGGCATTTTTATTACTTCTTCATATTTCCAACATGGTATCAGAGCCCCTCTATAAGAGAGATTACTTTTTTTCTTCACTGTCAAACGACAGCTTTTATTACCTTTTGTTCGTCGACAACCCCGCTGCAAAGCTGTAGATACTCAGGGGTCATTTGTCGCCACCCTCCCGGACATTCTCTGCTCCGAAGATCTCTCCTACCTCATCTGTAGTAGATGACGACTTCTACACCCGCTCACCGGCATCGTCCCTCCTGCAGCCTTTGTTCTCTCTACCAAGAGCACCTGTAAGGGCCACTGCCCATCGTCTCTCGGTGCTTTGTAGAGAGGGCACAACAAGTTCTTTCTTGCTATCAAACGGTAGCAAATCCCCACCCCGTCGATTGCCCTTTTGCAAAGCCGCAATTGTCGGTCGACTCCTCTTCTGTAAAGCCGTGATCTCTGTTTCCCAACAAAAAAAAAAAAAAAAAAAAAACAGAGCATCGCTAGCGCCGTTTTCATTCGAGGATCTGAAGATTCGGGTCTCGCTCTATAATTGATGTCCACGTCGCTGGTCTGGCAGCCCTCTCGCTCAACCTCGTTGGCACTTGTCGTTGCCATCGCTAGCATTGGCGACACTATCTGCCTCATTGTTGCCTACCATCGGCTCACCGTTCGCTCGCTGCTACTGCCGTCACAGCAATAACTCGGTCGCTTCTCTTCGGTGCAGATCCCTCTCTGCATCGTCTCTACACCTCCAAAGAAGGGACCGCAACATTGTGGTCTTGAAGTCAGGGAAGAAAGGGAAGCACACCTTCACTACAGCGGCTTCCTCATCTTCTCCTTCGGTAGTTACTATGCTCGCTGCCGACTCCCCTTACTCCAATAATTGCAGTCGCAACTGCAGCCCTCGCCGGCCACAACTGTTGCCCTCTCCTTAGATCTATCGCTTCTTGCTGTCAAATGGCAGTCTCTCATCGACATCAAAGCTGAAGACTTCTAGTGCGTCGACTTTCTCAATTCCTCTACCGAGGTGTTCTTCTGCACGAAGCCATCTTCCTTGTGCACCACCACTGTCGCATCAGCACCAACAAGCAGCGACACCTTCCCTACCCCATCAGCAATAAGTTCCTTCTCGCTGTCAAACGACAGTAAATCTATGACCGCAGCGCTTCTCTCGCTGCCCTTCAGATCTATCGATCGCCCCAACCGTAGCAGCATCTCCTCCGCCGAAGTCAACCGTTGTCAGACCTTCACCGCGGTTGACAACACAGCGGTCTCCTTGACATCGGGTAAAGATCTGTGTCATTCACAGGAGCTTGATCTTGCGGGGGCATGATAGTTCGATCTAATCGGATTGTCGAATTTGGCTCTAGCAAAATCGTCTGCTCCTTTCTTCGGATTCATTGTCATCGGTTCAAGATCAACGTCCTCAGTTCAAGATCGACGTCCTTACAGGAGCTCGATCTTGCGGGGGCATGATAGAAGATAAGATTAAGTTAGGATTTAGATATGATTTCCTTAACTGAATGAGGAAATCACGTAGGTTAGTTGAGGAAAATCCTCTTATCTTCACATGTATAAAATAACGATGGATCAATGAATCAATTGGGCATTTTCATTACTTCTTCCTATTTCCAACAGTATATACATAAAGTAATATCAAGTGACATAAACATGTGCATAAATCATTCAAAGTAACAAGATTCAAAGATAAAAATATAAGAATTTAAAGCGGTAATGTATGGCTCATTTGAGAGAGGAATTTTAGCTGAAATCAAATTTAAAAATGTAAAGGCAAGAATTGATAAATTTGGGAATAAATATGTTCTAATAGAATCTATAAGGTATATTACAATAGATATTTGGATAAGAAATTATGCTCTAATTTATTCAAATAAGGCATTATTAGTATATGAATATTCTTTTAGATGAATTAAATTTTGTATAAATTAGAGTTATATATAGAAAGTTACATATAATTTAGTATAGAGAAATTAGAACATACTATCTCTATTTAGCAAAACTTATGAGATCAAAGAAAATAAGTATTTGGATAGTCATTTGTACTTAAAATCAATCAAATAAGATATTATTGGATAGATTCAAGAGTCTAGTTTTAAATAAAAAATAATTTTACTTAGATCCAAAATTTGTATAGAACATTATAATTGAAAATTGTAGATAGATTAGGTGATTTTGTCTGTATTTGATAGAATTGAAATGATTAATTAAAATAACTGTTTGGGTAGACATTTCTATTCCAAATTATTCAAATAAGGTATTGAAATAAAGATGAAAGAGTCTAGTTTTTTTTTCTAGAAAAATATTTTGCCTAAATCAAAATGTTACATAAAATATTATATGTAAAATAAGATAGATAGGTTAAAATTCTCATAAATCCTAGATTAACAAGTTTTTTACAGCTCAATTGAGGCTGACGTCATTAGAAAGGATAAAACTCCATAAATTATTCATAAACAAGAATAAATCAGATATAGAAATCACTGTAGGATCGGCTAGAATACTTGTTTTTGAAAAAGTTAATCCCAAGGGTGATGAATTGGTCCAAAATCCTCGAGTCAAAGCAACACTACTTTCTCTCCTTCAAATTTTTTTTTTTTCTCTTCTTTAGTTTAAGATAGATTGCAGCAAGATTCTAATTTTGGTTTTTTTTTTAAATTTTTTTAATTATTTAGGTTTAGCTAACATAAAACATGACAATGTGACAAGCATGCAACAAAAAAGGTCATAGGTGTAAAAAATATGGCAACCTTAGGTTAGTTAGTTACATATGTTCTCTACATTAGTCAAAATTACATTCAGATTCTAGTATTCATAATCAGATCTTAAGCACTAAGCTTTCAATATAAGATTATTTAATTAAAAAATATTAAATAAATCTTTATATTAAAATAATTAAAAAATATGGATATTATAAATAATTCAAAAAGAAAGGATATTACAATAGTGATACTTGTTGGTTATGGAAATCAGATACTAATAGTGTTGTTTCTATCGATTCAATATTTAGATTCTTGTAATCATCTCTTTTCTTTTTCCATTGGTATTCAGGAATAATAATAATAATAATAATAATAATAATAGAGAGCGTTGCGGAGGCTCCTAGTGTGCCATAAGATTAAAATTCTCTATTAGAAGCTTTTCCACCGTCACTCCTTAACTACATATAGGATGAAGATATTATGTATTCCTTTAAAGACCTTGTATCCATTGTGTAATAGTGGCTTGGAATCTATCAATCACTCGTTTTATCATTATTCCTTTTCTTTGAGGTTGTGACATATTTTGAGGAGCAATTGTTTATTCAATTTACTAGGAGAGATGATCGGTATAATTGGTGCTTGGTTGAAGGGTGATCAGGCTCACCCGGGGGAGTGTTGCCAAAATATATGATATAAGTTTTGAGTGCATTTATACTATGATAGATTTAAAAGTACAGAAATGATGATTTATTTAACAATGCTAACTGTAGGATATTAGCATTGTTTTCTTCTTCTACAGGGCCTAAAGCGATTACTCAAGTATTCGAAAAGTGAAAAAAAAAAAAAAAAAACATATTGGAATGATGTAGATCAGTAATTACAACTTGTGTGATCAATAATCTAATTGAGCCATAGGCCTTGTTGCTCGGGATTATCTTTTTAAAAAAAAAAAAAAAAAAACCTCCCTCTAAATTCTAGTGAGCTGAGTGATTCTTGTAACTACTATATATCTGGTTAAATAGATATTTCAATTATTGAAAAACCAAAACCAATTAGCTTTGTTATAGATCAGCCAAATAGAGCGCAAAATTCCATCATTCCTAATATCGGTCAATCTTGTGCAATATCTTATTGGTTGGTCATCTTTACTTGCGTCAGCAAATCTTTTTAACATTTAGAGGGAGGATTGAAGACCTCATATGTTATGTCACAACTGAATGAGAAGATCGTACGTACCATTGCATGAGCCATCTTCATTCAACAATCGCTATTACACAATTATAAGTCAATAAAATCTATATTTCTAACACTCTTCCAATATCTGTGATGAATTATTGCAATTTCTAGCTAAATTTTTTGATAGATTCAATCAACGATCTCCGGTTTACAAATCAATTCCTTCTTCACTCTCTAGCTCTAACCAAGTCATTCCCTTTTCTAGCTCTTCAAAGCTCTAGATCACCTCTAAATTATAAATTATTTTGTTTTGGGCGTTTAGTTCATTAGGATTTTAAACTCATCACCAATAATAAACCACGGAAACTTAACTCAAAGGAAATAATAAGGATGCGAAAAATATCAATTGGAACATCGGCAAGATCATAACGTAAAAATTTGCATGCTCGATCATCTGGATTGGATATATACAGAACCAGAAGAATAATCCCTCTCATAAACTGAGTGATGATTTGTTGGAGCTAATTATCACAAAAAATAGCTGGAATTTCCGAGTGATGATTTATACATAACTGATCGGTTATTTTGGAAATGAGGAAAAATATTTCCCGTACCATTTGAAGCAAAATATAAATATAGAGAAGATGGTGGTGATAAGTATATCTATTGAAGCAAAGTGATGAACTGTTCCCATCGTTTTTTCAACCATTTGTCTGACACCTTTTTCAATTGCTTTTTTATTTACATTTCTTCAATTGTTACTCCATCGACATGGCCATTAGGCCTGGGATTTGATAGACGTTTCCACTGTGATGTGTCCATTAAGAGATGACTACTGGTGTATATATAGAAAGGATCTAGCTCATTTTTTATTTTACTAAAAAATTTCTTTCTAAGTTTTATTCCATTTCAACTATTTTGTATTCCATTTCAACTATTTTGTTACTTCTACGATGAAAACTATTTTTTCAAGTCTATCCCACAAGAGATGATACCAGTAGTTGTCTCCCTAGATGAGGATATTGTTAAATCAAGTCTATCCCACAAGAGATGATACCAGTAGTTGTCTCCCTAGATGAGGATATTGTTAAAGTAGAAACATACGAATTTATACAATTGATAGTTCATGTGTACATCGTCTATTCATAGGCTGAGGAAGAGAATTTTTCTCAATTAAGTAGCGAGATCTTCTCGTGCAGTTGAGAAAAATATTATTTACTATCATGCTCCCACAAGATTGAGCTCCTATCAAGGATATCGATCTTGGACTGATGTAGTAAAAAAAGTTTGCGGTCAAGAGGCTTCATGAGGGAGTTTGCTAGTTGACCAGTCGTATATACATGGGAGACATACAATTGACGTTGGATAACTTGATCTCGCACGAAATAGAATTCGATAACAGCATGTTTTATGTAAAATTAGAATAATGGATTAGCGCAGAGGTAAGTGGCACCAATATTATCATAATATATTATAGGAGTAAGAGTGGATGAGAGGTTGAGTTCCTTGAGCAAATTCATGATCTAACTGAATTCAGCAGCAGCAATCACGATGGCATGATATTCAACTTTGGTTGTTGACCACGTGACTATCTTCTGCTTCTTAGACATCCAACTGATTGGATTAGCTCCAAGAAAAATAATATACCATGACGTGAATATTTTATCATCAAGGTTATGGGCATAATCAACATCAACAAATGCATGTAGACGAATCGGGGAGTGTTTGCAGAGAAAGATACTATGACTGAGAGTCCCCTTAAGATATCACATGATTCGTTTGACTATAGACCAATGTGTAGTAGATGACTGATGCATGAATTGACTACAAATGATATGTCTGGACCGGTGAGAGCTAGGTACTATAAGTAGCCAACTACTTAACGATATTGAGTATGGTTTATAGCAAGACTTCCATTATCTAATTTGAGTGATGTATTAGTAGAGAGGGGAGTGGTAACCTCTTTTGCATCCTACATATTCGTCTTTGATAGTATATCTTGAATATATTTTCTTTGTGAGAGGAAGATTCCTGAAGATGTACATTTTGCTTCTACTCATAGGAAGTAACTCAAAGCTCTCAAATCTTTGAGAGAGAATCGATCTATTAATTACTTGATGAATGTTTGAACCTCCAAAGGATTATTACTCATAACAATAATATCATCCACTTACACCAAAAGATACATTATGCCTCCAAGTTATGAAATACTGATATCAAACTTAGAGTTAACAAATCCAATAAAAGTAAAAAACAAGCCAAGTTCAATATACCAAGCTCTTGGAGCTTGACGAAGTACATAAATAGCTTTTTACAATTTATAAATATGCCTTGGATATTGAGGATGGATGAAGTCAGGTGGTTATTGCAGAAAGACGTCTTCAATAAGAGTCTCATGTATAAAGGCATTATTAACATCTATTGTCTTAAGCACCAACCTTTCGAGATAGCCAAACTCATAATAAGTCAGATCGTGATGGGTTTAACAATATGGCTGAATGTCTCCGTGAAGTCAACACTAGGTCGTTGATGAACCATTTGGCCACTAGACGTGCTTTATATCTGACAATTAATCTGTCGGGGTTTCACTTAATTCGAAAGATCCATTTACACCCGATGATATTTTGTGTATGATGAAAGAGAATAAGAGTCCATGTAGAGTTATGGAGGAGAGCATCATATTCCTCGCACATGGCTTTACGCCAGTGTAGAGATTTTTGGGCTTGAGTAAATGAAGTGGGTTCAGTGGTCTCGAGTGAAGATTTTGTGGTAGCATGTAGGTCAAGGACATGACGCAGTTTAAAAATATCACTTTTGGAATCAGTTGTCATGGGATGTCCAGGGGCTATGATATTGTTAGGAGAGTCACGAACATGGTTCAAGTCAAGTCGAGGGGCTTCGGTGGCATTAGGTCTAGGTGAAGGTGGTTGTATCTCTAAGGATAATGTGTCAACAATATAAGAAGCTTGTGGAAAAGTAGAGGAGAGAGTGAGGAGTTGTGGAACTAGAGTGACAATAGAGTGCATATCCGAAGGGGAAGGACTAGACGATATGGATGGAGGCTCGGTTGATGCAATTGGAAGTGTAACCTAATGATGCATGTTTGGTGGAGTTGGACACATGATGGGAGACTTAGGGTTGTGAAAAGGGAAAGTAGACTCCACAAAAGTAATATAATGTGAAATAAATACTTTATGAGAATGATGGTCATAGTATCAGAAGATATTATATTTAAAAGAGTACCCGATGAAAACACAAGACTGAGATCTATGTGATGCATAGGGACGTAACCATGGATAACAAAGACAACCAAATACTTTGATGTTCTAAAAATTTAGATATTTTTAAAATAGTTTTTAAAAGGGTGATTGATATTGTAAGACAGGAGTAAGCATATGGTTAATGAGGTAGACCGTAATTTGAAAGGCTATTGATCAAAAGGCCAATGGCATGGAGGCTTAGTGTAGAAATGTTAAACCAATTTCAACTATATGTCAATATTTGTGTTTGACAGAGCCAACTAGTTGAGGAGTATGTGGAGGTGACTTGAGGTGTTGAATACCACAAGCTGACATGTAAGATGTAAGGGTTTGAAATTCACCTCCGCTATAAGAGTAGACTATTTTAATTATAGTCTGAAAGAAGTTCTCTGCCAACTTTCGAATGTTAGTAAAGATTGTGAAAGCCTCATATTTATGATGAAGATGATATAACCATGTGTATGAAATAGTCTACGAAAATGACAAAATATGAAACTATCAAAAGAAATGGTTGGAGCATAACATCAAATATCTGTATAAATAATTTCAAAGGATTGAGCATAGGAGATAGAGGAGTTTCCAAAAGTAGACTATTGACTTTTAGAACTAAGACAAGTATCATAATGAGTTATGTTGCTACGTGAATTAAAAATAAGAAGAGAATAATGACAAAATAACTTATGTTGAATAGAGGATGAGGGATGACCAAGGCGACAACGCCACATGTCAATTAGAGTTGTAATGGAAGAGTGAACAGTAGATTGGGTTATTTATAGAGTAGATGACCACTCATAAATGTTATCTTTATTTGGCTGTGAACCAAGGATGCACCTATGCTCAAATCCTTAACAAGAAAGGAGCCAAGAAAGAATTTAATTGAAGTATTATATTATTTACAGAATTGAGAAATGAAAATGAGATTTCGTTTAATATGTGGTGCACACAAAACATCATTGAGTATCAAAGTGGTAGTATGTAAATTAAGCATTGTGGAACTAATACGAGTAATGAGAAGTTCTTTACCATCACCGATGATGATGTTTTCATTTCCACCATAGTTGCTGTGGGTGGACAGGATCTATAGGTCAGAGGTGATATGATGAGAAGCCCCAGAGTCCACGATCCAATTAGATTAACTTGTAGGCGGAATAGTCATGACATTCGCCTGAGGCCAATTGGATGGAGTTTGAAGTCAGGGTCGAGACCAATAGACTTTTGTGGAGTGTCCTACTTTATCATACAACTTGCAGAGGACTTGTTATGGGTTTATGTGGGTAGGATGCCATGGTTGGAAGGTGCCCCTAGAGTGGTTGTTGATGTTGAGGTTAAAATATGGAAGATGTATAGAGGAGGGGAGGTTGGATTGGTGTCCATAGAGGCAGGAGGTTGGCATAGCCAATTTACATGAGCACCAGGTTCAACGAATATTAAGCCAAATCTCTACTAAAAAACATTACATGTTACTCTCTTGCCATCAATTATTTTAGGGATAACCATTAGGTCACCTATATAAGGGAACCCATATATGCTCCCACACACTATTTCACTTATGATTTGGACAGTCAATTTGATTAGTTCGATTGCACCAAACCCAAAAACTGACTTTGACCATCAAATGAACGTTTGTCATGCCTGCCTCTAATCTAGTCTTACATGTTCAGTGTTTTGTGAACAGTGATATGGAGTGAGACTACCTCAGTTGGATCCGAATCACTATCCTAACTTAGACAATCAAAATCTACATTAATAGTATCTAATATATGTTTGAAGAATGATTATATGGTAGTTACACTAAATTATGATTAAAAATCACAATCAACAATTTAGATCCCTATTTATTCAAATATGTGTTAATTATCTAGGCTAGAAAGTATTCAAATAAAGATATCACCTAATCTTCGAAAAGTTCAAAGAAGTTTGTCATGATCAAGATTAAATATATTCTATCAAACCTTTATAACTCAGTTTAAATGTTTAAATACTCCAAATATGGGATGAAACTGGAACGGTACAGTATAAGTGACTAAAATGTTGGAACTGTTTCTCTTGTGTTTGTTTCATCAATTCTTCATGGATCACTTCACCATTTTTATGTATTCGCATACATTTTTCACTAGAAAATTACAAACCATGCTCTCAAGTGTCATCTTTTTTTTGGGGGGCCTTAAGCTACGTTGATCGTGACTGTCATTCTTGTAGCCTACAATAAAAAGCTCAACGTTTATTATAAACCAAATCATCAGGCAAACGGAATACGTTATATGCATTCTATTGAATTCTGTCCTTCGGGCATAGCCTTGGTGTTGTATGTATAACTGTTGTTAACATCCATTTATCTGAATGATTTGATATTTCCTGCACTGATATTAAAGAAGAGCGAGTTATTTCCATGATTAGGATCCTATTTTACGTTTATTATTTTGCAGGAACATGCTTGGAACTTCATATTCTTAAGATATTGGTTATCCAAGCCTCAAACTGATGAAGTGCAAACTTCTAAATTGCAGAGATTTATGTCACGCATAATTGCTACTGTTTATTCTATGTTCACTGTGAATGCGCAATCAAATCACATAACTATAACCGTGCAGACAGGTTGACTGAACAATGAACAAAAAAAGAAATATATAAAAAAAAAAAAGCTCGTTAAAGTTGATTTTTCTACCCCGACTTTCTCTAGGAGATTTTTAAGCAGTTGTTGTTAAACTATATTCATTCTCCGTCTATTTCTCTATATCGAAGTTGACCTGAATTTAAGGAGGTGATTTAATTTGTAGTTATTATTAACTGCTTCTGCTTTTTGCAGTGTAGTGATCATTTGTGGGCGAGAGTTTAGATTCATTGGACCACTGATGTCCCTCCTAAAATTTACTCCAGTCACAAAGGAATACTGTTATATGAGTCATTTGGTTTCTGTGTTCCTACCCAGAACTAAATGATATTACTATAAAAGATGATTACATAAATGTCGGTGATCGTATCGGCATAGGAGGATTATCATTTTACAACTCATGAAAAAGATGATTACAGGCATGAAAGATTGAAGATAGATGGATGATTTAGAGTATGCATATATGCATACTTATTGTTTCAAAAAAAATTGTGAAATAAAAATATGTTATGTCTTAAAATATATTTTTGAGAATATTATACGACAAGATGGTCAACCAAAAGCAATCAAGTAATAATACAACATGCAATATGTTTGCAAATATAATCAAATGGCTTAATATGGAATCTATCAGTTCTTCGAAACCTTCTATCTCTTGGATTACGATGATAGACCGGACGCAACAATGGTTATCTACAAGGTCATCCAAATTTCATAATGATAATATGAGATAATCACAAGAACATCGAAGGTAAGTGAAGTTTCAAACACCAAAATGTTCATACCTGAAAACCACCCATAGTTCCCTCGATCTTTTCCGCATTGATGGTTTGCTGAACAGATTAAGAGTCCTTAATAAGTTTAGATGGATTTTATGATGGATAGTGGTAAGGAATGTCAAGTAGGACTATTTTTTTTTTACTCTAATCTTAATCTATGTAAAAGTTGGTCAAACTCCTACACGAGAGAAAACTGGCATTTACGAAGGCGTCTACGTATGCTGGAGTCACTTATGTGATACCCACGGCTTTCAACTGAGCTACTTGCAAGGTCAATTAACCAATTGCACTTTTGGACAAAACCCAGCCTTACTCGAACCTAGGAATATGATATAAATATCTGCCTTATATCTATATCCAACTTCGATTATTAAAATCTTCCAAAGAGTTATGGATTCAGTTCCGATCATATCTGAATCACTGAAAACATCTATGCCTATGTTAGCCAAAGAAAATTTATAAATTATTTGATCATTTTAATAATAATAATAATAATAATAATAATAATAATAATATATTGTTTCAAGTTATCATATTACCTAAAATGTTAGTTGTTTTAGATAAATTAGTTGCAAAATGCAGTATCCATATGTAATCCCAGCTGAATTTGTATATGCTAACATAATAGTGGTGGATTCGGATATGTTTCTTCTACTATCAAATCCACATCCTATCACGGTCAACGACTCGAATGGATGCAGGGCGAGTCGTTTTATGAGTAGGAAATCTTGTGTGAACTCATGCAGTTAACTCGCACTAATTTTTGTCCCGTTGCATCCGTGGTTGTGAACAATAAAAATAATTAAGAAAAGAAATAGGGTCAAACAATTTTACTTCAAACCAAGTTTCAGAAAGTAACACGGTCAAACAGTCATTGGCCAGGGACAGTCAGCAGTCCTTGACGATGGGGTTGACAATTAGTATATCACTGTCACCTTGAAAGAAGAAAAAAAAAAAAAAAAAGAGTATGAGCAGGCAAAATGGCACACTCCTCATTGATTAATTTTGGACGAGCGAAGCATGCAGAAGACGAGACCACTCGACCAGCACGGCTAATTCCAGTCAATCGGGCATCTCCATCACCGAGCTGGTGCCTGATATAAGTGCAAATCAACGTCAATCGTTCCATCAAATCCATCAGCACTTCTCTCCTGCAAAGAAGAAGACACTGCTCTTATTCTTCTTCCCTCGCCGTGTCCGTGTATTCCATCGCAGCGATGAACGGCACGCGGAAACAACATCATCTCCACAGTCATCGCTCCTCGGGAACGCAGCCCTTCATTCATCCATCCATCACCCGTCCACAGCACAACCCAACAACACGTAAACGTCGATTCCTCCTCGATCCCCTGCCTGTCTTTACTACGCCAGGGGGCAGTACTGGTACCCACTAAATATTATTATGTCATTCCACCTGTGGGGCGACGTGACAGTGTTCCAAGAAAGGACGCCCCTTTGCGCTCTTGGTGTCTTTCCTGCAGCCCGGAATCCGAAACCTCCCATTGTTCTTAGGAATCCGTTCTCCTCCCCCATAAATGAGCATTGCCCGTTCTCTGAGGAAAAGCTGTGGGGGAGTGGTTGAAGAAAGGGCTGAACAGCAGGCAGAGCACGTACGTACACCGCCCTGTCTTAATGGCTTTTTGGACTCTCACCTGCGGCAGACCCCAGTGATGACTGTACGTGGGGTGGGGTGGGGTTTAAATAGAAGATTTTAGTGTTATTGAGCTGTCGGTCTAACGAGGCTTCCATGGCAAGCTTCAGAGAAAGAGAGAGGGAGGGAGAGAGAGAGAGGCATCAGTGTCAGTTTGACTCATGGCTGCTGCCTCGCTTTCCGGTGGGTGGTGGAGGGACCTCCTCATGCGCAACATCAAAAGGAGTGTTACTTTTTATGCATGCTGCGGTTTAATTAGTTCCACGGGACGCGTGTGTTGCCTAGTATTTAGAGATAGGCTGAATCTGCTTGTAAAGAGTTAACGAGACATTTGTTTAAACTAAATCAGAAATAACGCAACTTTCACAATAATACTTCCAAAATAAAAACTAGTCCTAGATGAGGCCTGTTGATCTGAAAAATGGGCAACATTCTTATAATCTCTGCTAACATCTCTCATTTCGAACATGAAAATTCTCCTATTATATATATACCATTAAGTTTACCGACGTCAGTAAGACAAATTTTGCATAGCCCTAAAATACAATGGTTTCAGCCATGTTGCCGCATGACATTCTCCATCATTTTGTAATCCCAGCATATTTGATCCAAGCCCACAACCTTTCGGTGGTGACAAAAGCTGCGTCCACATCGAGCCTTCGCATCTCCTTCAGCTGTAGCTGTAGCTGTAGTGAATATGCCTACTTTTATCTGATTTCGTCATGTTTGATCGTCTGGATATTTGATTAATGAATTAATCTTTTTTGTCAATTAATTTATTTGTTCCTTAAAGGCCCAGAGAACGGACGCCAAAACACCTGCTCTTCTTTGTCCAAAGGAGCTCCACAAAATGAGACACCCCACTTTTGAAGCAGCAGAAACATCCCGCACATCATACATACCTCAGGGCATTGGAGTGCTGCTGCACAGCCCCCACCTTTTCCTCGAGCATGTGCAACTCAGACTCATATTTCTTGCCAACATTTATGGCCGGTGGCAACACGACAATAACTTTTAAAATGAATGCAGGCTTCCAGGGATGTTCCTGATTAGTCAGCTAAAGCATTTGGCAACAAATGCTCTGCTTTCCAGGTTCTGAATTCATGACTAAATAATTCTGCAACACTTGGCATTCTCATTCAAAATCTTGTAAGCTATGGCTTCAGAGACTCTGAAACCTACCTTCTCAGTCAACCAGAAGTCTTTTCAGATCCTTTATTTTTCTTACCAATCCCTTTATTTTGCAAGACGCCTTTGCTTCCAAGGTACTCCAAGTTCAGAAATCACCCTTCGCGTTGTCGACAGTGCAACCCCAAGATACTCCTCTAAGTGCTATATCGGGTTCTAAACCAATTCAACAATTAAATTCTCTGATCATAGTTGAGTTTGGGTTGAGACTTTTGTAGACCCCGATCCAAGCCTGTTTGGGGTTGGACCGAATTGAGCCACATAACTAAGTATTTCACATTGTCGAATTGGGTTGAGTCGGATTGAACTTGGATTATTAATACCTGGTGCTAAGTTTAATTTCCTAACCCAAATTTCGAGAAACACGATCCAATCGTATAAATCGGCTCTAGTTTTTTGATAAAACCTACTCGCCACCGATGATGAATCACAATTTACGAATTTTAATTTACCGACATGACTCACAATTATCTCAATTCACTTCACCAAGTTGGTATGCATAAATACTTTTTTTTTAAAAAAAATGCGTCACGCGTAATTAATTATGAGTGATCACACTTTGCAGCACAAGTGAATTGTGGTTCCATAGATATCATTTACCCACTGGGGTCAGTGGGCTCTAAATCTTCCAGGCCCATATAACTTCTTGTCCAACGAACCCCTGCTAGTAACCGGATAGTTAGGCGATGGACTGACCTGGGCCAGCGTGGGCCGCCTTCCTGACACGCGCACTGCATGAGAAGGTTTTTCCACACAATCCCAAGAAAGGGCGATAAGGAAGCCCTTGGATTGCTTACGGCACCGTTCTCCACACTCGAAGCGATCGCCGGTACCCGCCGCGTTTATTATCTTCATTTGTTATTTTAATCCCTCTTACAGTCTCATCCACAAAAAAGGCACGAATATTTTTATTTGTTTTTCTAATCTCTCTTGTATTCTCAGCCCCGAAAGAGAGGACCCGCCGCTGTCTGTGAGCGATGGACAATGCCGCGGGCGCCAACGGCGGCTAGGGACTTGCCGACGAGGCTGCGCGGCTGGCTTACCTGGCCCGCGAGCTACACGACGCCGCTGCCACCTTCATCTCCAGGTCCTCCGCCGACGAGCAATCCCTCCGCCACCGCGCGCTTGCGATCGACTCCGACATCTGCAAGCTAAGATACTCCGTCGAAACTCAAGAACGCCGCCGTCGATGCGATGGTGGTCGCGAAGGTGATCAGAATTCCTTCTTAATGCTTGTGGAATATGTCCACTTAAAATGTTTCATGAGCAATTTGGTTTGTTTATAACACAGGTAGAGGAAGAATTGAACAGGGCAAGGTATGCCCTCAATGATGATGCATGCCGCGTCTCTTCTTCCAAGCAAGGCTCAGGGTACTGTTCTAGATTTTTGCTCTAGCTGGTTCTAATTTTGGTTTTTCTTTTTTTTATTGTCTCAATGAGGTCGTGCGTGTTATGATTACTGTAATAGGTAGGTTCCTGAAGATGTTTCTTGGCCCTGTGAATGTACGCGCAACGAGGAAAGAGGTGCAACTGAAAGTTAAGGAGTACAACAAATATAGAGTATTCTTCTTGCTCGTTTTATTGCTACATTAATAATTCATTTACATTTTATCATAGGTTTTGTATGGCTATGTGGATTATATATATCAATCTTTCATTCATGGTCATGTTATAATCATAGTGCGACGACCTAGATATGGTTGCACATTAAGTGTTTCTGTGCTATTCGTAGTTGTTTTGAACAATTTGTGTCCAACATAAAATGTGGACCATTATACAGTCTGCTCAACCATCCTTTTTCATAACGGTGTCACTTATAGGGGCTAATCATTAGATGCTAGGTCTGTGTACATATGCAGTATAAGCATGGTTAATTAGATGCAAGGTTTTGTTGATCTATGAAAATGATAAAGGCATAAATACACCTTTTTTTTTTTTTGTTATCATGATGGCATCAAATAGTAGCTTCATAGTCAAAAAAAAAAAAAAAAAAGAATGCCTTATTGGTGACTATAGTAACTATTATTTGTATTATGTACTGCCAACCATCCTTAGTGTTAATGCTATTAAGCAAAACCTATTATTCAGTTCAAAAAATTTGAAGCTTGGGAGAGTTCTTTTGTTGATTTGCCTCCAAAATTCTTTGTGGAAGTTGGTTGTAAAATAAGTCATATCTTTTTGGTGATGATTTGTTTTACGGTAATGTGTTGAATGAAATTATTTTGGAGGAGAGTTTCCTGTATTGCATGACACCAAATATCTTCTGGAAGATAGGATCCTGTTCTTTTTGAGGAAATATTATTAAACATCTCACTCATTTTGCTATCACTGAAGTGATATGAAAAATAAAGAAAACAAAAAAGATAATACTATCATAAGAAACAAAACAGTTCAAGTGTGAAACATCTGAAACACATAAATAACAAAGAAAAAAATCACGAAAAAAATGTTCCAGAAGCAAAAAAGTTCCACACCCAACTACCATACTATAGCTGTAGCCAATAATATGGTGGGATCCTTATTTAATGTTATTTAGGCATCTGACATATTGTTGCTCTCACGTGTTTTGGTGACCTTCATAGCCTCTGTTCATTTCTCCTCAAACTTCCCAAATTAAAACCTCTGATTCTAATGCGATGACACTACAATTTCTTAAATGATGGGGAACATTTACTAAATTGTAAAGACATCTTTTGAAAACATGACTTGGCATGTGACTCCCATATCAAGGGTTGAGATCCTTCAAATGAGAGGAGTTTTTTCTATTTTGGAACGCCCATCTATCTTCTTGATGTGAAATTGGACTAAACTTACCTGGGATAGTAAGAAATCCAAATAAAAGAGAAGGTTTCTACAAGGCTGTGAACAAGTCAATTCTGAAAATTGGATGCATAGTTTGCAAGATTGGTTGACTAGGGAAGACACAACCCGGATTCATAGGTTCAATCGAATTGGATAGTCTAGACCAAAATGAAAAGCTAATAAGTTAAGTAAAAAGATAACATTAAAGTAATGGAGATTAATTTATTAAATATAATTTTTATGTACTTATTGATTAAATATTAATTGTATCTATAGAAATATAAGGTAGTGAAAAACTATATATGTTATCCAAAAAACTAGAAACTTATAACTGCAACTTTGAGGATAACATTGGATTCTATTGTAGCCGTCTACCTGATAATACTTCTCTAGTCATCATGTGAGTTAAATGTTAAAAACTATCGTGAATCTATATGGTAGTTGATATCTCTTCTTGTTATCTACATCTTTTTTTTAAGGAAAATTAGGATTATTGTTAATCCTTTGCTTTACTTGGTCGATATTATTTCCTTTTCAATGGATGACAAACACCACAAGAATAGTGTCAAACTGTCAATACATTAGCAAGTAATTTTGTTTTAGCATTGTGATGCATAATGCAGAAATTAACTAGAATATATTTCAGGTGAGTTCTTGTCATTTTCAATGATATTCTGGTTAATGCAAAAAATGGAAAGTTCTATGTTAAGTAGCAGTTACTGAGAAACATAATTAAATTTTATCTAATCATGAACTACTCCATACAAGTGGTCTCTCATGGTGACATTGTTATCTGATGTGTTGAATATGATACTTCAAATGGTGTGTTGCTTGTATAAATTGATATTCAGAAATGAGCTATTCTGTATCAATTCTACTTGGATGATTGCTAGTCAATTTTCAAATGAATTCTTTTTTCTTTGATTTCATATGCTTATAAGTTTATCAGCTGAATCTTCTAGAAGTGTTTTATTTTCCTGAAAAGAAAAAAAAAAACACTCTACTGAGATTGTAGTTGTGCTTTTTTCCCCATCTACAGAAAAAAAAAGCACCATCTGAATCTTCTATTGTGGCCAATCTTTTAGTCTGAAAATTTCTCTAATGATGGTGGATATCTCATAATAAAGAAACATCCACTGAAGCATCTCATTGCTGTGGCTTGTCTCTTCTATTTGTTAAAAGTGCCTTCATTTACATTCCTTCAAAGTTTTGCATTAGTGATTGTAAAATAGAAGTTGATTATTTTATGAGTTATGGCTTTTTATTTTGTAAAATAGAAGTGGAGAAATTTCTCTGATGGTAGATATTTCATATAGTAAAAAAACATCTACTGTGGCATTTCATTTCTCAGATGTTAAGAATTTTTTCCCTAACATTTGTTTCAAGTTTTTCATTAGTCATCTGTAAAATAAAGGTTGATGAGACAGCGTGGCTCATCAGTAATTAAATAGAATATCGATATTCATTATTATTCGCAATAACATAGTAACATACTATAGATGAAATTAATTATATCAAATTATTGATACTTGGGGATATAGTTACCCTCAATCGAACTTTCATTAGAGTTCCAAAAATGTCATCAACATTTTTATATAAAGATAATTCATACATAATCTTATCTTACACATCAAGGCTTGGAACTAACCTTGTAATGCACTGATATAACATATTCAAAACTTCTCTTATTCTCCATCAAACTCAATGGATGTGATCTTATAAAACAATTTTGGATTCAAATAATATACTGTTGCATGTAAGGGAAGATAAAACTAACAATTTCATCTTTCTTCAATGATTGTAATATTTTCTCATATTTTTTTATTTTTGTTAGAAGACTTTTGATTCATCTCCTTTGCTCTATCTACAGCCTCATAAATATATCTTATTGTATATTTATTTTCACTATTCGCCAATCGAAGGACTCAAACAAGAGGGTCCATTACCTTTAAATATATCTCATTGGCCCTCTTACTTTTTGCTTCTTTTGCCCATTTTCTTATCACCCATTTCTTCGAGGTAAACATGTTTGTCAGGTTATGTTTTTGATGATGCCAAAGGTTTGACTTACCGGTCTGTACCGGTGTACCGAGATTATCTCGGTACTATACCGGTGTACTGAGATTATCTCGATATTGTACCGGTGTACCGAGATTATCTTGGTACCAGTACAGTACCGGTACTGGTGCATACCACCCGGTATATTAAAATATAATATAATATTTTTATAATATAATATAAAATATTATATAATATTAAAAAATTAATATATTAAAAAAGAAAAAGAAATGGGGCGGCAACGTTGCCTTGATCTTTCTCCCCACGTAGGAGAAAAAGCGCCCGCGGGCGAGGGCGACGACGGAGCGCGGGCGAGTACGATGCGCGGAGAGTAGGTTCTCCTCCTCTTCTTCCTTTTTCTTCTTTTCTTCTTCTTCTTCTTCCCTTTTTCTCCCTCAATCAATTGCTAACGGTCGATTTCTCCCTCAATCGGCCTCCAACGGTCTAAATTGACTGTCGACGGTCGATTTTTGGTGGTACTGCCTGGTAGCGAGCGATCCGTGTACCGGTAACTTGACGGACCGATATGTACTACCCGGTATAGATCGAAATTGCAAACCTTATATGATGCACACTCTGTAATGTCAAGAATGAAATAACAAATCGGGTGACACCATATCTCACAAATTTCCTATTACCTATGAATTCCTTCATCATATTCAAAGTCTCAACATGATTATAAAGAAATCCAACAAAAAAGATTATCTTTTCTAAAGTTTTCTTGATTTCAGAAATCTTTCTAATATCCTTCAATATTAAATCAATATAATGTGCCACACATAGAGTCCAATATAAGCGTTGTCTTTTTGTTTCAAGTAATTTACCTGAGACAAAGGATAACAAAAATGATAGGACTTATGAGTTTAATACATCTTCCATTTAATTAAAGATAAAATAATTAAAAATTAAAAAATTTAAAAGATGAATCTTACCCGCTAATACATAGTTGTTTCCATTGTCAATTATAATTTAGACGATATTTTATTTATCAATTTCTTCCATAAACTTGTCAATTAAATTTTTTTTTTTTTCAGATTTCACAATAGATGATTCATCTATTCACTTAACAAACATGGTTCCTGAAGAGCAGTTAATCAAAAAATTAATTATATTCCTGCGTCTTCTATCGGTCCAAACATCTGACATGATAGAGCAATCATGTTTTACACTTGATTCTTTATAACCTTTTAGTAAGTCATTTATATAATCTAACTCTCTTTTCAACAATGGAACTCGCATCTCACAATAACTTGGAGGTTCTAATCTCGTGCCATATCTTCTAATTGCTTCAATCATCTTCTTAAAACTGTATAAATAAGTTGTACTAAGGGGAAGGCTGGCTTAATAGAAGAAGTGAGCAATGTGTTGAATTGTTTTTTCTTTTATTTTTTATCAAAAGCATCACTTATATTTGTTTGTCTTAATTTTGAGCCTCCTGTTTGCCCTTGTTGCTTCTGTGATATTTGATACATATATAGGTCCATCGACCCTTTTTACCCTTCTTAGTAACCATAGCTTCTTTTCTTTTTTTGTCATATACTTTTTTTCACTTGGGTTGGTACTCTCAGAATAATCTTCTTTTTCATCATCTTTTATAAGTTCAAAATTATCCTATTGTAAAATCCCATAAGATTCATTCTTTTGTATCTTCTTTTCATTCATACAAGTTTGTAACTCCTCTTTTACCTCAGGTGGACACTTATGGTAAGCTGTCGCTTTCTTGAAATTTCCTACTAGATGCTGCTTTGCACGAAAAATACCACCTATAGTAGTTATCACAAAAGATGAAGTAACTACATTAGGATCTTTAAATCCTTTAGATAAATATTTTGAAAAATATTTTATACATGGCCATCAATTTTAATAACAAGCCAATAAATCCAATAAGTACAATAATATTATATTAAGTCCAACTATCAATATGAGTCATAGCAGTATATGTCATAAATATCATACTTCCTTCTATGTATCATACCGTTAGTCTTTCCTAGTATAATCCATAATGACCCCTATAATTTGGACAATTCTGTTATTACATTTAACTATAATATGCATGAAAATAAATGTAAACAAGATAACAAAAACAAATAACATTAAGTATGCAAAAAATATGTTAATAATATCCACCTAACCGTGTGTTACCATATCTTTTATGGCTTGCTCACAAGCTCCATTCTAAGAACATGTTCTTTAAACATTTTAGACTGTAAAATTTTAGTAAATGGATTAGCAATCATCAAAGTGGTGCTCAAGTTCTCAATTGACACTTGTCGTTTCTGGACTTTTCTAACCACTAAGTACTTTATTTCAATGTGCTTAGAACTACTAGAGTATTTGCTATTCCTAGAGAAGAAAATTGTTGTGGTGTTATCACAAAATATCTTTAGCGGCCTGACAATTGAGTTGACCATACCAAGTCCTGATATGAAATTTCGCAGCCATAAAACTTGATTTGTGGTCTCAAAGCATGCTACAAATTCAGCTTTCATTATTGATGATACAATAAGCGATTGCTTTTCACTTTTCCAAAAAATTGCTCCTCTAACTAACATGAATATAAATCCTGAGGTGACCTTCCTACTATCGAGGCAATTTGTAAAATCAACATCTGAATATTTCGTCACTTTAAACTGATCTAATCTCCTGTATGTGACCATATAATTTTTCGTCCTCTATAGATATGTCATTAATTTTCTAGCAATTTTCTAATGTTTCATTCTTGGGTTGCTTCGGTATTACCTAGCATTGCAATTACAAAATTGATATATGGTCTTTTACAAGTTTGAGCATATAATAGACTTTCAACCAAGGTTTGACTTACTGGTCCGTATCGGTGTACCGAGATTATCTTGGTACTGGTATGGTACCGGTACCGGGCAGTATGCACAGTATGTACCATCCGATATATTAAAATATAATATAATATTTTTATAATATAATGTTATATATTATTAAAAATATTAATATATTAAAAAAAGAAAAGGGGCGACGTCGCCTCGATCTTTCTCCCCGCGCGGGGAGACGTTCTGCCTCCTCGCGTGGGAGAAAAAGCCCCCGCGGGCGAGGGCGACGACGACACACGGGTGAGGATGTTATGTGGAAAGTAGGTTCTTCTTCTCTTCTACTTCTTTTTTCTTCTTTTCTTCTTCTTCTTCTTCTTCTTCTTCCCTTTTTCTCCCTCAATCGATTGGCGACAGTCGATTTCTCCTTCGGTCGGTCGTCGATGATCGATTTCTCCCTCAATCGGCTACCGATAGTCAATTTTTGGCGGTACCGCCCGGTAGCGGGCGGTCCGCGTACCGGTAACCTGACGGACTGGTATGTATCGCCCGTACCGAGCAGTACAGATCGAAATTGCAAACCTTGCTTTCAACTATACACGTATAAGGAATATCGTTCATTTGATTCCTTTCTAAGTTATTTTTCAAACACTGGTTTTAACTAAATCTTTTACCTCTAGTAATAGGTGAATAATTGGCTGTACAAAGTTACATATTAAATCTTTTCAAGACTCGATCAATATATCCTTCCTGAGATAATACTAGCAATCCTTGAGATCTATACTTGAATCTCAATGCCAATAACATAGGCTGTCTCATTAATATCAACTATCTTAAAGCTTTTGTTAAGAAACATCTTAATTTCATACAATAAACCAAGATCACTTATAGCAAACAAAATATCATCCATATGTAAATAATATAATAAACTTGCTCCCACTAACCTTCAGATATATGCACTAATTAATAGTTTTTTTTTTAAATCTGAAGGAAGTAATGATATCATGAAACTTTATATACCATTATCTAGAAGCTTGTAAATGAATTTCTTAAGTTTACAAGCCCAATTTTTTTATGAATCCTTCAAATTGTTCCATATAGATTTTCTCATTTAGATCTCTATTCAAAAATATTGTTTTTACATCCATTTAATGTAATTGAAGATCATAATGAGCTATTAATGCCATGATGATACTTAATGAGTCTTTTTTAGAAATTAAAGAAAAGGTCTTCTTGTAGTAGATGTTCTCTTTTTGAGAAAAATCTTTGGTCATAAGTCTGGCTTTATATCATTCGATATATAAATCCATTTGCAATTGAATCTCTTACAATTAGTGTAATTCAACGAGTTTTCAAATACCATTATGGTATATTGATTTTAACTCTTCTTTCATTACATCATACTATTTTTCAAAATCTTTACTTTCTATAGCTTGTGAAAATGATAAAGGGTCTCTTTTTATTCCTATATCATAATCTGATTCTTGTAGATATACCACATAATCATTAGAAATGACACGTCTCTTTTTTCTTTGAGATCTTCTCAAAGTTATCAGTTGTGGTTGTTCGATAAGATCATTAGCGGTATCAACATTCTGTGAAAGTTCATTAATGGTATTTTCTTCTTCACCCTCTTCAATTCTTTCAGTGATTTAAGGAATAACAATTTTTCGAGTAAGAGATGATAAGGGAGATTAATCTGAATCTCCTAAATATCAAAATTGATCTTTCAAGATTTTGTCATTTTTTAGGAATCTTGCGTTACCAGATTCTGCCATCCTTGTACTATGATTAGTGCAATAAAATTTGTATCATTTAGATTCTTTTGGATAACCAATAAAATATCTAGAAAATATTCTTGGATCAAATTTCTTTTCATGAGGATTGAAAACTTTTATCTCTACAGGACACTCCCAAATTTGTAAACGTCTCAAACTATGTTTCCTACCAGTCTATAACTCAAATGGAGTTGATTGAATCGACTTACTAGGAACCTTGTTCAAGATATACATTAGATGTCCTCAGAGTTTCACCCTATATTAACAAACGTACAGAGGAGTAGCTCATTATGCTCCTAACTATGTCCATAAGAGTACGATTTCGCCTTTCAGTAATACCATTCTGTTGTGACACACCTGGTAAGGCATACTGAGCATAAATACTCCGTTTTTCTAAGAATCTAGTACGGGGTCCAATATTCTAATCGAATTCATGATATCTGTTAGAAAATTCACCATCCGGTCAGATATGATAATTTTAACTTTTATATCTAATTGTCTCCCGACCTTATCTATGTACACTTCAAGAGTGTCAACGACCTGAGACTTTTTATGTATTAGATACATATAGCCATATCTGGATTGGTCATCTATAAATGTAATGAAATACCTTTCTCTACTAAAACAGAGAATATGGAGTGGTCTATAGATATCAATATGTATAATCTCAAGGAGTTCTTTATTTCTTGTGGCATTTTTCTTTATTTGCTTAGTTTGTTTTCTCTTAATGCAATCTATGTAAACATAAATCACTAAAGTCAAAATCTTTCAAAATATTATCCTTCATTAATCCTTTAATTCGTTTCTTGAAATATACCTCAATCGTCTATGCTACCATATAGAAGATCTTTCATTATTGAAATTACATCTCAATCTAACATTTAATTTCATGATTAATAATGTCTTTGCAAACTTAAGATTCAAATTAATTCTGTACAAACCATTACACATAATTTTAGAACCAACTTTTATTGAATCATAAAATATATTGAGTTTACCATTATAAAAAAAAGATAATATCCTAACTTATTAATTCTATATAGATAAATTAAATTTCTAAAAATAGTAGGAATATATTATCTGTTAGCAAGATCCATCAGATGACCCGTCTCTAGGCGTAGGTAATAAGTCCCCATTGTATCACTTTCGCTTTGAGACGTTTTTCTATAATGATGGATCTTTCATGTTCTTTTGGTTTCCGGGTTGAAAGAAGTCCATTGGTAATGAGTTGAAACACCATAATCAATCCATCAAGTATTAGAAGGAATATTTGATTTGAAACATACAAAGGTTGAGCTTATACATTTTTTTTTAACCAAGTTTTCTTGCCATAAAAGTAGCACTTTACTGTAAAGGCTTTCTTTTCTTTTATTGGTTTAACATTTTCGAACTTGGCAAATTTCTTTGATGGATGATGCTTCAACTTTATTTTCTTGTAATTAGCTCCTTAAGAAGTAGTCAGAAAATTATGTGAACTTTCTTGCCTTAATCTTAATTCTTCTTAAACACATATACTAGTTAACTCATTCAAATCTCACTTATCCATGAATTGGCCAACTGAGGAGGAAGAAAATTAAGAATGAATTGCACTAAGAAAGATTCATCAACATTCACGCCTAATGTTTTAAGTTTTGTAGCTTTGTCAGCCATATTGAGAATGTGATACTGAATTCCTTGAGTACCCTCATATTGAGTCATAGTCAGTTCCTTCATTAGTGTGCCGGCCATTGAGTTATTAGCAGATTTAAATGTCTTAATAGTCTTTAAATATTTCCATGCGCTAATTGCAATCGGTAATGAAGTCTTTATGTTATTTGCAATCGTTATTCTTATAAACATTAAACAAAGCCTATTAGATCTTGCCTAAGCTTTCATTTCATTAACTTATTCCATAGTACTTTCATAAGTCCAAGTTTGCGGGTTTTCAACAAGCAATGCTAAGTTAAGATCTAATACGCCCAGTGTGAATTGCATATGCTCTAACCATTTTAAATAATTTGATCTAGAGAGTACAAGGATACTAAAAGCATGAGAATGTTAGATGGAAGCAAGGTTTGAAT
The DNA here is from genome assembly GCA_029747655.1 of Ensete ventricosum. Taxonomy (NCBI): domain Eukaryota; kingdom Viridiplantae; phylum Streptophyta; class Magnoliopsida; order Zingiberales; family Musaceae; genus Ensete; species Ensete ventricosum. The sequence continues at coordinate 20,208,341 of JAQQAF010000009.1, forward strand.
TACCGGTCTGTACCGGTGTACTGAGTTCATCTCGGTATCGGTACGGTACTGGTACTGGGTGGTACGCACAGTGCATACTGCCCAGTATATTAAAATATAATATAAATATTTTATAATATAATATTATATAATAAAATTAAATATATTAAAATATTAGAAAAAAGAGAAAAGGGGCGGCGCTGCCTTGATCTTTCTCCTCGCGCGGGAGAAAAAGCGCTCACGACCCGCGGGCGACGACGACGCACGGGCGAGGACCGCGTGCGGGCGTTATGTATTCTTTCTTCTCCTCTTTTCTTTTTTTCTTTTTTTCCTCTTCTTCTTCTTCTTCTTCTTCTTTTTCTTCCTTTTTTCTCGCTCAATCGACCGTCGACGGTCGATTTCTCCCTCAATCGACCATCGGCGATCGATTTCTCCCTTCAATTGACCGTCGACGGTCGATTTTTGGCGGAACTGCCCGGTAGTGGGCGGTCCACATACCGGCAACCTGGTGGACCAGTATGTACCGCCCGTACCGGGTGGCAAATGTCGAAATTCAAACCTTGGATGGAAGTACCATTACAAAATATAAAATAATATTATTACTTTGAGTTTTCAAAATATGATGAACTATTGATATTATTCATATTTTACCTTTGGGTGAAATATTGACATATCCAGTGTTCACTTAAGATCATCTATGGAGGGCTGATACCATCATTATGGAATAGTATTGCTATCTTTAGCTATACAATCATAAATTACAAGGATATCCAAAACAATACCATCCTATCTCATCACATAATTATTTGAAGCAGATTTATTCTTTGGGATTATCTAAATCTCCTAATCATGTATGTCGTTATAAATATTATTTTCTTACTGTCATTTAGGACTAATTTATTAATGTAGTTTTATTAGCCATTGATCTAAGTCACTTTGATAGCTACAAGACCAATATAGTAATATAGAATATAATTTTAATTGTCTTATAAATGATAAAATATTTATTGTGATTCACGTTCCATAAGCTTACCATCGTCGGTCACTTTGGCAGCTACTAGTAAGATAAAACTTAGGGAGATGCATCACAAATAATTTTTATCAAATTTCTTCATTCTAATTTATGCTAACATAGTTCAATAATAAAATAATCATAATAATTATTCAACATTAACAGTAAAAAGAAAAACTCATATTATAACTGTAATCATTATGAAATATAAATTATACCTTAATGAAAGATAAATATTATTTTATAATTTCAAATATATATATGTGAATAACCAAATAAATATCCAAGAATAAGAATTAGATTTTATTTCCCACAAACAATCAATAAATAATATGAGAAAACTATAAAAGTAATAATAATTTATATTTTTTAATATAAAATATTAAATTAAATTAATCTATTTTATTTAATTGGGCTAAACATCAGCCTAATTGATAAGTCAAAAATAAAATTGATCAAAAATTTTATTTTTCTTAACTTTGATCAAAACTAAATCTAATCAAATGGTCACAAATATAGTCATGATTAAGTTCAATTAGTTCATATTGATCAAGTATATAATTGAGGATATAAATTAGAAATTATCAAATTAATAAGAATAAAAATGTAATTTTGCTATAGGACATAAGGTGAAATTATGACATTTATAAATGGCAGAACAAAAAAATAAGGTTAAAATGGAATTAATAAAAGTCAAAATGGTATAATTGTAATTTGACTATACCTATCTCAAAAAGGCAAAACTATAATTTACCTTTTCAAACCCTAATCTAATCGTCGCTTGGGCGCGATCTCTGCCGGCGCACTACCGTCGCCTGGGCCCGGCCTCTGCTCGCGCGTTACGACCTTTGCCCGTGCGCCGTTGCTACCTAGGCATGCTCCCTGCCTGTGTGTGGCTGCTACTCGCACGCGATCGTTGCCTCGATGCAGCCTCTGCTCCTACGCGGTCACTGCTTAGATGCGGTCGTTGCGTGCGTGTTGCTGCGATGTGCGGCTGCTGCTTGCGCGACCAGCCCAACGCTTGGCTCGGGCTGTCGCCAACGTTGTCGCCGCGTTGTGCGGTCAATCGCGGCACACGACTCATCGCCTAGCGGCCGTCCGTGGTCGATGTTGTTGTGGTGCGCACGTTGCTCGGTGCAATCGCCTGCTACAATTGGTGCGGTTGCAGTGTTGCACAGCCACCACCATTGCCATGTGATTATTAAAGATCGTGATATAAAAAACAAATCTCATATCAGCAGGATGGACTAGATAAGAATTTAGATCAACAAAATATACGGATTATTGAAACATCAAAAATAACAGATCTTAAGGTATTTGATCTCACGAATTTGGCTTTGATACTAATTGTAAGCATAGAATTTGTAATATGCTATACGTTATACAGAAAAAAACTTTAATGTCGGGATTGAAATCAAATAACATAGATTAGATTTACGATTGTATTTGTCGATGCCATCTAGAAAGATCTCTATCTGATCTGCATGGGCACAATCCTCGGATCCGAAAATCGTGGGAATGTTGATCTACAAAGAGTACTAGACACTTCTCTCGTCCTATCTTTTTACAGTACCACAGTTATTGATGGTTTAGGGACACGGGAGAATGAGAGAGGAATTGCAATCTCTCAATGTTGCTTATCGCATCTCGTGCATTTAGTCCATAGGAGGTCCTATCTATTTATAAGTGAGAGCAGAGGGTCTAGGATAAGTAATTGGGAGAGTTTTTCCTATCAAGGGCATTTCCTAAGGAATCCTACTATAATATGGACTTTCTTTTTATTGGCTAATATCCGTTATTAGAATCCAATCAGTTCTATAATATATATTATTCAATTATAAAGGGCCACATTTTTTAACAGGTTGATCTCCATAGTTCAATTTTCCATGTTACTCCTGCACAATTCATTTTGTTGATTTTGTTAATACTATCTCTTAGTCTTTAAGGTGTAATGATCTCCATATAACTTGATTCTGTTGCTTAAACATAGAAATGTTATGCCAACCAAAATATTTTTATTACTTTATGCCACTAACTAACCACCATTATTTAGAATTGAAGATTTCTAAATATTTTATATTAACCAAGAAAACTTGAAGAAAATGACTCTTTTTCTAACAAACAAAGCAAGTATTCATTAAGAAATCTTTTCTGCATTTTACTGTGACATATTGACTTGATGTGCAGCACCGATTGTGCAAAAACGGATGTATTTATACAAGTAGATGATGACAAAGAAATAACACAATTGAGAACACAGAATTGTATAATGTTTGTTGGATGGCTTCAACATTCTTATGATCTCTTGAGGAGATTATATTTTGTTAATGCTATATTTCTCTTCCTACCAGGATCGGACAGCCATTCTATTCCTTCTTTTTCCATCCATTTTGCTTATTTTAAGGTCCTGGATCTGGGAAGGTTGCCTTCTGACATTGCCATTCCACGTCTACCAAGTATGGCCAATATAATGCATGTATTGACCTTAATGCTTTTTTTTATATTTTAACATTTGTCATACCATTTATGTAATGTAAAGTTGTAAACCTACTCTTTTTTTGTAGACTTGGCTACTATTTCTGTATACAAATTTAGCATTGCGAGAGAACATACTGAGAGAAAATGGAAGTGATATCCGGCCATGGTAATTGAATACGGTCTGCTTAATATTTTTGTTCATTAATGTTGCTTGTTACAGTTATCATGCCAGTTTGGCCTATATTTCTCGTATATGACATTATGGTGCTTCTTTCTCGACTTAAGTGCCTGACCCTATGGTTACGTGTTTTGGGCTGTCCAAACCCAAAACTCCCACTAAATTTGGTTTCAGTTCATGTTAGTATGTAATGACTAAAACCAGGTATACCAATGAGAGTTGTGTCAGTGAAACAAGTTTCTAAGATTTATCACTATAAGTTGCATATTTGCCAAAGTTAAGCCTACCTATGAAATATGTTGTTCACCATCTTGTTGGTGGATAATGTTGATGATTAACCAACTCTTGAGTGTGAGACACTTCCAAAACTAAGCATGATGAAAAGCCAAATTTATGATGGATTTATTTACTAAAATGTCATAAATCTAATAGTCACTAGGAATTGTAGCAATGATGTGCTGAAAAAAATGCTTGCTACCATTGCAATGGACGTCGATCAATATTATCCAGATTCCAATTGCTCTAGCATAAAAGGCCCCATAAGAAATTTTGCAACTTTCTGTGATTCATAGTACCAGTTCCTAAGATGAAAAGCAAGGGTTTTAGTGTTGATTTTGGTTTTTTTTTCTCATCAAGAGACCATGCTATATTGGCAGCTTTTATATCGTGGTAATTTTAGCTTTTTTGACAACGATAGAAACAAATTCATAATATCCTAACTATTTAGGGTTGGTTCAATGGATCTTTTATTGTAATTGAGAAAAAATTATAACTTATTTAAATTTAGAGTATTTAAATTTTTTAATAGTTTCTAAAAACTCTTATGTGATTTTCTATCTTTTCTTATGCAACTAATAGAAATTATTTCACCTCATCTAATTACAAAGTCTCTTTAGCCTATCTACATATTGTCCTAAATGATCTTTTCTCATCTTATCCTTTTTCACAAACTAAAACATTCTTTTCTCATGGACATGGTAACCCAACACATGCACCTTAACATTCTCATCTAAACGATGGAAAATTTATATATATGTTATTTATTAATTGCCTAACATTTAAATTCCTAAGCAATCATTGGCCTAACATTTATCTTATAGATTTTTTCTTTCAATCTAATAGGGCAATTACATTTCTTATATTATCTAATTTTATTGTATATATCAAGGTTTGCAATTTCGACCTGTACCGCCCGGTACGGGCGGTACATATTGGTCCGCCAGGTTACCGGTACGCGGACCGCGCGCTACTGGCGGTTCCGTCAAAAATCGACCGTCGGCGGTCGATTTTGAAAGAAATCGAACGTCGGCGGTCGATTGAGGAAGAAAAAGGGAAGAAGAAGAGGAAAAGGAAAAAAAAAAGAAGAGGGTAAGAAAGAATACCTCGCCAGCGTCGTCCTCGCCCGCCTGCCGTCGCCGCCCGCGGGTTGCCTACGCGCGGTCGCCTCCCGCGGGTCGCCCACGGCCACTTTTTCTCCCGCGCGAGGAGATGTGACCCACGGGCGGCGACCGCGACCGCTTTTCTCCTGCGCGAGGAGACGGAGCGTCTCCCCGCGCGAGGAGACAGATCGAGGCGATGTCGCCCCCCCTTTTTTTTATTTAATATTTTAAAATTATATTATATTATAAAATATTATATTATATTTTAATATCGGGTGATACGTACTGTGCATACTACCGGGTACGGGGTCTCATACCGATATCGACAATATATCGGTACACCGGTACTAACTGGTAAGTAAAACCTTGGTATATATAATATTTTTTATTAATTTCTCCATCATATTAAATATTTGACCTAAAATATTGTTAGAATTTATTTTCTGTCCAACTTAACTATATTCTTAGGTGTACGATGATACCAAAAGTACATTTCATATATTCAGTCTTATTCTTATTTTATTTAAAATTTAAAATTTTAGGATTTTTCTACATAACTCAAGTCTATAATTAATATTATTTAGACTCTTATTAACTAAAATAATACCTTCGTAAATAAAATATACTGAGAAGGTTTTTCCTATATATGTCTTTTGACCATTACTAACATGAAAAAGTAAGTACTCAAAATAGATTCTTGTATAGTGCTATACTATTAAGTTGCTCATTTGACAGTCTCTCTATAATTTTTGTAACGACTCGGCTTGATGGGATACCTTCATTGAGTTAGAACCACTGATCTAAAATTCTCGAAGCCGAGTTAACATTAATACACTCGGACTTTGTAAATCGATCTAAATCGTCATAGTTAACGATAATACATCTGTCATATCCTTACAAGTAAATCTTACTAAAGAGTTCAAACTATGAAACAAACATCATAAGTTTGGCTTAACAACAAAAAGAAAAGAAACAATAGATAAGAAGACAAGTTTAAATCAAGAAAGGTGTTCTTAGTTATGGGAAACCTCAGCGGGAGTATAACATGCGCAGCGGAAATTAAACAAAACCGGTTTCCCACACAGATTAAATCGTTGTACAAAAGATTGGGCCGCGAGAAAGCCGCAAAAATCGAAAAAATCGCGTCGTGTGATAGATTGATTACCTAGGGAGATCGTATATTCCTGTATTCCAGATCCGGATGGAGAGATAAGGAAGTCAAGTATCTTCCTCTCTATCGGTATCCATTTGATGGATCTCTGCAACGAAACTCATCCAATCTGATCTCGTAACTCTTACGCAGAGGGAGGGAGGAGAATAGGAGGGGGAGGCAAAAGCTGTAGCCTATCAACCATGAGTCTCCCCTCCTATTTATAGAGAGCCACCAAAAACCCTAGGGCTCCTGCCTTAGTGGGTATTAGATCTCCATCCAATTACTCACTAACCTTTTATTACTGGATCTCTATCCAATAATCTTCTTAGGCCTCTAATTGAGCCTCAATCAAGAAGTCCATCAGCATAGGGTCTCATCTAATGAGAATAAGGGCTAATTGGATCTCTATCCAATCCTCTATTCGCTGAAGCATCCACCATACGTGTGTGACCCTCTAGGCCCGTTACCGAGCTGGCTGTGAGTCACTCCCATCAGAACTCCTTCTGATATAGTGAATTATTATCCCCATAATAATTCACTCGACTTATCGACCATGGATGTACTAGGCCACTACGCCATAGTCCCCAAACGATACAGGGGGATCAAATCTATCAGACCTCTCTGTCCACAGTTACTATGTATCTATTATCCCTCATCCAACTAATATCCCAGGGGAGTATATTGGAAATGGTATTGTCAGGTCACATACGGAATTTGCCATAGTCTCGCTCTAATCAGATTCTCTCGGAGAACTCCTCTCTCAATCCGAATGATGCTGGCCAGAGATTTGTCTGAGCAAACACATATGAGATATTCCTCTCGTGATACCGAGAGTGGATGATCTTTTATTGACACTCAATTGCCTTCTTAAGATTGGCTACCAATCCCGATAACTAGTTGTACTAGATGTGAAACTTTTCAAACTTATAAGTCTGGCGTCAAAGAAAGAAGTACTCATATAAGGCATCCTTGGTGTCTCAAGTCAAAGGTCCAGATATACAACTGACACTATGAAATCACTGTCTGACATTAGGTATCATTAACCATAAAACATTTCATAAGCGGATCAATCAGTGAACTCATTCTCCAATGAGCACCTGTACTATATCCTTAGTGTCTTCACACAAGTGGTTATGAGATCAGTCGCCTTCATCATATGGACGGGTATATAGTACATCGATCTGTCCGGTTATCTCGATGTTCCTCTCGAGTAACCTATGACCGGGATTATTTAGGATCTGTGTTTAAAGGTGAATCGATCTCGTTATCGTGATCCCATCACGATCCGATTCCCATTGTACAGAACCAAAGACATCATAATATATATGTAACAAATAATATAATGTGAGAATATGTCAATAATAATCACAATCAAAACGATCGCACAGTGTGTCACACGTGTCATCACTCACGTGATTGGCTTGTATGACACCTATAACAAATACTTAGAATGTATAATCTAAGGAAGAAAATGCGTGCCATCACTCACGTGATTGGCTTGTATGACACCTATAACAAATACTTAGAATGTATAATCTAAGGAAGAAAATGCTGATGCAATCTCATTGATAACTTATCAATTTGATAACACTGTGAAAGACAAGTTTGAATTAGTAAAAATCATAAGCCTTTATTTTTCTTTGCATTTTTGTACTATCTCAGAAAATTTATTTCGAGAAAAAAGTGAGGAGATATCAAGAAACTTATTATATTTTCAAAAAGTAGTATTATATATGGAGATAAAGTTCGTAGGAAATGTGGGCCTTTTGCTTAGAACTAATACCATATCCAAGCAAAACATACATGATAATAGTGCATTATAGGTTTCATATATTTTGATAAAGAACTTTCAAGTTAAATTCTAGAAATACTTAAAGAGTGTTAGCTTATGAAGGGGAAAAAACGGAAGCCATATGCTCCGATATGGACTAAACCAAAATCTCTTCTATGTAAAGGCTTGACATCCTTATCATGGTCCAACATAATTTAAAATCAAATCCTAACATGGTGTATATAAGATAGCCAAATGGTGGCTCCATGCCATAACGTGTCCTTTGGCCTATGGCCTTATCCACAGGTAGTCCTTTCCTATTGTAGTCTCTTATTACGCCTCAACACTAGGTTGTCTCTAATACCATTGGTCACAACCAGACCTAGTGGGATAGCTGACTTGCTAACTTCATTGGTTGTGAACCACTGGCCTAAAATATTGAAGCCTAACTTAACAATAGTACACCCATCAATATTGGAGGTGCCAGGTAGCCTAGTTGGTAAAGACCAAGGTACGCAATACCGATCGATACTACTTGTACCGTGCTGTACGTATTGGTCTGCCAGCTGATCGGTACGTGCACCGCCCACTACTAGGCGGTACCGTTGATTGGGGTTGTTTCTGCCTTGTTACCACTCGAAATCGACCAACTTCGGTCGATTTCGACCATCGCTGGCCGTTGTTGGGCGGTAATGGTTGATTTTGATCTTTGGCGGCCAATTTTAGGCGATATTAGCTGAGGGAGAGAGAAAGAAGAAGAGGGAGAAGAAAAACTTGGACTCCGGTGCTGCTCTTCGCCCACGCGATCTATCGCTCGCGGGCTATTTCTTCTCCCCGTATGGGGAGAAGGAATGAGGCGATGTCGCCTCTTTTTTTACTTTTTAACATATTTTATATTATAATATATTTATAATATATTTATTATATTATATATATATCGAGCAGTACGTTTATGTGTATTGCTCGGTTATCGTCGTACTATACCATATGGAGCTGAGCTTAGTATGTCGGTACGGACCAGTACAATAAACCTTGATAAAGACTTTGACACTTTATTATAAGGTCCTGGGCTTAAACTCTGCCCTTGATACTTATGTTGCGTAAAAAAAAAATAGTACACTTATCGTAGCCTTATGAGTCAATTTAATCAACCAAGTTACCCTTATAAGGTAATCTAAGTCGTCCACTTTTGGTATAGACTAAATCGGGGTGTTACATTTTTAATACTAGTAACTATACTATTATAAATATTTTTCATAACATCGATAATTGGTGGATATATCTTTCTTTTCTAGACCTCATCATAATATATTTTTATGAACTTTATTATAGGCTCTCTTAATGGATAAAAATAATATGCAGATCCTTTTCTTTTCCCTATTACTATTATTGATATCCAACTATATACAAATAAATAAATAATGTTTATTATTGATCTTCCAAGCATCTAACCAAAATGATTATCAGAGATATTTGTTTGACATGTTATTCGACTTTCAATCACTCTTTTTCCAAACTTTAGTGTGACTCATAATTTTAATTCTATATTAGAACAGTTCTCAATATATCTCTTTTTGTAAATTTATACTCAAAATCTTTGGTCTCATCATGTGTCTTTCTAAAACATAATTTTTTTTTAAATAACTTAGTCAACCAAACTATTCCTTAGTCTTTTAAAATCCTCCAATACTCAACAAGAGACCATTGGGTCCTATACTCTTAACTATCTTCATGATATTTAAAGCTTCTTTCAGCCCACTTGCTCTACCCTTACAAACAAATCTGTAATTACTAAATTTACCAGTATTATCTATCTTCAAATCTAAGTTATTTATAGAATGTTCATTAAGTAACTTATAAAAATAATTTTTCCATCTTCCCCTAGGTTCATTATCATTAGTAAGTTTTTTTTTTCCTTAATCTAAATCCTCGCTCATTCTTTCTTTCCTTAGTTTTATCAATTCGAAAAATATTCTTTTCAAGATAATTTGTACCTATCTTATTATAAAAAAAAAATCATAAACCTTGTATCTTGGGGTACTGAACCAGTTGATTCAAATACGTAAGTTTATTAAAAGACAATTTTGATTATTGGATGAACATTGATTCTCATGGTCTCTACAGTTTTGGTCTAAACTATGCAATCCAGTCTTAAATTTAAAAGAAAATTCAAATTTGGATCAGGAGATTCCTATCTCTTTTATCTAAAGTAAAACTCAAAAACCTTAGTGACATGAGCAACAACTTGGTAGTCACCACTGATACTTTAGGGTGGTTGAATACACACAAGGCTCCCACTAGCTTAGTCTCGGGAGGGTGAGATGTACCTTAATCTTGCATGTAGGTCATATTTGCAACTTGAACTTTCAACCTTCATGCTTCATCAAGTCACCTTCTACGATGATGCTTAGGTGTCAGTGAAGAATAAAAAAATACAATATGTTTGTCTTATGTGTAAAGCTCGTGTGGTATGTAAGCCTTGTATGGGCTTGAACCACTTGGTGTGCACCTAGTCTGTGAGCTGGCAATGGCCGGACTAGTAAAATACTGGCCGTAGCATAATGCTTTGCCTGAAATGCTGGCCTTGCTAGTTTCACCCTAAAACTACATGAACTTCAGAAATTCATTGATTGAATGGGAGTCATAAAAAATGGTTTTATTTGACTTCTCTCTTATGTTTCTTATTTTTTTTATTATTCAAAATTCTTAGTAAATTTTTATTTGGATATAATATGTCTGAATCATTAAACTGAAATTTAAAACCTTGTTTAAACTTTGTTCTAGATTACCATGAGCAATAGCTTTCCTTAAGTTTAGTTGAATAATCAACAATAGTTGTATGAACTGTTTTACCAACAATATGCGTAGATCTTTTAGGAATGCTTTGATTTGAATCCCTTCTGCTCCATTCTTCCTCCTACTCATGGCCTCACTAGAATTTCATGTAGTCTTTGGCACCACTTGCATAGAATCCGATCCAAAAATGGAAGCCAAATGTGAAAAGTTGTACTGTCGACAAACCTATAGATAACTCCAAACTTGCTTCTATGATTTTCTATTCAATTTTGTTGTTCAAAGCAAGGAATGAAATTTCGATCTGTATCGTCCGGTACAGGCGGTACGTACCGATCCGCCAAGTTACCGGTACACGGACCGTCCGCTACCGAGCGGTACCGCTAAAATCGACTATCGACAGTCGATTGAGGGAGAAATCGACCGTCGATGGTTGATTGAGGGAGAAATCGATCGTCGGCGGTCGATTGAGGGAAAAGAAGAAAGAATAAGAGGAGAAGAAGAAAGAAGTACCTCATTTCCCGGTGCTGTCCTCGCCCACGCGCCGTTGCCGCCCTCGCCCGCGGGCGATTTTTCTCCCGCACTGTCACATGCTTAGCTTATTTTGCCTAAGCCATGTGGCACCCATGCATGTCCGTCCGCAAAGGTCAGCTTTTCTCGAGATCTCCTAGGGTCCCTTAGACTTACAAAAGAGAAAACGAGCCAGAAGAAGCAATTCCAATGAGATCCACAAGCAACTGCTCAAGCAAACGCTTTATAAAGCCAGATACAAATTATACCCATAGACAATACAAAATCAGAAAGGTTGCGCACAAAGGATAATGGTCCATTACAGACCGAGGTACTCACAAGTGCTTACAAGACACTCGTATTTACAAGCCAAAATCGGTCACAAAGCAAACCAAACTAGGGCTGCTAAGCCTACTGCAAGCCCGCTACTTGCTGTACAAGGTATGTACACAAACCGAAGGACACAGACAAACATGAGTATTTCATCGAACACCTTATTTACATTTTTGTCCGTGATAGCACGAGGAAACGGAACGTCTCCCCGCGCGGGGAGAAAGATCGAGGCGACATTGCCCCTTTTTTTTCTTTTTTAATATATTAATATATTAATATTATATTATATAATATTATATTATATAATATTATAATATATTTTAATGTATCGGGCGGTACACACCATACCGGTACCGAGATAATCTCGGTACACCTGTATGGACCGGTATGACAAACCTTGGTTCAAAGCAAGGTTCACAATCTTGTACCGTACTGGTGTATCGATCAACTATCGATATGGTATGTATCGAGCTGTACTAATCTTGTACTGTATTGGTGTATCGATCAGCTATCAATACGGTATGTACCGAGCTGTACTGAGCATACCGACACATGGTACACTAAGATATCGAGTTATACCGAATATACCGGTCCGATACTGTATCGATCAGCTATCGATACGGTATGTTCCGAGCTGTACTAAGCGTACCGACACATGGTACACTAAGATATCGAGTTGTACCAAACGTACCGGTCCTCTATCAGACCGGTATGTATTGAGCGTATCGATCCTCTATTAGACCGGTACGTACTGAGTGGTACGATATGGTATTGCCAACCTTGGTTCAAAAAATACTCTTGATCAGGGATTAAAATTTCATAACGTATCAGTGTACCGAGCTTTGTTCGGTATGATGCAGTACGGTGTACTGAGCTGTATGCCAAGACGTATCAAGCGGTACATCTATATATATAAATAAATAAATAAATATAATTAATATATAAAAATATTTTTATTAAAAATATAAAAATCAATATATAAAAATATAAAATAATATAAAAAATCTAAAAAAAGGCGTACGTAGCCTCGGAAACGTCGCCTCTTCTCCTCGTCACCTCATCTGTGGCATTCAGCGAAGAAGGTGGCAAAGACGCCGAAGGGCTTTAGACGTCTTCGGCCTTCGGCGAAGAACGTTGTGAGGAAGAAGGCTGCGGAGTCGTAGACAAGGCAATGAAGGAGACCACCTCTTTCGCCGCTCTAGTCGTTGCTCTAGTCGCCGCCTCCCTTGATCCTCGTGCCTCCAGATCCCCGTCATTACAACTCTTCTCACTGTTACCTGCTGGATCAAGATCGTCGAGGGAGGGTGGCGTCGGATTGGGATCAAGAAAGGGCGTGGAAACAAGTTCGCTGAGGTCCTCCTGATTCTCCCTCTTCTTCGAACGCCGTCTCTTTCCTTCTTCGATGCTTCTCTCACAGCCTCGCCCCAGCTAGGCCGCAACCAGGCTGATACTGCTCGGTGGTGAGCGGTAACGATAGAAATTTCGACCGTTACCGCTCGATACAGCCGCGTCTCGTCTGATACAAGCTATATCATGCGTACTACCCAGTTATGGGTGGTACAATTCAAAATTAAAAACCTTGCTCTTGAGTTGGATTAGTAATTTTGTTGTCTCCTACCATTGGTTGATTATAGAAGTTATTTAGGGAATGAATTATTGTTTCTATAAACCACTATTTGTGTTCCTGAAGGTGGATATACCATCATTACTGTGCCATATCGATGACCCTTATTAGTCTTACATGGGAGATAAAAGGGCAACCTGATTGCACCTACAAGCAGGTATATGGTTTTGTTGCTTGTTTGGATGGCTTTTGTTTGTAATTCCTTTTCTTACTTCACATGTTCTATGCAGGGAGGGGTACAACTATTTTTGGCATGGGCTATTATGCAAGGTGTAGCAATGCTTTGATAGAATAGATATCAACAACAAAGGCTTTATACTAGAATTGCACTGGGAAAGGTTATATCATCTTTCTAATGTTCTCATGCTTGATGGATAATGAGCTTACTGTTCCTATACTACATGTATGTTGAAAGTGTTTTTCTCCATCCAATAACTTTCACTATAAGAGTCACTTGTGAATTTTCATACATGGTGAATGAAAATAAGATGTATAGGATGGTTTATATTAGTGTCAGATTATAATTTACTAACATTAGCATTAGTATCTAATTACCCTAAGCAAATTAGAGCTTGGATTGATCATCTCTAAATTGGAATATTTCTGTTGCAAAGTTTATAATCTGTTGTACAGTGAGCAAATAATATGTTATTCTACAGCTGAGAAATGAGGAAAAATATTTGAACTGTAAAAGAATATAGTGGACAAAAAGGGAAGATATAGATGAGAGAACAGTAATCAAAGAAAGAAGAGACTTTGATATTGATGAAGGGCCAGATAACTTAGAAACATAGTCATAATTCTTATTCCAATGACAAACTTACCTGAGAGGATTAATACCTTTAATTGTTTGACATCTAATAGGATTCCTTGTAAAACCTAAAGATCTTGAATACAACAAATTTGAAATCTCTAGACATCATCAGAAACATATGGTAGAAACAATTACGAAAATGCCTTATAAGACAGGAAGATTTATAACTCAGAGAACTTGGGCTTGATCTAGATCTAACCTAAAACTGACCCAAATTAGAGGCAGGTTCATTTAATTTCAGCTAGATTTGATTCTTGACAAGGACACAGGTTTTTCTAGGGAAGATCCTGATATCTCAAATAATTCCAGACGGGATTAAATGCTGAGTTGCGTATTAATCCAAGACTTTTTTTACTAGTAACTTATGCATATAAGGCTGCATGATTAAATGTTGTGGCTAACAAGCGACTAAATTTTTCTTGGACATGTGTGGGCCTCATCAATGGCATTTAGTTGTAAGGGGTTAGATCAATTATCTACTGCAAATGTTGGATTGTTGATGATAGTTGCAAGCACATTTAGGCCTCTAGCTTATTGCTATTCCCCCAAGAAGGTATTAAAATGAAGCAGACAACACATTGGGTAAATTTGGGTTTAGGAGAAGACATAAGAAGACTTTTTACTTAGTTGGCAGACAACACTTATACCTCAAAGACAATTGTATTCTCACCATTGGCTATGCAAACACTAAACTGTTTGGGGCTCTTGTGCCAGCAACCAGCTTTACTGATTGAGGGACTTAATACCTGTTGATGACAACTTAGTTGTAACTGTTTAATTTTGTTTCAGAACATGAGATACAATTGATTGCTAGTTCAACAAGGAGGCTGCTTTTGATAGCGACAGCACATAGTAAAATTATTAGATGTAGTTGTGTGCCTAGTGGTGGGCACAAGGTTGACCAACAACAGTTACCAGTATATTTTTATATTAAAAGTATGTAATTGAAGGCACCTGCTTTTGCAGAATGCAAGCATAATCAATAAGGCCGTTTACCATGGCCAGAAGAGTTGCTTTTAGTGTTAGCTGCTTGACTAGAGGTGGACTGTGACCTTAACATGGATAACGTGACAATGGTTACCTGGGTTAGCACCAAGCCAGTAGACTTGGTGGGAACAGCCCTTTGTACTGTCAAATCTGATGGCTGTGCATATAAACTGTAATTTAGGTATAATTAAATAGTTTTGAAGAAAAAGAATGAAGATAATGTGTCAGGTAGATCTTGCTACTGACCCACTGCTAAACTGCTGTTGAATCCTTAATTTGGGGATCATTTCAATGAGGCTATAGTTGGTTGGATTAATATTCCATCAATTCACATGCTGAAATTGTCTGATCTTGATATTGACATTGTAAAATCTCCAGGTTATGCGGTATTAGAAAAGGACTATAGATTATATGGGTATAGGGTAAAACAACATCAAAGGCTAAGAAACTTTAGCAGAGATTCACATATTGACTTTATTTTCTTGCCCAATAAGGTTGTTGTTTGAGAACTCAGTGCCCAATAAGGTTGTTGACTAGAACAGGTTTTAAAATAGATATAAATGTTTAGGCACTGGATATATTGTTGTAAGTTAAAATTATCAGTCATCGATTCTGTATTGAACACTTAAATACTGGAAACCCCTGATCGAGAAGTTGATTCCTAGCTTGCATTTTCAGTCATATGGATTTGTTGTGTATCTCTGTATATCTCTGTGTAAACTTGTATTTTGCATTCTATCTTTGCTTTAACTAGTCAAAGTTGGACTATGAATGAGTATATAGATGTCTGTTTATAAGGAATGAATATAATCTCAGTTATTCATAAAGCAAGATGCTAATTAGGTTGCTTAATTAGGATTTAAGAGTAGGACAGTTAAACTAAGATATGTTAGATGCTTTACTATTGTAAGTTCTTGGTTAAGCTAAGGTCAAGTGCTTAAGATCATTGATGTCAAGGTGCACTTTCAATGACTGTCCTTCAAAGTGGCACATTTAAAATTCAACAACTCAACTAAATGTTTTCAGAATATTATCAATTAAATATATAAATAGAAAATTGTTGGTTTTGGTAATGGAATGTCAAGTAAATGCAAAGACTTTTTATGGTTAAACCAATCAAGTTTTCTAGGTTGGTCATCTGAATCATTTCTCCCGTGATTCATAATCCACATTATCATGAGTGGTTTTTCATGTATTGGATTTGGTGAGAAAAAAATTGTTATCAAGATGAGTATTACCATGGTTTGATGTAACGTTCGATACATTACGAAATGGGTTTTATGTATCAGTCTGCTGGTGATTGGTACATGGATCAACCCATTTTAGGTGGTACACTATTAGTGGGGTGTATCAGACGATATGCCTCTTTTATCACTCAATAAAACCGAAACTTGACCTTTATCGATTGATAAGGGTTAGTAATAGTCGGTTTCGATCATCTTGATCTCCTCTCAGGTCAAACCAAGTCCCAATGATCAAAATTGACTGTTGGGACCTATTTTGGCTCTTTAAATCCTTCTCGCTTTCCTCTCTCACTTAATTTCACGCTCATTCTCAGTCTCGCTCTCAGTCATTCATTTTTTTCATCCTTATAACCTAAAATTTATATTCATTTACAGTTTAGATATTCTTTATTCATATCTAAATATAATTTATATATGAAGAGATTAAGGAAAAAAAACCTAAAATAGGGATTTTTAAATTTTTGGCTATTTGTCGACCATTTTTCGAGATCACTAATACGTACAGATGTGCAACACTATATATTGAGATGTACTGATTCGTTCGATAAGATTGGTCTGTCACATCCTTAATTGGGATTGCTTGAGGTATATGACACCCAAGCGATATTCTTTTGTATAGGTTAATCTCGTTTGGTCCACAAAAGAACATGCATAGAGATGAGAAGGTTAGAAAGGTAGGAGAATCTGAGCAGATCCAGATGTGATCTTACAACTGATCATATGTTAGACCCGCTTGCGACGAGGGGGAATGTGGCGAAATTGTCACTTGTCACGTGGTCATTACATAGACCATGAGGGATTTAGCGTGATCTCCTTGACGTTCCGAATAATCATTGCGTTGTTAGGATCGCGCCACATGTCTTGGAGTGCGTCAGATGATACCACGTGTCTCTTCTTCTTCGAGGCATTCGGGAGCCGAATGGGCTATCGGCCAAAGGAAACGCTGCCCTTGACCCCTTTAAATAGTGTCCTGCAGCAATAGTGGCTCCTTACCTCTGTTTGCAACTTGGACACTCTTGGACAACAATCTTAAAGCCATTAACACAACAACTTAAGGTCTCCGATGTCGTCCTTAACTTCTCTTACTCTCTAGACTTGGGGGGGTCACCGGTCCAATCACTAGCCCCAGTGTTGGTGACGGAAGCTTCAACCTCAAAAGGAGGTGAGTCAACTACTCTGATGGAGGTTCCCCCCCAACCCCCTCGCCGCCCCCGACCAACCCCCCCCCCCACCCAAGAGAATTATCTTGCAACATGGCTCCACCACCTATAGCGAAGTCCTTTGGCTCGAACTCAATAATGTTGACCTTCGATCTGGAGATGCTTTGTGAGGTGTGCCATGTACTAGTCAAGTTCAAGCTCGTGCTTGCTCGGTCGGGTGACCAAACTTATGTGTTGCATCACATGTTTTGCACAAGCACAAATGAACTAGAGGAGGGGCTTCGCTTCCACCTTACCCTTTTTTGTCACAACTTTCAAGTTTTGGAAGTTCTCTCCTGCCTAGATGGTGCCGAATTCGTAGTGCTTTCTTGCAATATTTGTTGGGGATTGTGTGAGGACCTGTATCTCCCTTACGTTGACCCTCCTATTAGCCTATTCAAGTCTGTGCTTCAAGGGGTTGATGTATGTCCTCTATGCTCGACCCAACAATCGTATTAAGGATGCTTCGACTTCTTATAAAGGTTGGAAGAGGAGTTAATTTTTTTCTCTTCAAGGAATGGGTGGCCAATCAACTTGGATTGGTCCAATCGGAGGTTTTTCAATATCACCTCGAGGTTCTACTGGTCGGAAAAGAGTAGTTTCGCCTACTATCTCTAGCCTTATTCGAGCCCATTGCCATCCTTCAGATGAGCGAGCAGTGGCTCGTGAACATGGGCCTAAGCCTAGCTCCTCGGGATAAGAAGTTGAAGTTTCGTTTTTAAGGATTCATTCTAGTTGGCCAACTTATGACTCATCCTTTGCAGACATGGATCTTCAAGGGAGTATTTTGGAGCTCAACACTTGCCGTTGAGGTGGGTGAACAAAGAGTGTTGTTTTTCGACCTGGGTTGGCCTAGGCCCATAGAGAGGAAGAGGTCGGTACCTGATACGTTACTAAAGGGAGGGGGGCCATCGGGCCCTCACGTCGGATAGAAGCTCGTGCCAGTTCCTCCCCCTCAGTGGAGGCGTGAGGAACGTCACTCAAGGGGCGCTTCCATAAGATCTGACTCCTGCTCAGGGAATTGGAGGGCAGAGGTGCAGCAAGCCTGAGCCCCAGCAGTCGCAATAACAACAACCACAGTAGCTTGCCCCTAGTGCTTCCTCGAGCGATTCATGGGTGGTACCATCGACCATCCCTTGTGGTCCACTGCCCTCGTCAATGATGGGAATCCGTTGATGTGGGTGGTTGATGGAAAAAGGGGACATCTGCGTCCCCAACTGGAACATGACGAATTATAATCGACCAAGGGAGGTTCCAAGGGAGGCCACCTCTTAGAACCGGTATCTCCTACACCCAGCCCTAGATAAGGGCCTCTATTTGAGGCCCACCAAAGATCTTATAGATGCATATTCGCATCTAGTCATGGTAAGTGTCGAACTTCTTTATAGATTTGTATTGTTTCATCTGGTCATGTTATTATAAGTATCTGGTCATGGTAAGATCTTTCAGATGTTTAACCTTGATGTACAATATATTTGTCTGCCTGGAACGTATTCAGAACAGGATGGAATTGTGTTATTTCATCTGGTCATGTTATTATATCATATAAGTTTGTAACTCAGCAATGTCAATTGATTATGTATATATTATCCTTTGACAGGCAAAGAGGATGGATGTTGTGGGGGGGAGAAACAGCTGGAGGACGGGGTCAATTGTTGTTGTTATGTCCCATCCTTTTCACTTTACAGGTAGAGCTTCTTATCATGAAGCCACTTTTGGTAGTTTTGTGGATCTAAACTAAAATTTGCCTAACTGATAAGCATTCCATTTTTACTATATCAAAGTGAATTAAACAGATTCTTTCATTTTGGTCATCGAATTCTATTTCCATTCCAGGAGCAAGGCATACCCTTGACTGACACTGTTCATGACACCAAATTCCTTGATTTCAGGGTTTTGAAGCATATGTCGGGATGTTAGTTGGTGCTGCTTCCGAGTGGCAGGCAATCTCAAGCTTTCTGTTGATTTTTGTTTTGTTTTCAGAGCATGCACTGTTCTCGTTCTAAGCAGTTCTGTAACCCTACCTCTACACCTTTTTTTTCAGGCAATAGTTTGCGGGATCTTCCTTATTGTGATGGCCGTGGCTAACTTCGTGAACACAATGCAGACACTGATGGAAAAATCAAGGGTAAAAGCAAGAGTTACGAGAAGCAAGAGCAAACAGGACATGGACCACTGAACCTCACTCACTACTTAACTTGAGATAGGGTTAGTCATGGTGATCCATGATTGATCTGGTCCTCGTAGATTATTTACTTAAACATAGATCTGGCAGCTCCAGTATTGTTCAATCTAAGATGTCTTGAAAGTTTGTATTTAAGTTTTCAGGTGATAGGGCCCTCCAAAGTTCTTAGTTTGAATTAGTTTTTACAAGATGCTTTTGCGTGTTTCTACGAGATGTTTTCTTGACTTGGCACGCAAACAAGTGTTGTGCAAAGTTAAAAGCAAATATTATTTATTTATTTAATTATCTATTATTTTCTTTAGCTCAACATTGTTCCTCTAAACATGGAATGCCAAGGTGGATCGTGGTCCTTTCCTCATTTATAGTTTTTATTGTCATTTTATAGTTGGTATTCTCACTAACACTTAAGTTGATCGTTTACATATTAGTTGCAACGATTTTTTATCACATAGGGTAATTATTCGGACAAAAAAAATTCTTATTTTGTGTAAAATCTTTTGATGAGAAAGTATTTTATTATTTGGCGTATGATTGATTATATTGACGCATGATTTAATTAATATTGAATTTATTGGCTTTTTTTAACAAGTTGAACGATTTTTATTTTTATTTCTTCTCTCGAAGCCTTCATATTGGTTTTTTCCCATAAAGAATTCTTTCTTTTAAATTTAGATATAAGTATTTTAATCACTCTTTTTTCGTTTCCTGTTTAAACCAGTTCAATTGAAATAATATTTTCCAATTGAACTAGTTTAATCAACTCAAATATTAAAAATAAATACATAAAATTATTTTAAAAGATAAATTAAAAAATAGTTTTTGATAAATTTTCATAAAGAACCCTCGTTGTAAAAATTCCTGCAGTTGGCCAAAGTAATCTTTAATAATTTTTTAAAATTATGTTCTTTTCACAGTTTTAATGAAACAACTAATATAATTAGATCAGCTCAACTTAGATTGGTCTAAAATAAATTATATTAAATAATCTATTCATTTATATCAAATATATTGTTAAAAATAATAAATATATATCTAAACTATATTAAATTATAAAAATAATATAATATAATAATTAATAAATTATATATTTAAAAATATAAAGGAAAGAGAAAAGTTGAAAGGCCTAGGACCATTATTTTCTATCTTTAAGTTTTTAGAATAATAATAGTTTTTAGAAAAATATGAAATAAATTCTCTAAATTAGAAAAGTTAAAATTTTAATCTATCTAGGAACGATGGAAAGCTTTCATAAAAAAATTCAAGTTGTTTTGACTAGGTTTTGACCCTAGTTACCTTGTTTCTGAATTGACCCCCAAAAAACAACGTAGATGGTTTTAAGGCCTTGGTTTTCTGGGACCAAATTTTTAGAATATATTTTCTAATCTATTTAGAAGCTTAAATACAAAACAAATATTTCATTGAAGCATCATATTTTGACAAAATTAGAAGAACTTGAAGAAAATACATAAAATTTCATAGTATTCAGATGTTAAAAAATTAAAAAAATATCAAATAAATTATCTAAAATATAAAAATATCTTATATGTCCATCTAGGTGCCATTCAATGGTGTCCTACAAGTTTCACCTTATTTTAACTAGGATTTGACAAACTCATTGTTTTTTTTTAGTTGACCCCAAAAACAATGTAGGTGATATAAGAGCTTAAATTTTGTTGACCAAATTTTTATGATCATTTTTTTTATCTATTTAGAAGCTCAAATGTTAGAAAACATCTTATGAATAAATAGTATTCTGGTGAAAATAAAAAAAATTAAGAAATTAAGAAACTTTTAAACTCCTTAATAGTTAAAAAACTCAAAAAAATCATAAAACAATTTTAAAATAAAAAGAGTTTCATATATGTCCATCTGGGTACAATTTATAGGTGTCCTAAAAATTTTAATAAATTTGATTAGGATTTGACCTAGTTATAGTATTTTTGAGTTAACCCAAAAATAATGTAAGTGAGACAAGCGTTTAGATTCTGTGAAACAAAGTTTTACAAAAGCTTTTCTACTTATTTAATAGTTCATATGTTAAAAAATATCGCATGGATTCATCATATTTGTTAACAATTTAAAAAAGGGATAAATTATAATAAAATATAAATTATTCAAATGCTTAAAAACCTAGAAAAATGTCAAAAAATCTTTAACATAAAAAATATCATATATGTCCATTTGGGTGAAATTCAAATGTCTTACAAATTTCACTACATTTTTGACATAGTTACACTATTTTTGAGTTAACTAAAAAATAATGCAAGTGATAAGGGGTTGATGATAAGAATCCTAGAGTTCTATCGTAAAAGGAGGAGAAAAAATGATCACTATAGGGGATCGAGCCTCCTTGATCTCTTTAGGGGATCGACCCTCTTAGGGTTTCGGCTAATGACTAAAATCAAAATAGTTTTATTAATGTAAATAAGAGAGTTACATTGTTATTTATAATGCTCTACCAAGAGCCCTTCTAAACCTGGACTCTTACTAAGAGTTCTACTAAACTTGGACTCCTTATTAATAGACTCTTAGCCGACTCAACCATCTCCTAATTGACTTGACTGGACCGACCAATATAACTCGATAAGAAACATGACTTAATAGATAAGGACTGGACCCTATTAGGGTCCTATCAGACCCGTCCTCTTCAAATCAGCTTTGTTCTTAAGGCTGAGCATCTATTGCTGGTTACATGTGCCATGCAAGCTAATCACATGAGTGATGACACGTGTGACATGTTGTACAGTCTTTTTACAGTATTATTTATTAACATATTCTCATAATATTTATTGAATACATATATTGTGATGTTTTTGGTTCTGTGCAAAGAGAATCAGATCGTGATGAGATCACGATAATAAGACCAATTCGGCTTTAAATACAAATCCTAAATAATCCCGATCATAGGTTACTCGAGAGGGACATTGAGACAACCGGATAGACCGATGTACTGTATACTTGTCTATATGATGGAGGCGACTGATCTTATAGCCGCTTGTGTGGAGACACTAAGGATATATATAGTCTAGGTGCTCATTGGAGAATGAGTTCAGTTATTGATCCACTTACAACATACTATATAGTTAATGATACCATCGTCAGATAGCTATTTCGTAGTCCTAGTTGTGTATATGGTCCTTAGACTTGAGACACCAAGGATGCCTTGTTTGAGTATTCCTTACTTTGATGTCGGACTTACAGGTCTAGAAAGTTTTAAATCTGGTATAGTTAGCTATCGGGATTGGTAGCCAACCTTACGAATTTTATTGAGTGTCAATAGAGGATCACTCTCTCGGTATCATGAGAGGAATATCTCGTATGCTCTCGCTCAGGTAAATCCCTGATCAAATTGATCGAATTGAGAGAGGAGTTCACCAAGAGAATCTGATTAGAGCGATACTTAGGTAGATTTTGTACGTGGCTTGATAATACTATGCCCAATATATGGTCTCTGGGATGTTAGATGGATGAGGGACTATAGATACATGATAACTAAGGACAAACATGTCTAATGGATAAGATCCTCTGTACCGTCTGAGGACTATGATGAAGTAGCCTAGTATCTCCATAGTCAATAAGCCAAGTGAATTATTATGAGATAATAATTCACTGAGTTAAAAAGAGTTCTGACAGGGAGGACTCATGACCAGCTTGATATTGGGTTTAGAGGGTCACACATATATAGTGAATAATTTAGTGGATAGTGGATTCAAGAAAGATCCAATTAGCCCATATTCTCATTAGATGAGACCCAATATTGATGGGCTCCCTGCATGAGGCCCAATTAAAGGCTAGAGGAGATTATTGGATAGAGATCCAATAATCCAAGGTTAGTGGGAAAGTGGATGAAGATCCAATACTCACTAAGATAGAATTCCTTAGGAGCCCTTGTGGTTCTACAAATACATCTACAAATTTAGAGATTAAGGAAAGGGCAGCAGAAGTTTGATCTAGCATCTTTGGTGCTTCTTCTTCTATGCCCTGTAATTGTACTAAAAAAACTCATGTCTTTTGGAGCACTCTCCGCTGGTTGGTGATGGTGGTGATCTTGCCTCCATGTTTACCTTTTAGGATCACCTATCTTCCATTAATAAAAAACTTCATAATAAGCTTAAAAAAGTTTTAGAAAACATCACATAGGGTTGTCAACCAATGTCGGGCACCACTTCATAGTCTTCTAAGGGCCACAAAAAGAAGTACATAATTACTTCCTGGTCTCACATAATCAGTTTAACTTTGAGCATTTGTTATTGCAAGTTAATATTCGATCATCTGCTACCTTTACCTTGAATTTGTTGCACTCTTTGATTTGGTAGGCTAACTGGGCAACAACCTTGTTTTCCATAAAATTATTAGTGCTACCTATATCGATTAGAATTGTTACCGGTTGATGCTTTATAAATCCTCCAATCTTCATTGTTTGCGGGTTGAAGTAGTCGGCTAAGGCATGTACAGTGCTGGTGATCGATTTTGCCTCTTCTTCCATATCTTCATCTTCGAAGCTTGGATCCCTATCTTCGGCTTGTGGTTCTTCCTCAATCGGTTCAATCATCAGAAATTTCCCTTGTTTGCAGCGATGATCTCTACTCCAATATTCGTCGTAGTGCTAATATAGTCCTTTGGTTGATCTTTCTTGGAGTTCTTCTCTGGTAAGCCTATTTGGTGTAGGGTTTTGGTTGGCAACAAGTGGGGCCGACGACTTACTTGATGTTGGTTTGTTCATGCTCTTGGCCCTGCGGTTGTCCATGTTGAGCCTTTCTTTGTGTATGCGAGCAAATGATATAGCAACCATCAAGGTATGTGGTTGGCAGGCTTTAACTTCACATCGAATATTCGAGTTTAGTCCTTTGATGAATGTTCATAATAATTGTTTCTCAGACCAATCTCAGGTTTGGTTTGAAAGGTACTCGAATATGCTATGGTATTCTTATATGGTGGAAGTCTAGCGGATTTTGGTGAATAGTCCATCCA
Source organism: Ensete ventricosum (assembly GCA_029747655.1). Classification (NCBI taxonomy): domain Eukaryota; kingdom Viridiplantae; phylum Streptophyta; class Magnoliopsida; order Zingiberales; family Musaceae; genus Ensete; species Ensete ventricosum. Next base: position 20,232,951 of record JAQQAF010000009.1, read on the forward strand.
TATTCTCATACTCCGATGGTTCAAAAGGCCACTCTTGAATTGCTCCCACGAGGGTACTCCATGAGTGTGTTCATACCAATCGTACTACTGGATTGCATCCCCTTCGAGTTGCACAGAGGCTATGTCCATATTAGATTCTTTCGGGGTCCTGTGAAAATGAAAAGAAATTTTAGCCTATGAGATCCAACCAATTTGGGTCTCCATCTTCCCATATGGGGAACTCTACCCTTGTGCATGGATATCTTGTGTCCTGCCCTTCATCATATTTTTCAAATCGACTCTCCTTGATGTTGGAACTTTTACCATGTTGAGATTTGTTGGGGTTCTCTGCTAGACTTCTTCTGAATTCGTTGAGGAAGTCTTGCCACATTTCTTCCATGCCGACCTTGAAGGCTTTAAACTTTGTGTCTATTGCATAATTTGTGGGCATCGCGTAGGATTGTAGATCAGTGATGTTTAGTTTTTTTTTTTTTTTCTATTATCGAGTTAGGGGCATGAGTTTGCAACGCAGTAAGGATGCGAGAGGGGGCAGCTGTAACTTGGGCTAGGTAGCAATAGTGGCAACAACAAGGAATGAAGGGGCAACTACAATCTAGGGTTTGGATGGTAGTAGTGGCAGCAGCAAGATGATGAAGGAGACAACTCAATATAGGATTTAGATGGCAGCAGTAAGAAGATGAGAGGGGTAGCTGTAGTCTAGGGTTTATATGGCAGCAGTGACAGCAACAACGGTGATAGTGGTTGCAGATGGTGGCAGTAGTTGCAAATGGTAAGGGCGATGGTGAGGATGAGGAATGGCAACAATAGGAGCGTCAAAGAACGTCGCTCTGATACAAGATGATAGGAATCCTAGGGTTCATTGTAGAAGAAGTGGGAGATAAACTATCACTATAGGGGATCGAGCCTCCTTGATCTCTATAGTGTTGGTTACAGGTGCCCTGCAAGCCATGTGATTGATGGCACGTGTGACACGCTATGTGATCTTTTTGCTTATGATAATTATTGGCATATTTTTATATTATATTATCTGTTGCATATATATTGTGATGTCCTTGGTTCTATGCAATAAGAATCGGATTATGATGAGATCACGATAATGAGATCGTTTCACCTCTAAACACAGATCCTAAATAATCCCGGTCATAGGTTACTCGAGAGGGACATCAAGATAACCAGACAGACCGGTGTACTATATACTTATCCATATGATGGAGGTGACTGGTCTCATAGCCACTTGTGTGGAGACATTAAGTATATAGTACATGTGCTTATTGGAGAATGAGTTTACTGATTGATCTGCTTATGAAATGATGTATGGTTAATGATACCTAATGTCAGACAGCAATTCCATAGTCCCAATTGTGTATCTGGTCCTTAGACTTCAGACACCAAGTATGCCTTATATGAGTACTCCTTTCTTTGACTCCAGACTTACAGGTTTAGAAAGTTTCAGATCTGGTAAAACTGGTTATCGAGATTGGTAGCCAACCTTACAAAGGCAATTGAGTATCAATAGAGGATCATCCACTCTCGGTATCACGAGAGGAATATCCCATATGTGCTTGCTCAGATAAATCCCTGGCTAGGGTCATTTGGATTGAGAGAGAAAGAATTCTCCGGGAGAATCTGATTAGAGCGAGACTATGACGAATTTCGTATGTGACCTGACAGTACCATATCCAATATACGGTCTCTGGGATATTAGTTGGATGAGAGATTATATATACATGGTAACTGTGGACAGATAGGTCCGATGGATTCGATCCCCTTGTACCGTCTGGGGACTATGGCGTAGTGGCCTAGTATGTCCATAGTCAATGAGTCGAGTGAATTATTATGAGGATAATAATTTACCATATCAGAAAGAGTTCTGATGGGAGTGACTCACGGCCAGCTCGTTATCGGGCTTAGTGGGTCACAAATATACAGTGGATTCTTCAGCAAATAGAGGAATGGATAGAGATCCAATTAGCCCCTATTCTCATTAGATGAGATTCTATGCTGATGGGCTCCTTGATTAAGGCCCAATTAGAGGCCTAAGGAGATTATTGGATAAAATCCAATAATATAAGGTTAGTGAGTAATTGGATAGAGATCCAATACCCGCTAAGGAAGAAGCCCTAGAATTTTTTGGTGGCTCTCTATAAATAAGAGGGGAGACTTATGGTTGACGGGCTGCAACTTTAGCCACCACCTCCTATTCTCCTCCTCCCTCTATGCAAGAGTTGCTAGATCAGATAGGAGGAGTTTCATTACAGAGATCTATCGTGTGGATACCGTTAAAGAGGAGGACGTTTGACCTTCTTAATCTTCTCCATCCGGATCTGAAATATAGGGATATATGATCTCCCTAGGTAAAATCAATCTCTCACACATTGTGGTTTTCCAATTTTTACGATTTTTCTCGTGACCCTAATCTTTTGCATGATGATTTGATCTGCGTGGGAAACTAATTTTTTATTTTGATTTACGTTGCACATGTGATGCTCCCGTTGAGGTTTCTCAACAATGGTATCAGAGCCAAGGTTTTCGAGTGAAAGATTGGTTTTAAACTGCATGTGATGAGATTGAGTCGTGTAGAATCATTCTACGCATTCTTGCTGCATTTTCGCAACAAACGCAGCGATGAAAGGGGTGGCTGGCCACGGCCAGGCCCCTCGCAGGGGCGGCCAGCCATGGCCAAGCCACCTATAGGGGTGGTCGGCCACGGCCAAAGCCCTTTACAGGGGCAGCCGCCAGCAATCGCGGCCGCCCTCGGGCATGGTTGGCGCCTATGGGGGTGGTGCTTGCGGGCGTAGGCACCACCCGCGGTGAGGCCGCAAGTGGCAGCCCCACGGCCATGGATGCCGCCTGCAAGGGCGGTCATTGGTAGGAACGGTCGCCAGTAGGAGCAGCGCCCGTGCAAGGTGGCACTGCTCGCCCGCGAGGTGCCGCCCGAGGGCAGTGGCGCTTGCCGCAGGGGCGACTGCCCACACCGACGGCGAGCAGCGCTACTCCCCGCGGCAACGCAAAGGGGGCAAGAGGGGTTAGGGCATTCTTTTTTAGAAAAGGACTATTTTACCCCTGTGAATTGGGAAAATTATGAGCATTATCCTTCTGTACAGAATTTCCAAAATATCCTCAATAATTCTGAAAATTTCGTGGACTGTCCTCTCATCTAGAATTACGAAGATGCCCTTGACAATTTTAAAAATTTCGAACATATCTTGATTTCCAAAAAAATAATTAATTAAATAGTTTAATTAATTATTATATATCTAGTAATCCTATATATGATGTGATGTACATATGATGTATAATGTGGATGGATGATTATGAGTCATGTGTTGTGATGTGTGTAATTATGATTATTATTATTATTGGAGCCTACGAGCCTCTGTTGTTCTCGTTTATTGTCTGGCCTACGTGCTTGTGATTATTTGTAATTACATGGAGATACGCGACGGGAGCGTGGAGGTGACAACGGGACCCACGATGCCATGGCAGGAGATCACGATTCATGGTGATGCGATGATCTTGATATTGACATTGTAAAATCTCCAGGTTATGCGGTATTAGAAAAGGACTATAGATTATATGGGTATAGGGTAAAACAACATCAAAGGCTAAGAAACTTTAGCAGAGATTCACATATTGACTTTATTTTCTTGCCCAATAAGGTTGTTGTTTGAGAACTCAGTGCCCAATAAGGTTGTTGACTAGAACAGGTTTTAAAATAGATATAAATGTTTAGGCACTGGATATATTGTTGTAAGTTAAAATTATCAGTCATCGATTCTGTATTGAACACTTAAATACTGGAAACCCCTGATCGAGAAGTTGATTCCTAGCTTGCATTTTCAGTCATATGGATTTGTTGTGTATCTCTGTATATCTCTGTGTAAACTTGTATTTTGCATTCTATCTTTGCTTTAACTAGTCAAAGTTGGACTATGAATGAGTATATAGATGTCTGTTTATAAGGAATGAATATAATCTCAGTTATTCATAAAGCAAGATGCTAATTAGGTTGCTTAATTAGGATTTAAGAGTAGGACAGTTAAACTAAGATATGTTAGATGCTTTACTATTGTAAGTTCTTGGTTAAGCTAAGGTCAAGTGCTTAAGATCATTGATGTCAAGGTGCACTTTCAATGACTGTCCTTCAAAGTGGCACATTTAAAATTCAACAACTCAACTAAATGTTTTCAGAATATTATCAATTAAATATATAAATAGAAAATTGTTGGTTTTGGTAATGGAATGTCAAGTAAATGCAAAGACTTTTTATGGTTAAACCAATCAAGTTTTCTAGGTTGGTCATCTGAATCATTTCTCCCGTGATTCATAATCCACATTATCATGAGTGGTTTTTCATGTATTGGATTTGGTGAGAAAAAAATTGTTATCAAGATGAGTATTACCATGGTTTGATGTAACGTTCGATACATTACGAAATGGGTTTTATGTATCAGTCTGCTGGTGATTGGTACATGGATCAACCCATTTTAGGTGGTACACTATTAGTGGGGTGTATCAGACGATATGCCTCTTTTATCACTCAATAAAACCGAAACTTGACCTTTATCGATTGATAAGGGTTAGTAATAGTCGGTTTCGATCATCTTGATCTCCTCTCAGGTCAAACCAAGTCCCAATGATCAAAATTGACTGTTGGGACCTATTTTGGCTCTTTAAATCCTTCTCGCTTTCCTCTCTCACTTAATTTCACGCTCATTCTCAGTCTCGCTCTCAGTCATTCATTTTTTTCATCCTTATAACCTAAAATTTATATTCATTTACAGTTTAGATATTCTTTATTCATATCTAAATATAATTTATATATGAAGAGATTAAGGAAAAAAAACCTAAAATAGGGATTTTTAAATTTTTGGCTATTTGTCGACCATTTTTCGAGATCACTAATACGTACAGATGTGCAACACTATATATTGAGATGTACTGATTCGTTCGATATGATTGGTCTGTCACATCCTTAATTGGGATTGCTTGAGGTATATGACACCCAAGCGATATTCTTTTGTATAGGTTAATCTCGTTTGGTCCACAAAAGAACATGCATAGAGATGAGAAGGTTAGAAAGGTAGGAGAATCTGAGCAGATCCAGATGTGATCTTACAACTGATCATATGTTAGACCCGCTTGCGACGAGGGGGAATGTGGCGAAATTGTCACTTGTCACGTGGTCATTACATAGACCATGAGGGATTTAGCGTGATCTCCTTGACGTTCCGAATAATCATTGCGTTGTTAGGATCGCGCCACATGTCTTGGAGTGCGTCAGATGATACCACGTGTCTCTTCTTCTTCGAGGCATTCGGGAGCCGAATGGGCTATCGGCCAAAGGAAACGCTGCCCTTGACCCCTTTAAATAGTGTCCTGCAGCAATAGTGGCTCCTTACCTCTGTTTGCAACTTGGACACTCTTGGACAACAATCTTAAAGCCATTAACACAACAACTTAAGGTCTCCGATGTCGTCCTTAACTTCTCTTACTCTCTAGACTTGGGGGGGTCACCGGTCCAATCACTAGCCCCAGTGTTGGTGACGGAAGCTTCAACCTCAAAAGGAGGTGAGTCAACTACTCTGATGGAGGTTCCCCCCCAACCCCCTCGCCGCCCCCGACCAACCCCCCCCCCACCCAAGAGAATTATCTTGCAACATGGCTCCACCACCTATAGCGGAGTCCTTTGGCTCGAACTCAATAATGTTGACCTTCGATCTGGAGATGCTTTGTGAGGTGTGCCATGTACTAGTCAAGTTCAAGCTCGTGCTTGCTCGGTCGGGTGACCAAACTTATGTGTTGCATCACATGTTTTGCACAAGCACAAATGAACTAGAGGAGGGGCTTCGCTTCCACCTTACCCTTTTTTGTCACAACTTTCAAGTTTTGGAAGTTCTCTCCTGCCTAGATGGTGCCGAATTCGTAGTGCTTTCTTGCAATATTTGTTGGGGATTGTGTGAGGACCTGTATCTCCCTTACGTTGACCCTCCTATTAGCCTATTCAAGTCTGTGCTTCAAGGGGTTGATGTATGTCCTCTATGCTCGACCCAACAATCGTATTAAGGATGCTTCGACTTCTTATAAAGGTTGGAAGAGGAGTTAATTTTTTTCTCTTCAAGGAATGGGTGGCCAATCAACTTGGATTGGTCCAATCGGAGGTTTTTCAATATCACCTCGAGGTTCTACTGGTCGGAAAAGAGTAGTTTCGCCTACTATCTCTAGCCTTATTCGAGCCCATTGCCATCCTTCAGATGAGCGAGCAGTGGCTCGTGAACATGGGCCTAAGCCTAGCTCCTCGGGATAAGAAGTTGAAGTTTCGTTTTTAAGGATTCATTCTAGTTGGCCAACTTATGACTCATCCTTTGCAGACATGGATCTTCAAGGGAGTATTTTGGAGCTCAACACTTGCCGTTGAGGTGGGTGAACAAAGAGTGTTGTTTTTCGACCTGGGTTGGCCTAGGCCCATAGAGAGGAAGAGGTCGGTACCTGATACGTTACTAAAGGGAGGGGGGCCATCGGGCCCTCACGTCGGATAGAAGCTCGTGCCAGTTCCTCCCCCTCAGTGGAGGCGTGAGGAACGTCACTCAAGGGGCGCTTCCATAAGATCTGACTCCTGCTCAGGGAATTGGAGGGCAGAGGTGCAGCAAGCCTGAGCCCCAGCAGTCGCAATAACAACAACCACAGTAGCTTGCCCCTAGTGCTTCCTCGAGCGATTCATGGGTGGTACCATCGACCATCCCTTGTGGTCCACTGCCCTCGTCAATGATGGGAATCCGTTGATGTGGGTGGTTGATGGAAAAAGGGGACATCTGCGTCCCCAACTGGAACATGACGAATTATAATCGACCAAGGGAGGTTCCAAGGGAGGCCACCTCTTAGAACCGGTATCTCCTACACCCAGCCCTAGATAAGGGCCTCTATTTGAGGCCCACCAAAGATCTTATAGATGCATATTCGCATCTAGTCATGGTAAGTGTCGAACTTCTTTATAGATTTGTATTGTTTCATCTGGTCATGTTATTATAAGTATCTGGTCATGGTAAGATCTTTCAGATGTTTAACCTTGATGTACAATATATTTGTCTGCCTGGAACGTATTCAGAACAGGATGGAATTGTGTTATTTCATCTGGTCATGTTATTATATCATATAAGTTTGTAACTCAGCAATGTCAATTGATTATGTATATATTATCCTTTGACAGGCAAAGAGGATGGATGTTGTGGGGGGGAGAAACAGCTGGAGGACGGGGTCAATTGTTGTTGTTATGTCCCATCCTTTTCACTTTACAGGTAGAGCTTCTTATCATGAAGCCACTTTTGGTAGTTTTGTGGATCTAAACTAAAATTTGCCTAACTGATAAGCATTCCATTTTTACTATATCAAAGTGAATTAAACAGATTCTTTCATTTTGGTCATCGAATTCTATTTCCATTCCAGGAGCAAGGCATACCCTTGACTGACACTGTTCATGACACCAAATTCCTTGATTTCAGGGTTTTGAAGCATATGTCGGGATGTTAGTTGGTGCTGCTTCCGAGTGGCAGGCAATCTCAAGCTTTCTGTTGATTTTTGTTTTGTTTTCAGAGCATGCACTGTTCTCGTTCTAAGCAGTTCTGTAACCCTACCTCTACACCTTTTTTTTCAGGCAATAGTTTGCGGGATCTTCCTTATTGTGATGGCCGTGGCTAACTTCGTGAACACAATGCAGACACTGATGGAAAAATCAAGGGTAAAAGCAAGAGTTACGAGAAGCAAGAGCAAACAGGACATGGACCACTGAACCTCACTCACTACTTAACTTGAGATAGGGTTAGTCATGGTGATCCATGATTGATCTGGTCCTCGTAGATTATTTACTTAAACATAGATCTGGCAGCTCCAGTATTGTTCAATCTAAGATGTCTTGAAAGTTTGTATTTAAGTTTTCAGGTGATAGGGCCCTCCAAAGTTCTTAGTTTGAATTAGTTTTTACAAGATGCTTTTGCGTGTTTCTACGAGATGTTTTCTTGACTTGGCACGCAAACAAGTGTTGTGCAAAGTTAAAAGCAAATATTATTTATTTATTTAATTATCTATTATTTTCTTTAGCTCAACATTGTTCCTCTAAACATGGAATGCCAAGGTGGATCGTGGTCCTTTCCTCATTTATAGTTTTTATTGTCATTTTATAGTTGGTATTCTCACTAACACTTAAGTTGATCGTTTACATATTAGTTGCAACGATTTTTTATCACATAGGGTAATTATTCGGACAAAAAAAATTCTTATTTTGTGTAAAATCTTTTGATGAGAAAGTATTTTATTATTTGGCGTATGATTGATTATATTGACGCATGATTTAATTAATATTGAATTTATTGGCTTTTTTTAACAAGTTGAACGATTTTTATTTTTATTTCTTCTCTCGAAGCCTTCATATTGGTTTTTTCCCATAAAGAATTCTTTCTTTTAAATTTAGATATAAGTATTTTAATCACTCTTTTTTCGTTTCCTGTTTAAACCAGTTCAATTGAAATAATATTTTCCAATTGAACTAGTTTAATCAACTCAAATATTAAAAATAAATACATAAAATTATTTTAAAAGATAAATTAAAAAATAGTTTTTGATAAATTTTCATAAAGAACCCTCGTTGTAAAAATTCCTGCAGTTGGCCAAAGTAATCTTTAATAATTTTTTAAAATTATGTTCTTTTCACAGTTTTAATGAAACAACTAATATAATTAGATCAGCTCAACTTAGATTGGTCTAAAATAAATTATATTAAATAATCTATTCATTTATATCAAATATATTGTTAAAAATAATAAATATATATCTAAACTATATTAAATTATAAAAATAATATAATATAATAATTAATAAATTATATATTTAAAAATATAAAGGAAAGAGAAAAGTTGAAAGGCCTAGGACCATTATTTTCTATCTTTAAGTTTTTAGAATAATAATAGTTTTTAGAAAAATATGAAATAAATTCTCTAAATTAGAAAAGTTAAAATTTTAATCTATCTAGGAACGATGGAAAGCTTTCATAAAAAAATTCAAGTTGTTTTGACTAGGTTTTGACCCTAGTTACCTTGTTTCTGAATTGACCCCCAAAAAACAACGTAGATGGTTTTAAGGCCTTGGTTTTCTGGGACCAAATTTTTAGAATATATTTTCTAATCTATTTAGAAGCTTAAATACAAAACAAATATTTCATTGAAGCATCATATTTTGACAAAATTAGAAGAACTTGAAGAAAATACATAAAATTTCATAGTATTCAGATGTTAAAAAATTAAAAAAATATCAAATAAATTATCTAAAATATAAAAATATCTTATATGTCCATCTAGGTGCCATTCAATGGTGTCCTACAAGTTTCACCTTATTTTAACTAGGATTTGACAAACTCATTGTTTTTTTTTAGTTGACCCCAAAAACAATGTAGGTGATATAAGAGCTTAAATTTTGTTGACCAAATTTTTATGATCATTTTTTTTATCTATTTAGAAGCTCAAATGTTAGAAAACATCTTATGAATAAATAGTATTCTGGTGAAAATAAAAAAAATTAAGAAATTAAGAAACTTTTAAACTCCTTAATAGTTAAAAAACTCAAAAAAATCATAAAACAATTTTAAAATAAAAAGAGTTTCATATATGTCCATCTGGGTACAATTTATAGGTGTCCTAAAAATTTTAATAAATTTGATTAGGATTTGACCTAGTTATAGTATTTTTGAGTTAACCCAAAAATAATGTAAGTGAGACAAGCGTTTAGATTCTGTGAAACAAAGTTTTACAAAAGCTTTTCTACTTATTTAATAGTTCATATGTTAAAAAGTATCGCATGGATTCATCATATTTGTTAACAATTTAAAAAAGGGATAAATTATAATAAAATATAAATTATTCAAATGCTTAAAAACCTAGAAAAATGTCAAAAAATCTTTAACATAAAAAATATCATATATGTCCATTTGGGTGAAATTCAAATGTCTTACAAATTTCACTACATTTTTGACATAGTTACACTATTTTTGAGTTAACTAAAAAATAATGCAAGTGATAAGGGGTTGATGATAAGAATCCTAGAGTTCTATCGTAAAAGGAGGAGAAAAAATGATCACTATAGGGGATCGAGCCTCCTTGATCTCTTTAGGGGATCGACCCTCTTAGGGTTTCGGCTAATGACTAAAATCAAAATAGTTTTATTAATGTAAATAAGAGAGTTACATTGTTATTTATAATGCTCTACCAAGAGCCCTTCTAAACCTGGACTCTTACTAAGAGTTCTACTAAACTTGGACTCCTTATTAATAGACTCTTAGCCGACTCAACCATCTCCTAATTGACTTGACTGGACCGACCAATATAACTCGATAAGAAACATGACTTAATAGATAAGGACTGGACCCTATTAGGGTCCTATCAGACCCGTCCTCTTCAAATCAGCTTTGTTCTTAAGGCTGAGCATCTATTGCTGGTTACATGTGCCATGCAAGCTAATCACATGAGTGATGACACGTGTGACATGTTGTACAGTCTTTTTACAGTATTATTTATTAACATATTCTCATAATATTTATTGAATACATATATTGTGATGTTTTTGGTTCTGTGCAAAGAGAATCAGATCGTGATGAGATCACGATAATAAGACCAATTCGGCTTTAAATACAAATCCTAAATAATCCCGATCATAGGTTACTCGAGAGGGACATTGAGACAACCGGATAGACCGATGTACTGTATACTTGTCTATATGATGGAGGCGACTGATCTTATAGCCGCTTGTGTGGAGACACTAAGGATATATATAGTCTAGGTGCTCATTGGAGAATGAGTTCAGTTATTGATCCACTTACAACATACTATATAGTTAATGATACCATCGTCAGATAGCTATTTCGTAGTCCTAGTTGTGTATATGGTCCTTAGACTTGAGACACCAAGGATGCCTTGTTTGAGTATTCCTTACTTTGATGTCGGACTTACAGGTCTAGAAAGTTTTAAATCTGGTATAGTTAGCTATCGGGATTGGTAGCCAACCTTACGAATTTTATTGAGTGTCAATAGAGGATCACTCTCTCGGTATCATGAGAGGAATATCTCGTATGCTCTCGCTCAGGTAAATCCCTGATCAAATTGATCGAATTGAGAGAGGAGTTCACCAAGAGAATCTGATTAGAGCGATACTTAGGTAGATTTTGTACGTGGCTTGATAATACTATGCCCAATATATGGTCTCTGGGATGTTAGATGGATGAGGGACTATAGATACATGATAACTAAGGACAAACATGTCTAATGGATAAGATCCTCTGTACCGTCTGAGGACTATGATGAAGTAGCCTAGTATCTCCATAGTCAATAAGCCAAGTGAATTATTATGAGATAATAATTCACTGAGTTAAAAAGAGTTCTGACAGGGAGGACTCATGACCAGCTTGATATTGGGTTTAGAGGGTCACACATATATAGTGAATAATTTAGTGGATAGTGGATTCAAGAAAGATCCAATTAGCCCATATTCTCATTAGATGAGACCCAATATTGATGGGCTCCCTGCATGAGGCCCAATTAAAGGCTAGAGGAGATTATTGGATAGAGATCCAATAATCCAAGGTTAGTGGGAAAGTGGATGAAGATCCAATACTCACTAAGATAGAATTCCTTAGGAGCCCTTGTGGTTCTACAAATACATCTACAAATTTAGAGATTAAGGAAAGGGCAGCAGAAGTTTGATCTAGCATCTTTGGTGCTTCTTCTTCTATGCCCTGTAATTGTACTAAAAAAACTCATGTCTTTTGGAGCACTCTCCGCTGGTTGGTGATGGTGGTGATCTTGCCTCCATGTTTACCTTTTAGGATCACCTATCTTCCATTAATAAAAAACTTCATAATAAGCTTAAAAAAGTTTTAGAAAACATCACATAGGGTTGTCAACCAATGTCGGGCACCACTTCATAGTCTTCTAAGGGCCACAAAAAGAAGTACATAATTACTTCCTGGTCTCACATAATCAGTTTAACTTTGAGCATTTGTTATTGCAAGTTAATATTCGATCATCTGCTACCTTTACCTTGAATTTGTTGCACTCTTTGATTTGGTAGGCTAACTGGGCAACAACCTTGTTTTCCATAAAATTATTAGTGCTACCTATATCGATTAGAATTGTTACCGGTTGATGCTTTATAAATCCTCCAATCTTCATTGTTTGCGGGTTGAAGTAGTCGGCTAAGGCATGTACAGTGCTGGTGATCGATTTTGCCTCTTCTTCCATATCTTCATCTTCGAAGCTTGGATCCCTATCTTCGGCTTGTGGTTCTTCCTCAATCGGTTCAATCATCAGAAATTTCCCTTGTTTGCAGCGATGATCTCTACTCCAATATTCGTCGTAGTGCTAATATAGTCCTTTGGTTGATCTTTCTTGGAGTTCTTCTCTGGTAAGCCTATTTGGTGTAGGGTTTTGGTTGGCAACAAGTGGGGCCGACGACTTACTTGATGTTGGTTTGTTCATGCTCTTGGCCCTGCGGTTGTCCATGTTGAGCCTTTCTTTGTGTATGCGAGCAAATGATATAGCAACCATCAAGGTATGTGGTTGGCAGGCTTTAACTTCACATCGAATATTCGAGTTTAGTCCTTTGATGAATGTTCATAATAATTGTTTCTCAGACCAATCTCAGGTTTGGTTTGAAAGGTACTCGAATATGCTATGGTATTCTTATATGGTGGAAGTCTAGCGGATTTTGGTGAATAGTCCATCCATATTCTCATACTCCGATGGTTCAAAAGGCCACTCTTGAATTGCTCCCACGAGGGTACTCCATGAGTGTGTTCATACCAATCGTACTACTGGATTGCATCCCCTTCGAGTTGCACAGAGGCTATGTCCATATTAGATTCTTTCGGGGTCCTGTGAAAATGAAAAGAAATTTTAGCCTATGAGATCCAACCAATTTGGGTCTCCATCTTCCCATATGGGGAACTCTACCCTTGTGCATGGATATCTTGTGTCCTGCCCTTCATCATATTTTTCAAATCGACTCTCCTTGATGTTGGAACTTTTACCATGTTGAGATTTGTTGGGGTTCTCTGCTAGACTTCTTCTGAATTCGTTGAGGAAGTCTTGCCACATTTCTTCCATGCCGACCTTGAAGGCTTTAAACTTTGTGTCTATTGCATAATTTGTGGGCATCGCGTAGGATTGTAGATCAGTGATGTTTAGTTTTTTTTTTTTTTTTCTATTATCGAGTTAGGGGCATGAGTTTGCAACGCAGTAAGGATGCGAGAGGGGGCAGCTGTAACTTGGGCTAGGTAGCAATAGTGGCAACAACAAGGAATGAAGGGGCAACTACAATCTAGGGTTTGGATGGTAGTAGTGGCAGCAGCAAGATGATGAAGGAGACAACTCAATATAGGATTTAGATGGCAGCAGTAAGAAGATGAGAGGGGTAGCTGTAGTCTAGGGTTTATATGGCAGCAGTGACAGCAACAACGGTGATAGTGGTTGCAGATGGTGGCAGTAGTTGCAAATGGTAAGGGCGATGGTGAGGATGAGGAATGGCAACAATAGGAGCGTCAAAGAACGTCGCTCTGATACAAGATGATAGGAATCCTAGGGTTCATTGTAGAAGAAGTGGGAGATAAACTATCACTATAGGGGATCGAGCCTCCTTGATCTCTATAGTGTTGGTTACAGGTGCCCTGCAAGCCATGTGATTGATGGCACGTGTGACACGCTATGTGATCTTTTTGCTTATGATAATTATTGGCATATTTTTATATTATATTATCTGTTGCATATATATTGTGATGTCCTTGGTTCTATGCAATAAGAATCGGATTATGATGAGATCACGATAATGAGATCGTTTCACCTCTAAACACAGATCCTAAATAATCCCGGTCATAGGTTACTCGAGAGGGACATCAAGATAACCAGACAGACCGGTGTACTATATACTTATCCATATGATGGAGGTGACTGGTCTCATAGCCACTTGTGTGGAGACATTAAGTATATAGTACATGTGCTTATTGGAGAATGAGTTTACTGATTGATCTGCTTATGAAATGATGTATGGTTAATGATACCTAATGTCAGACAGCAATTCCATAGTCCCAATTGTGTATCTGGTCCTTAGACTTCAGACACCAAGTATGCCTTATATGAGTACTCCTTTCTTTGACTCCAGACTTACAGGTTTAGAAAGTTTCAGATCTGGTAAAACTGGTTATCGAGATTGGTAGCCAACCTTACAAAGGCAATTGAGTATCAATAGAGGATCATCCACTCTCGGTATCACGAGAGGAATATCCCATATGTGCTTGCTCAGATAAATCCCTGGCTAGGGTCATTTGGATTGAGAGAGAAAGAATTCTCCGGGAGAATCTGATTAGAGCGAGACTATGACGAATTTCGTATGTGACCTGACAGTACCATATCCAATATACGGTCTCTGGGATATTAGTTGGATGAGAGATTATATATACATGGTAACTGTGGACAGATAGGTCCGATGGATTCGATCCCCTTGTACCGTCTGGGGACTATGGCGTAGTGGCCTAGTATGTCCATAGTCAATGAGTCGAGTGAATTATTATGAGGATAATAATTTACCATATCAGAAAGAGTTCTGATGGGAGTGACTCACGGCCAGCTCGTTATCGGGCTTAGTGGGTCACAAATATACAGTGGATTCTTCAGCAAATAGAGGAATGGATAGAGATCCAATTAGCCCCTATTCTCATTAGATGAGATTCTATGCTGATGGGCTCCTTGATTAAGGCCCAATTAGAGGCCTAAGGAGATTATTGGATAAAATCCAATAATATAAGGTTAGTGAGTAATTGGATAGAGATCCAATACCCGCTAAGGAAGAAGCCCTAGAATTTTTTGGTGGCTCTCTATAAATAAGAGGGGAGACTTATGGTTGACGGGCTGCAACTTTAGCCACCACCTCCTATTCTCCTCCTCCCTCTATGCAAGAGTTGCTAGATCAGATAGGAGGAGTTTCATTACAGAGATCTATCGTGTGGATACCGTTAAAGAGGAGGACGTTTGACCTTCTTAATCTTCTCCATCCGGATCTGAAATATAGGGATATATGATCTCCCTAGGTAAAATCAATCTCTCACACATTGTGGTTTTCCAATTTTTACGATTTTTCTCGTGACCCTAATCTTTTGCATGATGATTTGATCTGCGTGGGAAACTAATTTTTTATTTTGATTTACGTTGCACATGTGATGCTCCCGTTGAGGTTTCTCAACAATGGTATCAGAGCCAAGGTTTTCGAGTGAAAGATTGGTTTTAAACTGCATGTGATGAGATTGAGTCGTGTAGAATCATTCTACGCATTCTTGCTGCATTTTCGCAACAAACGCAGCGATGAAAGGGGTGGCTGGCCACGGCCAGGCCCCTCGCAGGGGCGGCCAGCCATGGCCAAGCCACCTATAGGGGTGGTCGGCCACGGCCAAAGCCCTTTACAGGGGCAGCCGCCAGCAATCGCGGCCGCCCTCGGGCATGGTTGGCGCCTATGGGGGTGGTGCTTGCGGGCGTAGGCACCACCCGCGGTGAGGCCGCAAGTGGCAGCCCCACGGCCATGGATGCCGCCTGCAAGGGCGGTCATTGGTAGGAACGGTCGCCAGTAGGAGCAGCGCCCGTGCAAGGTGGCACTGCTCGCCCGCGAGGTGCCGCCCGAGGGCAGTGGCGCTTGCCGCAGGGGCGACTGCCCACACCGACGGCGTGCAGCGCTACTCCCCGCGGCAACGCAAAGGGGGCAAGAGGGGTTAGGGCATTCTTTTTTAGAAAAGGACTATTTTACCCCTGTGAATTGGGAAAATTATGAGCATTATCCTTCTGTACAGAATTTCCAAAATATCCTCAATAATTCTGAAAATTTCGTGGACTGTCCTCTCATCTAGAATTACGAAGATGCCCTTGACAATTTTAAAAATTTCGAACATATCTTGATTTCCAAAAAAATAATTAATTAAATAGTTTAATTAATTATTATATATCTAGTAATCCTATATATGATGTGATGTACATATGATGTATAATGTGGATGGATGATTATGAGTCATGTGTTGTGATGTGTGTAATTATGATTATTATTATTATTGGAGCCTACGAGCCTCTGTTGTTCTCGTTTATTGTCTGGCCTACGTGCTTGTGATTATTTGTAATTACATGGAGATACGCGACGGGAGCGTGGAGGTGACAACGGGACCCACGATGCCATGGCAGGAGATCACGATTCATGGTGATGCGATGATCTTGATATTGACATTGTAAAATCTCCAGGTTATGCGGTATTAGAAAAGGACTATAGATTATATGGGTATAGGGTAAAACAACATCAAAGGCTAAGAAACTTTAGCAGAGATTCACATATTGACTTTATTTTCTTGCCCAATAAGGTTGTTGTTTGAGAACTCAGTGCCCAATAAGGTTGTTGACTAGAACAGGTTTTAAAATAGATATAAATGTTTAGGCACTGGATATATTGTTGTAAGTTAAAATTATCAGTCATCGATTCTGTATTGAACACTTAAATACTGGAAACCCCTGATCGAGAAGTTGATTCCTAGCTTGCATTTTCAGTCATATGGATTTGTTGTGTATCTCTGTATATCTCTGTGTAAACTTGTATTTTGCATTCTATCTTTGCTTTAACTAGTCAAAGTTGGACTATGAATGAGTATATAGATGTCTGTTTATAAGGAATGAATATAATCTCAGTTATTCATAAAGCAAGATGCTAATTAGGTTGCTTAATTAGGATTTAAGAGTAGGACAGTTAAACTAAGATATGTTAGATGCTTTACTATTGTAAGTTCTTGGTTAAGCTAAGGTCAAGTGCTTAAGATCATTGATGTCAAGGTGCACTTTCAATGACTGTCCTTCAAAGTGGCACATTTAAAATTCAACAACTCAACTAAATGTTTTCAGAATATTATCAATTAAATATATAAATAGAAAATTGTTGGTTTTGGTAATGGAATGTCAAGTAAATGCAAAGACTTTTTATGGTTAAACCAATCAAGTTTTCTAGGTTGGTCATCTGAATCATTTCTCCCGTGATTCATAATCCACATTATCATGAGTGGTTTTTCATGTATTGGATTTGGTGAGAAAAAAATTGTTATCAAGATGAGTATTACCATGGTTTGATGTAACGTTCGATACATTACGAAATGGGTTTTATGTATCAGTCTGCTGGTGATTGGTACATGGATCAACCCATTTTAGGTGGTACACTATTAGTGGGGTGTATCAGACGATATGCCTCTTTTATCACTCAATAAAACCGAAACTTGACCTTTATCGATTGATAAGGGTTAGTAATAGTCGGTTTCGATCATCTTGATCTCCTCTCAGGTCAAACCAAGTCCCAATGATCAAAATTGACTGTTGGGACCTATTTTGGCTCTTTAAATCCTTCTCGCTTTCCTCTCTCACTTAATTTCACGCTCATTCTCAGTCTCGCTCTCAGTCATTCATTTTTTTCATCCTTATAACCTAAAATTTATATTCATTTACAGTTTAGATATTCTTTATTCATATCTAAATATAATTTATATATGAAGAGATTAAGGAAAAAAAACCTAAAATAGGGATTTTTAAATTTTTGGCTATTTGTCGACCATTTTTCGAGATCACTAATACGTACAGATGTGCAACACTATATATTGAGATGTACTGATTCGTTCGATATGATTGGTCTGTCACATCCTTAATTGGGATTGCTTGAGGTATATGACACCCAAGCGATATTCTTTTGTATAGGTTAATCTCGTTTGGTCCACAAAAGAACATGCATAGAGATGAGAAGGTTAGAAAGGTAGGAGAATCTGAGCAGATCCAGATGTGATCTTACAACTGATCATATGTTAGACCCGCTTGCGACGAGGGGGAATGTGGCGAAATTGTCACTTGTCACGTGGTCATTACATAGACCATGAGGGATTTAGCGTGATCTCCTTGACGTTCCGAATAATCATTGCGTTGTTAGGATCGCGCCACATGTCTTGGAGTGCGTCAGATGATACCACGTGTCTCTTCTTCTTCGAGGCATTCGGGAGCCGAATGGGCTATCGGCCAAAGGAAACGCTGCCCTTGACCCCTTTAAATAGTGTCCTGCAGCAATAGTGGCTCCTTACCTCTGTTTGCAACTTGGACACTCTTGGACAACAATCTTAAAGCCATTAACACAACAACTTAAGGTCTCCGATGTCGTCCTTAACTTCTCTTACTCTCTAGACTTGGGGGGGTCACCGGTCCAATCACTAGCCCCAGTGTTGGTGACGGAAGCTTCAACCTCAAAAGGAGGTGAGTCAACTACTCTGATGGAGGTTCCCCCCCAACCCCCTCGCCGCCCCCGACCAACCCCCCCCCCACCCAAGAGAATTATCTTGCAACATGGCTCCACCACCTATAGCGGAGTCCTTTGGCTCGAACTCAATAATGTTGACCTTCGATCTGGAGATGCTTTGTGAGGTGTGCCATGTACTAGTCAAGTTCAAGCTCGTGCTTGCTCGGTCGGGTGACCAAACTTATGTGTTGCATCACATGTTTTGCACAAGCACAAATGAACTAGAGGAGGGGCTTCGCTTCCACCTTACCCTTTTTTGTCACAACTTTCAAGTTTTGGAAGTTCTCTCCTGCCTAGATGGTGCCGAATTCGTAGTGCTTTCTTGCAATATTTGTTGGGGATTGTGTGAGGACCTGTATCTCCCTTACGTTGACCCTCCTATTAGCCTATTCAAGTCTGTGCTTCAAGGGGTTGATGTATGTCCTCTATGCTCGACCCAACAATCGTATTAAGGATGCTTCGACTTCTTATAAAGGTTGGAAGAGGAGTTAATTTTTTTCTCTTCAAGGAATGGGTGGCCAATCAACTTGGATTGGTCCAATCGGAGGTTTTTCAATATCACCTCGAGGTTCTACTGGTCGGAAAAGAGTAGTTTCGCCTACTATCTCTAGCCTTATTCGAGCCCATTGCCATCCTTCAGATGAGCGAGCAGTGGCTCGTGAACATGGGCCTAAGCCTAGCTCCTCGGGATAAGAAGTTGAAGTTTCGTTTTTAAGGATTCATTCTAGTTGGCCAACTTATGACTCATCCTTTGCAGACATGGATCTTCAAGGGAGTATTTTGGAGCTCAACACTTGCCGTTGAGGTGGGTGAACAAAGAGTGTTGTTTTTCGACCTGGGTTGGCCTAGGCCCATAGAGAGGAAGAGGTCGGTACCTGATACGTTACTAAAGGGAGGGGGGCCATCGGGCCCTCACGTCGGATAGAAGCTCGTGCCAGTTCCTCCCCCTCAGTGGAGGCGTGAGGAACGTCACTCAAGGGGCGCTTCCATAAGATCTGACTCCTGCTCAGGGAATTGGAGGGCAGAGGTGCAGCAAGCCTGAGCCCCAGCAGTCGCAATAACAACAACCACAGTAGCTTGCCCCTAGTGCTTCCTCGAGCGATTCATGGGTGGTACCATCGACCATCCCTTGTGGTCCACTGCCCTCGTCAATGATGGGAATCCGTTGATGTGGGTGGTTGATGGAAAAAGGGGACATCTGCGTCCCCAACTGGAACATGACGAATTATAATCGACCAAGGGAGGTTCCAAGGGAGGCCACCTCTTAGAACCGGTATCTCCTACACCCAGCCCTAGATAAGGGCCTCTATTTGAGGCCCACCAAAGATCTTATAGATGCATATTCGCATCTAGTCATGGTAAGTGTCGAACTTCTTTATAGATTTGTATTGTTTCATCTGGTCATGTTATTATAAGTATCTGGTCATGGTAAGATCTTTCAGATGTTTAACCTTGATGTACAATATATTTGTCTGCCTGGAACGTATTCAGAACAGGATGGAATTGTGTTATTTCATCTGGTCATGTTATTATATCATATAAGTTTGTAACTCAGCAATGTCAATTGATTATGTATATATTATCCTTTGACAGGCAAAGAGGATGGATGTTGTGGGGGGGAGAAACAGCTGGAGGACGGGGTCAATTGTTGTTGTTATGTCCCATCCTTTTCACTTTACAGGTAGAGCTTCTTATCATGAAGCCACTTTTGGTAGTTTTGTGGATCTAAACTAAAATTTGCCTAACTGATAAGCATTCCATTTTTACTATATCAAAGTGAATTAAACAGATTCTTTCATTTTGGTCATCGAATTCTATTTCCATTCCAGGAGCAAGGCATACCCTTGACTGACACTGTTCATGACACCAAATTCCTTGATTTCAGGGTTTTGAAGCATATGTCGGGATGTTAGTTGGTGCTGCTTCCGAGTGGCAGGCAATCTCAAGCTTTCTGTTGATTTTTGTTTTGTTTTCAGAGCATGCACTGTTCTCGTTCTAAGCAGTTCTGTAACCCTACCTCTACACCTTTTTTTTCAGGCAATAGTTTGCGGGATCTTCCTTATTGTGATGGCCGTGGCTAACTTCGTGAACACAATGCAGACACTGATGGAAAAATCAAGGGTAAAAGCAAGAGTTACGAGAAGCAAGAGCAAACAGGACATGGACCACTGAACCTCACTCACTACTTAACTTGAGATAGGGTTAGTCATGGTGATCCATGATTGATCTGGTCCTCGTAGATTATTTACTTAAACATAGATCTGGCAGCTCCAGTATTGTTCAATCTAAGATGTCTTGAAAGTTTGTATTTAAGTTTTCAGGTGATAGGGCCCTCCAAAGTTCTTAGTTTGAATTAGTTTTTACAAGATGCTTTTGCGTGTTTCTACGAGATGTTTTCTTGACTTGGCACGCAAACAAGTGTTGTGCAAAGTTAAAAGCAAATATTATTTATTTATTTAATTATCTATTATTTTCTTTAGCTCAACATTGTTCCTCTAAACATGGAATGCCAAGGTGGATCGTGGTCCTTTCCTCATTTATAGTTTTTATTGTCATTTTATAGTTGGTATTCTCACTAACACTTAAGTTGATCGTTTACATATTAGTTGCAACGATTTTTTATCACATAGGGTAATTATTCGGACAAAAAAAATTCTTATTTTGTGTAAAATCTTTTGATGAGAAAGTATTTTATTATTTGGCGTATGATTGATTATATTGACGCATGATTTAATTAATATTGAATTTATTGGCTTTTTTTAACAAGTTGAACGATTTTTATTTTTATTTCTTCTCTCGAAGCCTTCATATTGGTTTTTTCCCATAAAGAATTCTTTCTTTTAAATTTAGATATAAGTATTTTAATCACTCTTTTTTCGTTTCCTGTTTAAACCAGTTCAATTGAAATAATATTTTCCAATTGAACTAGTTTAATCAACTCAAATATTAAAAATAAATACATAAAATTATTTTAAAAGATAAATTAAAAAATAGTTTTTGATAAATTTTCATAAAGAACCCTCGTTGTAAAAATTCCTGCAGTTGGCCAAAGTAATCTTTAATAATTTTTTAAAATTATGTTCTTTTCACAGTTTTAATGAAACAACTAATATAATTAGATCAGCTCAACTTAGATTGGTCTAAAATAAATTATATTAAATAATCTATTCATTTATATCAAATATATTGTTAAAAATAATAAATATATATCTAAACTATATTAAATTATAAAAATAATATAATATAATAATTAATAAATTATATATTTAAAAATATAAAGGAAAGAGAAAAGTTGAAAGGCCTAGGACCATTATTTTCTATCTTTAAGTTTTTAGAATAATAATAGTTTTTAGAAAAATATGAAATAAATTCTCTAAATTAGAAAAGTTAAAATTTTAATCTATCTAGGAACGATGGAAAGCTTTCATAAAAAAATTCAAGTTGTTTTGACTAGGTTTTGACCCTAGTTACCTTGTTTCTGAATTGACCCCCAAAAAACAACGTAGATGGTTTTAAGGCCTTGGTTTTCTGGGACCAAATTTTTAGAATATATTTTCTAATCTATTTAGAAGCTTAAATACAAAACAAATATTTCATTGAAGCATCATATTTTGACAAAATTAGAAGAACTTGAAGAAAATACATAAAATTTCATAGTATTCAGATGTTAAAAAATTAAAAAAATATCAAATAAATTATCTAAAATATAAAAATATCTTATATGTCCATCTAGGTGCCATTCAATGGTGTCCTACAAGTTTCACCTTATTTTAACTAGGATTTGACAAACTCATTGTTTTTTTTTAGTTGACCCCAAAAACAATGTAGGTGATATAAGAGCTTAAATTTTGTTGACCAAATTTTTATGATCATTTTTTTTATCTATTTAGAAGCTCAAATGTTAGAAAACATCTTATGAATAAATAGTATTCTGGTGAAAATAAAAAAAATTAAGAAATTAAGAAACTTTTAAACTCCTTAATAGTTAAAAAACTCAAAAAAATCATAAAACAATTTTAAAATAAAAAGAGTTTCATATATGTCCATCTGGGTACAATTTATAGGTGTCCTAAAAATTTTAATAAATTTGATTAGGATTTGACCTAGTTATAGTATTTTTGAGTTAACCCAAAAATAATGTAAGTGAGACAAGCGTTTAGATTCTGTGAAACAAAGTTTTACAAAAGCTTTTCTACTTATTTAATAGTTCATATGTTAAAAAGTATCGCATGGATTCATCATATTTGTTAACAATTTAAAAAAGGGATAAATTATAATAAAATATAAATTATTCAAATGCTTAAAAACCTAGAAAAATGTCAAAAAATCTTTAACATAAAAAATATCATATATGTCCATTTGGGTGAAATTCAAATGTCTTACAAATTTCACTACATTTTTGACATAGTTACACTATTTTTGAGTTAACTAAAAAATAATGCAAGTGATAAGGGGTTGATGATAAGAATCCTAGAGTTCTATCGTAAAAGGAGGAGAAAAAATGATCACTATAGGGGATCGAGCCTCCTTGATCTCTTTAGGGGATCGACCCTCTTAGGGTTTCGGCTAATGACTAAAATCAAAATAGTTTTATTAATGTAAATAAGAGAGTTACATTGTTATTTATAATGCTCTACCAAGAGCCCTTCTAAACCTGGACTCTTACTAAGAGTTCTACTAAACTTGGACTCCTTATTAATAGACTCTTAGCCGACTCAACCATCTCCTAATTGACTTGACTGGACCGACCAATATAACTCGATAAGAAACATGACTTAATAGATAAGGACTGGACCCTATTAGGGTCCTATCAGACCCGTCCTCTTCAAATCAGCTTTGTTCTTAAGGCTGAGCATCTATTGCTGGTTACATGTGCCATGCAAGCTAATCACATGAGTGATGACACGTGTGACATGTTGTACAGTCTTTTTACAGTATTATTTATTAACATATTCTCATAATATTTATTGAATACATATATTGTGATGTTTTTGGTTCTGTGCAAAGAGAATCAGATCGTGATGAGATCACGATAATAAGACCAATTCGGCTTTAAATACAAATCCTAAATAATCCCGATCATAGGTTACTCGAGAGGGACATTGAGACAACCGGATAGACCGATGTACTGTATACTTGTCTATATGATGGAGGCGACTGATCTTATAGCCGCTTGTGTGGAGACACTAAGGATATATATAGTCTAGGTGCTCATTGGAGAATGAGTTCAGTTATTGATCCACTTACAACATACTATATAGTTAATGATACCATCGTCAGATAGCTATTTCGTAGTCCTAGTTGTGTATATGGTCCTTAGACTTGAGACACCAAGGATGCCTTGTTTGAGTATTCCTTACTTTGATGTCGGACTTACAGGTCTAGAAAGTTTTAAATCTGGTATAGTTAGCTATCGGGATTGGTAGCCAACCTTACGAATTTTATTGAGTGTCAATAGAGGATCACTCTCTCGGTATCATGAGAGGAATATCTCGTATGCTCTCGCTCAGGTAAATCCCTGATCAAATTGATCGAATTGAGAGAGGAGTTCACCAAGAGAATCTGATTAGAGCGATACTTAGGTAGATTTTGTACGTGGCTTGATAATACTATGCCCAATATATGGTCTCTGGGATGTTAGATGGATGAGGGACTATAGATACATGATAACTAAGGACAAACATGTCTAATGGATAAGATCCTCTGTACCGTCTGAGGACTATGATGAAGTAGCCTAGTATCTCCATAGTCAATAAGCCAAGTGAATTATTATGAGATAATAATTCACTGAGTTAAAAAGAGTTCTGACAGGGAGGACTCATGACCAGCTTGATATTGGGTTTAGAGGGTCACACATATATAGTGAATAATTTAGTGGATAGTGGATTCAAGAAAGATCCAATTAGCCCATATTCTCATTAGATGAGACCCAATATTGATGGGCTCCCTGCATGAGGCCCAATTAAAGGCTAGAGGAGATTATTGGATAGAGATCCAATAATCCAAGGTTAGTGGGAAAGTGGATGAAGATCCAATACTCACTAAGATAGAATTCCTTAGGAGCCCTTGTGGTTCTACAAATACATCTACAAATTTAGAGATTAAGGAAAGGGCAGCAGAAGTTTGATCTAGCATCTTTGGTGCTTCTTCTTCTATGCCCTGTAATTGTACTAAAAAAACTCATGTCTTTTGGAGCACTCTCCGCTGGTTGGTGATGGTGGTGATCTTGCCTCCATGTTTACCTTTTAGGATCACCTATCTTCCATTAATAAAAAACTTCATAATAAGCTTAAAAAAGTTTTAGAAAACATCACATAGGGTTGTCAACCAATGTCGGGCACCACTTCATAGTCTTCTAAGGGCCACAAAAAGAAGTACATAATTACTTCCTGGTCTCACATAATCAGTTTAACTTTGAGCATTTGTTATTGCAAGTTAATATTCGATCATCTGCTACCTTTACCTTGAATTTGTTGCACTCTTTGATTTGGTAGGCTAACTGGGCAACAACCTTGTTTTCCATAAAATTATTAGTGCTACCTATATCGATTAGAATTGTTACCGGTTGATGCTTTATAAATCCTCCAATCTTCATTGTTTGCGGGTTGAAGTAGTCGGCTAAGGCATGTACAGTGCTGGTGATCGATTTTGCCTCTTCTTCCATATCTTCATCTTCGAAGCTTGGATCCCTATCTTCGGCTTGTGGTTCTTCCTCAATCGGTTCAATCATCAGAAATTTCCCTTGTTTGCAGCGATGATCTCTACTCCAATATTCGTCGTAGTGCTAATATAGTCCTTTGGTTGATCTTTCTTGGAGTTCTTCTCTGGTAAGCCTATTTGGTGTAGGGTTTTGGTTGGCAACAAGTGGGGCCGACGACTTACTTGATGTTGGTTTGTTCATGCTCTTGGCCCTGCGGTTGTCCATGTTGAGCCTTTCTTTGTGTATGCGAGCAAATGATATAGCAACCATCAAGGTATGTGGTTGGCAGGCTTTAACTTCACATCGAATATTCGAGTTTAGTCCTTTGATGAATGTTCATAATAATTGTTTCTCAGACCAATCTCAGGTTTGGTTTGAAAGGTACTCGAATATGCTATGGTATTCTTATATGGTGGAAGTCTAGCGGATTTTGGTGAATAGTCCATCCATATTCTCATACTCCGATGGTTCAAAAGGCCACTCTTGAATTGCTCCCACGAGGGTACTCCATGAGTGTGTTCATACCAATCGTACTACTGGATTGCATCCCCTTCGAGTTGCACAGAGGCTATGTCCATATTAGATTCTTTCGAGGTCCTGTGAAAATGAAAAGAAATTTTAGCCTATGAGATCCAACCAATTTGGGTCTCCATCTTCCCATATGGGGAACTCTACCCTTGTGCATGGATATCTTGTGTCCTGCCCTTCATCATATTTTTCAAATCGACTCTCCTTGATGTTGGAACTTTTACCATGTTGAGATTTGTTGGGGTTCTCTGCTAGACTTCTTCTGAATTCGTTGAGGAAGTCTTGCCACATTTCTTCCATGCCGACCTTGAAGGCTTTAAACTTTGTGTCTATTGCATAATTTGTGGGCATCGCGTAGGATTGTAGATCAGTGATGTTTAGTTTTTTTTTTTTTTTCTATTATCGAGTTAGGGGCATGAGTTTGCAACGCAGTAAGGATGCGAGAGGGGGCAGCTGTAACTTGGGCTAGGTAGCAATAGTGGCAACAACAAGGAATGAAGGGGCAACTACAATCTAGGGTTTGGATGGTAGTAGTGGCAGCAGCAAGATGATGAAGGAGACAACTCAATATAGGATTTAGATGGCAGCAGTAAGAAGATGAGAGGGGTAGCTGTAGTCTAGGGTTTATATGGCAGCAGTGACAGCAACAACGGTGATAGTGGTTGCAGATGGTGGCAGTAGTTGCAAATGGTAAGGGCGATGGTGAGGATGAGGAATGGCAACAATAGGAGCGTCAAAGAACGTCGCTCTGATACAAGATGATAGGAATCCTAGGGTTCATTGTAGAAGAAGTGGGAGATAAACTATCACTATAGGGGATCGAGCCTCCTTGATCTCTATAGTGTTGGTTACAGGTGCCCTGCAAGCCATGTGATTGATGGCACGTGTGACACGCTATGTGATCTTTTTGCTTATGATAATTATTGGCATATTTTTATATTATATTATCTGTTGCATATATATTGTGATGTCCTTGGTTCTATGCAATAAGAATCGGATTATGATGAGATCACGATAATGAGATCGTTTCACCTCTAAACACAGATCCTAAATAATCCCGGTCATAGGTTACTCGAGAGGGACATCAAGATAACCAGACAGACCGGTGTACTATATACTTATCCATATGATGGAGGTGACTGGTCTCATAGCCACTTGTGTGGAGACATTAAGTATATAGTACATGTGCTTATTGGAGAATGAGTTTACTGATTGATCTGCTTATGAAATGATGTATGGTTAATGATACCTAATGTCAGACAGCAATTCCATAGTCCCAATTGTGTATCTGGTCCTTAGACTTCAGACACCAAGTATGCCTTATATGAGTACTCCTTTCTTTGACTCCAGACTTACAGGTTTAGAAAGTTTCAGATCTGGTAAAACTGGTTATCGAGATTGGTAGCCAACCTTACAAAGGCAATTGAGTATCAATAGAGGATCATCCACTCTCGGTATCACGAGAGGAATATCCCATATGTGCTTGCTCAGATAAATCCCTGGCTAGGGTCATTTGGATTGAGAGAGAAAGAATTCTCCGGGAGAATCTGATTAGAGCGAGACTATGACGAATTTCGTATGTGACCTGACAGTACCATATCCAATATACGGTCTCTGGGATATTAGTTGGATGAGAGATTATATATACATGGTAACTGTGGACAGATAGGTCCGATGGATTCGATCCCCTTGTACCGTCTGGGGACTATGGCGTAGTGGCCTAGTATGTCCATAGTCAATGAGTCGAGTGAATTATTATGAGGATAATAATTTACCATATCAGAAAGAGTTCTGATGGGAGTGACTCACGGCCAGCTCGTTATCGGGCTTAGTGGGTCACAAATATACAGTGGATTCTTCAGCAAATAGAGGAATGGATAGAGATCCAATTAGCCCCTATTCTCATTAGATGAGATTCTATGCTGATGGGCTCCTTGATTAAGGCCCAATTAGAGGCCTAAGGAGATTATTGGATAAAATCCAATAATATAAGGTTAGTGAGTAATTGGATAGAGATCCAATACCCGCTAAGGAAGAAGCCCTAGAATTTTTTGGTGGCTCTCTATAAATAAGAGGGGAGACTTATGGTTGACGGGCTGCAACTTTAGCCACCACCTCCTATTCTCCTCCTCCCTCTATGCAAGAGTTGCTAGATCAGATAGGAGGAGTTTCATTACAGAGATCTATCGTGTGGATACCGTTAAAGAGGAGGACGTTTGACCTTCTTAATCTTCTCCATCCGGATCTGAAATATAGGGATATATGATCTCCCTAGGTAAAATCAATCTCTCACACATTGTGGTTTTCCAATTTTTATGATTTTTCTCGTGACCCTAATCTTTTGCATGATGATTTGATCTGCGTGGGAAACTAATTTTTTATTTTGATTTACGTTGCACATGTGATGCTCCCGTTGAGGTTTCTCAACAATGGTATCAGAGCCAAGGTTTTCGAGTGAAAGATTGGTTTTAAACTGCATGTGATGAGATTGAGTCGTGTAGAATCATTCTACGCATTCTTGCTGCATTTTCGCAACAAACGCAGCGATGAAAGGGGTGGCTGGCCACGGCCAGGCCCCTCGCAGGGGCGGCCAGCCATGGCCAAGCCACCTATAGGGGTGGTCGGCCACGGCCAAAGCCCTTTACAGGGGCAGCCGCCAGCAATCGCGGCCGCCCTCGGGCATGGTTGGCGCCTATGGGGGTGGTGCTTGCGGGCGTAGGCACCACCCGCGGTGAGGCCGCAAGTGGCAGCCCCACGACCATGGATGCCGCCTGCAAGGGCGGTCATTGGTAGGAACGGTCGCCAGTAGGAGCAGCGCCCGTGCAAGGTGGCACTGCTCGCCCGCGAGGTGCCGCCCGAGGGCAGTGGCGCTTGCCGCAGGGGCGACTGCCCACACCGACGGCGTGCAGCGCTACTCCCCGCGGCAACGCAAAGGGGGCAAGAGGGGTTAGGGCATTCTTTTTTAGAAAAGGACTATTTTACCCCTGTGAATTGGGAAAATTATGAGCATTATCCTTCTGTACAGAATTTCCAAAATATCCTCAATAATTCTGAAAATTTCGTGGACTGTCCTCTCATCTAGAATTACGAAGATGCCCTTGACAATTTTAAAAATTTCGAACATATCTTGATTTCCAAAAAAATAATTAATTAAATAGTTTAATTAATTATTATATATCTAGTAATCCTATATATGATGTGATGTACATATGATGTATAATGTGGATGGATGATTATGAGTCATGTGTTGTGATGTGTGTAATTATGATTATTATTATTATTGGAGCCTACGAGCCTCTGTTGTTCTCGTTTATTGTCTGGCCTACGTGCTTGTGATTATTTGTAATTACATGGAGATACGCGACGGGAGCGTGGAGGTGACAACGGGACCCACGATGCCATGGCAGGAGATCACGATTCATGGTGATGCGATGATCCGACGGAACCGATGATGATGAGATCAACAATCACAGGGCATGAAGATGCGCCGCTGCACACATAAATCCTATTGTGAGTGATTAGACCAATTGGCTCGAGCTTAATCATGTTATGTGACGGCTTATGATCATCCGTTGTGGCTTGTATATGTGATGTGTTATACATCTACTATATATATATATATATATATATATATATATATATATATATATATATATATATATATATATATATATATTTGCATACGATGTAGATATATATTAAATATGTATGTGTGTGACACGACATATTAGGAGACCGATACAAAACGAAAACCCCTCCTATGATAATATTAAGTCGGTAAGCATGAGACAATAAGATTGACCCACGTGGCCTTCCATCGTTATAGGAAAAAATTGAATCCCGACATAGGTTGAGTTGGTCGAGTCACTCGAGGCTTACTTATCTATGTGATCGAGTTCTTGCCTATGACATATAGATATCATCGGTGACCTGAGGATATGGTATGACTTGGTCAAGCAATCGAGAGCATATCCATCGGATCAGACTCATCTTGTAACGATGATGATGACTTAATTGAACTTCATGGTTGGTCGAGCAGTCGAGACCATGATGATTCGGAGGCCGAACATGATGTGAATCACAAGGAGTTGTCTACATTTTAGGCTTAGTGTAATTGGTCGAGTCCCTTAAGGTTGCATTAAGACGTCAATTGGATCCCGATCCCCACTAGGAGTCTACCAGAGACTTTCGTCTCATGTGTTGAGGGTGTCGCATGATTCACTTGGAAAATAGTGGGAGTATATTAAGATAGAAGTCCATATCTTAATTAGTATTTTTTGTAAAATTTGCATGTTATTTATTTACGTTATATCTTGTTTGTCGCTTGCAAAACTCCTATGTGGCATACTTGATGTCAACCGCTTCATTGGTCCAAATGCTTCGTAATTTAAGAATTATTCTCATGAAAGAGAAAATCGTATATGTCCTTAACACGATTGTGCCCACGCTAGAGGAAAGGACAAGCGAGGATGAGATCGCTCACTTTGTGAAGTATAAAGATAGTCCTAAAGGATAACCTATATATTGATCTTATACTTCAGTCCCTACTAGATTTCTTTTCTCACTTCATCATGAATTTTAACATGAGTAAGTTTGAGGTAACTCTCCCTGAGCTCCTCAATATGTTGAGGGAAGGTGAGAGTGCCATCAAGAAGGAGAAGCCAATTCTCTATATTGGTGAGACCAAAAAGAAAAAGAAGGTCAGCAAGACCCTTAAGAAGGGCAAGGACAAAAAAGGACTAGGTAAGACAAAGGTTGCCAATAGAGACCTGATAAAGGACAAAGGACAGTGCTTCCACTGCGGCCAAGATGGACATTGAAAGAGAAACTGTAAGGACTACCTTGCAGAGAAGGTGAGATAGAAGCTTGGAGAAGCTTCAAGTATATTCATAATTAGTCTCCACTTGTTAGATTTTCATGATTACACATGGGTATTGGATACCGGGAGTGCTTATCATATTTATAATTAATTATAGGTTCTGGCAAGACTTAGGATATTAGCTAGAGGCGAGATGGACCTCAAGATGGGCAATGGAGCAAGAGTTGCTGCAATTGCTGTTGGGGAGGTCATCCTACATCTGCCTGGTGAAGTTATTATTGCATTAGATCCATGCTATTTTGTCCCTTCCATTATTAAAAATATTATTTCTATCTCTTGTTTGATAATTAGTGGATATAAATTAGTTTTTGAGAATAATAGTTGTTCAATAATTATAGATGATGAGATCATCACTAGAGGGACCCTTATAAATGGCTTATATGTGTTAGACACTTCTCCACACATCATGAATATAAATATGTCTAAGATGAAAAGAGATGAGGTAAATAATACATACCTATGGTATTGTAGGCTAGGTCATATGCATGAGGAAAAAATTCAAAAGTTGCTGAAGGATATTTAGATCTATTTGACTATGAGTCTTATGCAACTTGAGAACCTTGCCTTCGTGGGAAGATGACCAACTCTCCTTTGTCAGGAAAAAGTTTCTTCCTTGTATGGGTTGCCACGTGGTTGCTCTGTAATAGTAGTCATGCCTTCTTTTGGAGTGAGGGCTGTCCTCTGATAAAATCTCTAGTGGTCTGAGCCCGATCTGAGTCCGAGGTGGGTAGGAGTGGTGATTTTTTGGGGCCCATTTTCACTTCTTCATGCTGTTGACCATCTTGCATGAGGATGGTGCTGACCCCCACTTTGGATATGTCTACTATAATAATAAACATCTGGCCACGATTTGGTGTGGACGACTTCGTGGCCGTAAGGGCTATAGTTCCACTCGACCAAGGTGGTGCATCATTCTTTATAATGAGAGGGATAATGTTCATGCTTCGTTGAGTCCTACAAATGATCCTTCCCCTTTTTTGATTTCGCCACTAGAGGGGCTCAATTTTCTCGTGGTCTTGGGCCGTAGATCAGAGGTTATCATCAAGGAAGTCTTTAAGCATCATGGTCTGATCCTGGGGAAAGTCGTGAAAGTCACCTGAGATCTGGAAGTGCTGCAACAACAACCATGGTGAGTTCAACATGATGTAACACTTTATAAGTAGCTTATCTCCGGGGAAAAAAATATAGGGACGTGTCGTAGTGAGAAATAAACATGGCCGAACAATTAGTGTCTCTATTATCTCTTGGACAACCCTTTTATCTTCGACCTTCTGAGATTGTATGAAGCAATATGGTCGAGCAACAACTGGAAGAAGTTTAGACCTGTTTAGCATAGGGGGGTCGGCCAGCTTTAGAGGAGGTAGTTGCTAGTTACAGGTGCCTTGCAAGCCAATCACGTGAGTGATGACACGTGTGACACGTTGTGTGATCTTTTTGCTTATGATTAATATTGACATATTCTCATATTATCTGTTACATATATATTGTGATATCCTTGGTTCTGTGCAATGAGAGTTAGATCGTGATGAGATCATGATAATGAGATCGATTCACCTTTAAACACAGATCCTAAATAATCTCGATTATAGGTTACTCAAGAGGGACATTGAGATAGCCAGACATATCGATGTACTATATACCCGTCCATATGATAGAGACGACTGGTCTAATAGCCACTTATGTAGAGACACTAAGGATATAGTATAGGTGCTCATTGGAGAATGAGTTCACTGATTCATTCGCTTATGAAATGCTGTATAGTTAATGATACCTAATGTCAGACAGCGATTTCATAGTCCCAGTTGTGTATCTGGTCCTTAGACTTGAGACATCAAGGATGCCTTGTATGAGTACTCTTTTCTTTGATGCCAGACTTACAGTTTTGGAAAGCTCTAGATCTGGTACAACTGGTTATCAGGATTGGTAGCTAACCTTACAAAGACAATTGAGTGTCAATAGAGGATCATCCACTCTCGGTATCACGAGAGGAATATCTCATATGTGCTTGCTCAGATAAATCCCTTGCCAGGGTCATTCAGATTGAGAGAGGAGTTCTCTAGTAGAATCCGATTAGAGCAAGATAAATTGATTTCGTATGTGACCTGATTGTACCATATCCAGTATACGATCTCTGGGATATTATTTGGATGAGGGATTATAGATACATGATAACTGTGGACAGACAAGTCCGATGGATTTGATCCCCCCTGTACCGTTTGAGGACTATGCCATATTGGCCTAGTACATCCATAGTCGATGAGTCAAGTGAATTATTATGGGGATAATAATTTCCTATATCAGAAGGAGTTCTGATGGGAGTGACTCACGGCCAACTCGGTATCGAGCCTAGAGGGTCACATACATATGGCGGATGCTTCAGCGAATAGAGAATTCGATGAAGATCCAATTGACCCCTATTCTCATTAGATGAGACCCTATGTTAATGAGCTCCTTGATTAAGGCCCAATTATAGGCCTAAGGAGATTATTGGATAGAGATACAATAATGCAAGGTTAGTGGGTTATTGGATGGAGATCCAACACCCACTAAGGAAGGAGCCCTAGGGTTTTGGTGGTTCTCTATAAATAGGAGGGGAGACTCATGGTTGATAGACTGCAACTTTAGCCACCACCTCCTATTCTCCTCCATCCCTCTGTGCAAGAGTTGCGAGATTAGATTAGAGGAGTTTCACCGCAGAGATCCATCGTGTGGATACCGCTAGAGAGGAGGACGCTTGACCTCCTTCATCTTCTCCTTTCGGATCTGGAATACAGGGATATATGATCTCCCTATGTAAAATCAATCTCTCACACATCGCAGTTTTATCAGTTTTTACATTTTTCTCGCGACCCCAATTGTTTGCACGACGATTTGATATGCGTGGGAAGCCGATTTTGTTTTTTGATTTCCGTTGTGCATGTGATGCACTAGCTGAGGTTTCCCAACAGTAGTCGGCTCGGTTGGGTGGAGACGCCCAAAAATTCAGCAAGCTATGGGAGGGGTTTTTTATCTTCAATTTTATGAAACTCTTGAATTTGAATTGGGAAACCATTGGATTCTTCTTTTGGTACCCCCTCTAAGTGTGGTGTTGTGGTTGTAGTCGCTGGACTCCCTCATAGAATCACCTACTTTCTTTTTCTGAAAAATTTTATGGTTCGCTTCGAAAATTTCCAGAAATCATCTCCAATTATGGACAACCAATCAATGCCAAACACTATATCAAAACCATCAAGAGGGAGGAGGAAAAAATTAGCACCTACATCTTGCTCCTGTAGGATCAGTTTTACCCGCGGGCACTTCTAGTTGCACTTCAGAATTTGGCCGTTAGCTATTTTGACTTCGAACCCATTGAAATCTTCTTTTTGGAGCATTAAGTGGGCAGCAACCTTACTGCTCATGAAGTTGTGTGTGCTCTCGGCGTCGATGATGATGATGATGGACTACTGCCCGAGAAACACTTCGATCTTCAATTTTTGTAGGTTGGTGTAGCCGACTAAGGTAGGGACCGTGCGGGTGGCCGATTGTAGTGTATCTTGCTCCTTGGGCTCGAGAGTCGTATCTTCAAGTTTGGGTTCTTCAGTGGACGCAATCATCAATGATGTCTCCTTTTTATATTTGTGTTCTAGGCTCCATAATTTATCACAACACCCACATAGGCCCTTTGTCGATCCGTCATGAAGGTCTTCTCTTATTAATTTCTGTGGCGGAGGGGGTCGGCTAATAGTAGGAGGAGGTGAAAGCTTTGGTGCCGCTGGTCGGGGAGCAACTCTAGTCTTCTGAGCTTCATAGTTCAATCGCTCCTCTTGATGTCGCGCAAAGGAGATTGCTGCCTTAAGCATGTACAACTGTCGTGCTTTAACTTCTTCCTGAATCTTCAGCTTCAAGCCCTCAATAAAAGTCCTCAATATCTATTTTTTAGACCAATCATAAGTTTGATTACATAACCTTTCAAACCTGGTTTGGTACTCTTGAATGGTGGAGGTTTGACGAATCATCGCTAGTTCTTCGCTAAGGTTATTTTTACAATCCAAATTTGCATCGCGTTGTGATCTTATTGGGCTCGATGATCGGCCCAATCTAAACTCCTCAAAGAGAGCACATAATTTAACATCCATATGCATCTCAAGAGCCTCCAATTTGGCTTCGAATAAGCCCACCGATGTCATAACGTAAGGATCTCTAACCTGTCAAATCAAATTGATTAAAGAGTGTAGCTGTAATCTTCAGGTTGAAGGCAGCAATGGCGGTGTTGTCGGTGCTGCGGTGGTCAAGTCTCTAAGTGGAGGATGACAACCAAGGGTAGCAGCAATGGTGGAGGAAGAAAATGGCAGCAGTAACGTCGGCTGTGGTCCTTCGGTGATGCTGCAATGTTGACGCTGCAATATCGTCGAGGTTATGATTTTTTAGGTGGTTGATATTTATTAGATGGCAGCCAAGAGATATGAGTCAAAAGGCAGCAGCGATGGCGGAGGAAGAAGAGGGCAGCAGTAACATCGACTGCGGTTGCGGTGTGACTTTGTGGCTACAGGTGGCGTCGGTTGCAGCAAGGGTGCGGCTGCAATAGGAGGAAGATAGGGCAACGATGTACACGACTATTGCAGAGGAGGGCAATAGTGGTATAGAGTGAGAGACAGCTGCTGTTATGTTTAATTTGTTGCTGGCTGCGATCAAGATAGTTGGCAGCGAACGATTATTGCGGGTTGCGATGTAAACAAATTGCAGCGAAAGATCGCTGCTGGTAGCTTTTTGCCGCAAGGATTGCTGTTGGCTGTGATCAAGGAGGATGGCAGCAAGAGGTTGCTGCAGCATTGGGCAATGAAAGATGTGTGCTGAGATTGAAGGGATAAGGGAGATTGGGCAGCTGAAATGTTGGTGAACCGAAGGCTTCGATTTTTGGGTGCGGTTTGTGGCTGTTTTGGGTGCGATTTGGGGCTACGGTTTTATGGAGTTTAGGCTACAAATTGGTGTGGTTTTAGGATTGTGATTGCAGTAGATGAAGGTTAGGAAAATAGATTTTAGATCTGGGATAGATGGCAGCAAAGGCAGGTGTCTCAGTAAGGAAAGTTGGCTAAAAAGGTAAGTGGATCAATAAGGAAGTAGGCTGCGGTTAGGGCTGATTTGGGTGGCTGTTTGGTTTCAGTTTAGGGTAGGGTTTTTGAAGGGTTTTTGGTGAGGATGGTAGGGTTTTGAGATGAGGAAAAGAGAGTCCAAAATCTCACAAAAAAATAACACTCAAATCCGATAGAATTCGGCGAAAAAAAATGCTGTGATGTGTTGTCCTGTTGAATCAATTTTGCATCGGATAAACGATGACTTCTCGATGTAAGTTCCAAGGAAAGTTTAAGAAAATTATGCAAAAACCCTTGGTTTAGATGTTGTTAAGATCAGTAAAAAGTTTGACGAAATTTTGGTAGCATAATAGTAGGAAAATATGGCAAAAGATGAAAGGCAGATTCATTCGTTGTAAAATTCCAGAACTGTGTGATGGTCAAATATTGCACAAGAAAACTAGTTCTAGAAGGAGGTTTTTTGAGAAATTAAATCCAGATGAAAGCCAACTTGATCTTGAGAATTCTGTAAAAATTTCAGCTATAAAGGAGAAGGAATAAGCCGGTTTCAATAGGCAAAAACACGGCTGAAAATTTCTGCAGTGTTCCACCTTCGTAACAATGATAACGTTTGCGACAAATAAAATTTATAGCGGATAAAATTTGGAAAAAATCTTTAATATGTAAAGTAAGGAATCTTGTAGTATTGAAGAGGCATGGATGATAAAAAAAAATACCAAATTTCTAGATCAAATGCAGGGGGCAATAGTAGACTAATTTGATCTACGGTTGGGGTGGAAGGTGGAGGCGCGTGTCACAGCAATTATGGGAATTGCTTAGGAAGGTGGAGGTATGGATAGCTACAGGGGCAGCAAGATCACTACTCTGATACCAGAAGATAGAACCCCAGAAGGAGCTCTATAGATTTTGATCCTTGAGGGGGATCAACCATTGGAACGCTGTAGGGGTTTCTCCCTCCTAGACTCGACACAAGGCTGAAATAAAATTGATAATTGCTTGATTCAAGAGAGCGGGTAGCTACACCATTATATTGGGATCAAAACCCTAGCCTAAGGGGGTGCTTGCCTAAGTAAAATTACCCCTTTGCCCCTCCTATAGCCAACCTGCCTTAATAGGAATAAGGGGCGACTAGGTTGGCTCTATAGCTGACCTAAGCAGGGGGAAACCCTGGCCAACCAACCCAGTAAGCAGGTGGCAGCCATTAAGCCATAAGGGCTAATCTAAACCCTAGTCATACTCCTTTATAAGATAGGAGTGACTTTATTACAAAATAGCAGAGTTTTATTAACTACTTCTAGGGAGATTAGGACTCAACCTTGCTGGAGTCTTATCATCCCATATCATGATGAACT
This sequence comes from Ensete ventricosum, assembly GCA_029747655.1. Lineage (NCBI taxonomy): Eukaryota > Viridiplantae > Streptophyta > Magnoliopsida > Zingiberales > Musaceae > Ensete > Ensete ventricosum. The sequence continues at coordinate 20,269,857 of JAQQAF010000009.1, forward strand.
TCTTCATCCATACCCCTTCATTTGCTGCTTTTGCTACAACAATGTATTCTGCCTTTGTGGTTGAGTCAATAGTAGTATCTTGCTTGGAACTCTTCCAGTTTACTGGTCCTTCATTCAGGGTGAAGACATACACTGAGTTTGACTTGTTATCATCAATGTCGGACTGGAAACTCGAGTTCGTGTAGCCCTCAACCTAGAGGCTAACTTCTTCATATACTAGTAAAAAATTCTTAGTCCTTCTCACGTACTTAAGGATACACTTTGCTACCTTCCAGTATTATAAATTTGGATGCGCTTGATACCTGCTCGTGACACTCAGAGCATGCACTATATCAGGCCTAATATATAGCATAACATACATGATAGACCCTATTGTTGAGGTATAGGGTATCCTATCCATGTTTGCCCTTTCTTCTGGAGTCTTTGGGAACATACTCCTAGAAAGTGATATTTCATGTCTCATCGGTATAAGACCTCTCTTGGAATTCTCCATGCCAAACCTTTTGACAATGGTACCTGGACTAGGATAAGCCAAACATCCTCTTGGATCTATCTCTATAGATTCGAATCCCCAAAATATATGATGCTTCCCCTAAGTTCTTCAAGGAGAAGTTTCTGGATACCCAAGCCTTTACTATGAAGAGCATTCTTACATCATTCCAATAATTAGGATGTCATCCACATACAACACCAAGAAGGTGATAGTGCTCCCACTTACCTTTTAGTACACACAAGGTTCATCTTCGTTCTTAACGAAGTCATAAGATCTGATCGTCTCATCAAATCTTATGTTTCAACTTTGGGAAGCTTGCTTTAGTCCATAAATGGACTTGAACAACCTGCACACTTTATCTGGACTCTCTCTAGATACGAATCCTTTTGGCTGTATCATATACACCTCCTCCTTGAGGTTACCATTGAGGAATGCTGTTTTGACATCCATCTGTCAAATCTCATAGTCATAGTTTGCTGTAATGGCCAAAAGAATTATAATGGATTTAAGCATGGCTACAAGTGAAAAAGTTTCGTCATAGTCAACTCCTTATCTTTGACGATATCCTTTAGCTACTAGCCTTGCCTTATAGGTCTCCACCTTTCCATCTACTTCGATCTTCTTTTTGAAGATCTACTTGCACTCGATAGGTACTATACCCTCGAGTACATCCACAATGTTCCAAACCTTATTAGAGTACATAAAATCCATCTCAGAATTCATGGCTTCTAGCCACTTCCTGGAGTCTATCTCATAATAGCCTCTTTGTCATGAGAGTCCTCTTCACTGATATGTCCCACATATCTTTCAGGAGGGTGAGATACTCTGCTAGACCTACATAAAGTTAGAACTTATGTGTTAGGTACCTAAACAGACTCGGACTCTAGAATGGTGCTTGAGCTAGGTTTTCTAACCTCACTCAGTTCTATCTCACTCCCACTATTTCTACCAAGAATATTTCCTTCTCAAGGAACACATCTCTCTTGGCAACAAAGACCTTGTGGTTCTTGGGATAATAGAAATAATACCCCAAAGTCTCCTTAGGTTATCCCACAAATGTGCACCATTCCGTCCTTGATTCTAACTTTTCGGGGTTGTGTCTTCTAACGTGGGTAGGACAACCCCAAATCTTAATCACCTTAAGATCAGGCTTCTTTCCTTTCCATATCTCATATTGTGTAGACACTACCGATTTTGATAGAACTCTGTTCAAAATGTAAGATGTGGTCTCTATGGCGTACCCCCATAATGAGATGGGTAGGTTAGCGAAATTCATCATGGACTGCACCATGTCTAACAGCGTGTGATTTATCCTTTCTGATACAACATTGAGCTGAGGTGTATAAGGAGGTGTCCACTGGGACAGAATCCCATTGTCCTTAAGGAAATATGTGAACTCCGTACTCTAGTACTCTCCTCCGCGATCTAATCAAAGAGTCTTAATACTCTTTCTAATTTGGTTCTCCACCTCATTTTATATTCCCTGAATTTCTCAAATGCCTTAGAGTTGTCCTTCTCAAGTACATGTGTCCATACCTAGAGAAATCATCAGTAATGTAATGAAGTATGAGTAACCACCTATAGCCTGAGTCGACATGGGACCACATACATCACTCACTATGTATGAGTTTAAATAACTTAGTGGCTCTCTCTCCAGTTCCACTAAAAGGAGAGTTGATCATCTTCCCATGAAGGCAAGGTTCGTAAGTTGCATATGACATAGTCAAGCTGATCTAAGTATCCATCTTTCAGCAACTTTTGAATCCTTCCCTCATATATATGACCTAGACTACAATGCCATAGGTATGCATTATTCACCTTATCTCTTTTCCTCTTAGACATATTTATATTCATGATGTATGGAGAAGTGTCTAACACTATAAGCCATTTATCAATGTCCCTCTAGTGATGATCTTATCATCCATAATTATTGAACAATTATTGTTCTCAAAAACTAATTTATATCCACTAATTATCAAACAAGAGATGAAAATAATATTTTTGATAATAGAGGGAACAAAATAGCATGCATCCAATGTAATAATAGCTTCACTAGGCAGATGTAGGGTGACCTCCCTAGCAGCAACTATTGCAACTCTTGCTCCATTGCCCATCTTGAAGTCCATCTCGCCTCTGGTCAATCTCCTAGGTCTTGCCAGAACCTACGATGAACTGCAGACATGATAAGCACTTATGTATCCAATACCCATGTGTTATCATAAAGATCTGACAAGTGGAGACTGATCATGAATATACTTGAAGCTTCTTCAAGCTTCTGTTTTATCTTATCTACAAGATCATCCTTATAGTTCCCCTTCCAATGTCTGTCTTGGCCACAATGGAAGCACTATCCTTTGTCCTTTGCTGGGTATTTCTTAGCAACTTTTGCCTTACCCAGTCTTTCTTTGCCCTTTCCCTTCTTAAGGGTCTTACTAGCCATCCTTTTCCTATTGGTCTCACCAATATAGAGAACTGACTTCTCTTTCTTGATGGTACTCTCAGCTTCCCTCAACATATTGAGGAGCTTAGGTAAAGTCACCTCAAACTTATTCATATTAAAGGTAATCATGAACTGTGAAAAGGAATCTGGTAGGGACTGAAGTATAAGATCAACATACAGGTTATCCTTTAGGACTATCTTTATACTTCATAAAATAAGCGATCTCATCCTCGCTTATCTTTTCCTCTAGCGTGGGCACAATCATATTAAGGACATAAACAATTTTCTCTTTCATAAGAACAATTCTCAAATTGCGGAGCCTTTGGACCAATGAGGCAGTTGGCATCAAGTATGCCACATAGGGGTTTTGCAAGCAACAAATAAGATATAAAGTAAATAATAACATGTAGACTTTACAGAAAATACTAATTAAGGTATAGACTTCTATCTTAATGTACTCCCATTATTTTCCTAGCGAATCACATGACACCCTCGACACGTGAGACGGAAGTCTCCGACAGACTCCTAGTGGGGATCGGGATCCAATTGGTATCTTAGTGCAATCTCGAGGGACTCGACCAATTACATTAAGCCCAAAAGGTAGGTAACTCTTGCCAATCACAACTTCTTGTGATTCCCATCATGTTCGGCCTCTGAATTATCATAGTCTCGACTGCTCGACCAACCATGAAGTTCAGTTAAGTCATCACCATCGTTACTGAGTTTGATTCAATGTGTATACTCTCGACTGCTCGACCAAGTCATATCATGTACTCAGGTCACCGGTGACATCTATTTATCGTAGGCAAGAACTCGATCACGTAGATAGGTGAGCCTTGAGTGACTCGACCAACTCAACTATGTCGTGATTCAATTTATTCCTATAACAATGGAAGGCCATGTGGATCAATCTTATTGCCTCATGCTTACTAACTTATTATTATCGTATGAGGGGTTTTTGTTTTGTATCAGTCTCCTAATATGTCGTGTCACACACATACATATTTAATATATATCTACATCGCATGCAAATATATATATACATATATCTAGTAGGTGTATAGCACATCACATTTGCAAGCCACACCGGATGATCATGAGCCATTACCTAATATGATTAAGCTCGAGCCAATGGGCCTAATCACTCACAATAGGATCTACGTGTGCATCGGCGCATCTCCATGCCCTATGATTGTTGATCTCGTCATCATCGGTTCCGTCGGATCCTCGTCGCATCACCGTGCATTATGATCTCCCGCCACGGCATCGTGGGTCCCGTTGTCACTTCCACGCTCCCGTCGTGCCTCTCCATGTAATTACAAACAATCACAAGCATGCATGCCCAACAATAAACGAAAAAAACATAGGCTCGTAGGCCATAATAATAATAATAATAATCATAATTATACACATCATAATACATGGCTCATGATCATCCATCCATATCATACATCACATCATATGTATGATTACTAGATATATAATAATTAATTAATTATTTTTCTGGAAATCATGACATGCTCGAAATTTCCAGAATTATCAAGGGTATTTTCATAATTCTGGATAGGAGGACAGTCCTTGGTATTTTCAAAATTATTGAGGGTGTTTTTGATAAATTTAGGCATAGGACAGACCCTGGAATTTCTCAAATTTCAAGGGACAGTATTATCATTTTCTTAAAAGGATGCCCTAACCCTCTTCTCTCACCCTCACTATGCCGTCGTCGTCGCCCCTACGCAGGTGACGACTGCCCTTGCCCGTCGGTAGCTGCCCTGCCAAGGGGCGACCGCCCCTACAGCGCTGCCCCTATTGGCGGTCGCTCGCCCTTGCAGGCGGTAGCCCTTGCGGATAGTGCCTCTGTCCGTAGGCTGCCTTCCTGCGGGCGACCATCAACAGGTCGTTGGCAGCAGCCCTTGCGGCCTGGCCGGGGGCAGTTGTCGCCCCTTGCGGGTGCCGAGCTGCAGTCGACCACCCTCGAGCAGTTGCCCCTATGGTCTAGCCGCGGGTGGGCGCTGGCCCTTGCGGTTTAGCTGCGGGTGGGCGCCGCCCCTTGCGAGCTAGCCCTAACCGTAGCTGGCCGCCCCTTTGCAGGGGGCCTAGGGGGCGGCCTAGGCCACAATAGGCTGCCCCCTTGCAGGTGGCCAGGGCATGGCCGGTCGCTCATGCAGGGGGCCTGGTTATGGCTAGCCACCTCTGCATGCAGACAGCATGCAGGTGGCCGCCCTTCGCCCATAGGCAGCACCTACTTTCATTGCCAATCGCTGCAACAAACGCGTAGAATAGTTCTACGCACTATAATTTCATCACACGCAGTTTAAAACCAATTTTTCGCATGAAAACCTTGGATATGACACCATTGTTGGAAAATCTCAGCGAGAGCATCACATGCATAGCGAAAATCAAAACAAAACTGGTTTCCTACGTAGATCAAATCATTGTGCAAAAGATTGGGTCACGAGAAAGCCATAAAAATAAAAAAAAATCACATTATGTGAGAGATTATTTTACCTAGGGAGATCGTATATCATTGTATTCCAGATCCGGATAGAGAGGATGAAGGAAGTCAAGCATCTTCCTCTCTAGTGGTATCCACATATTTGATCTCTGCAATGGATCTCCTCCAATATGATCTTGCAACTCTTACGCAGAGAGAGGGAAGAGAATAAGAGGGGGAGGCCAAGGCTATGCAGCCTATCAACCATGAGTCTCCCCTCATATTGATAGAGAGCCACCAAAAACCCTAGCGCTCCTACCTTAGTGGGTATTAGATCTTCATCCAATTACCCACTAGCCTTGCATTATTGGTTCTTTATCTAATAATCTTCTTAGGCCTCTAACTGGGCCTTAAGCAAGAAGCCCATCAACATAAGTCTCCTCTAATGAGAATAAGGGCTAATTGGATCTTTATCCAATCCTCTATTCGCTGAAGCATCCACCATATGTGTATGGCCCTCTAGGCCCGATACCGAGCTGGTGAGTCGCTCCCATCAGAACTCCTTCTGATATAGTGAATTATTATCTCCATAATAATTCACTCGACTGATTGACTATGGACGTACTATGCCATTATGTCATAGTCCCCAGACGGTACAGGGGGATCAAATCCATCAGACATGTATGTCCATAGTTACCATATATCTATAATTTATCATCTAACTAATATCCCAGAGACCGTATATTGGACATGGTACTATCAGGTCACATACGGAATCAGTTTCTCTTACTATAATCGGATTTTACCAGAGAATTCCTTCTCTCTCAATCCAAAAGACCATGGCTAGAAATTTGTTTGAGCAAGTACATATGAGATATTCCTCTCATGACACCGAGAGTGGATGATTCTCTATTGACACTCAATTACCTTCATAAGGTTGGCTACCAATCCTGATAATCAGTTGTACCATATCTATAACTTTCCAAACTTATAAGTCTGGCATCAAAGAAAGAAGTACTCATATAACACATCTTTGATGTCTCAAGTCAAAGGATCATATACATAACTGGGACTATGGAATCACTGTCTGATATTAGGTATCATCAACCATATAGTATTCTATAAGCGGATCAATTAGTAAACTCATTCTCTAATGACCACCTGTATTATATCCTTAAGTGTCTCCACGCGAGTGGCTATGAGACCAGTCGCCTCCATCATATGGATGGGTATATAGTACACTGATCTGTCCGGTTATCTCGATGTCCCTCTCGGGTAACCTTTGACCGGGATTTTTCAGAATCTGTGTTTAATGGTGAATCGATCTCATTATCATGATCTCATCACGATCCGATTCCCATTGCACAAAACTATAATATATATATGTAACAGATAATATAATGTGAGAATATGCCAGTAATAATCTTAAGCAAAAAGATTACGCTGTGTGTCGTACGTGTCATCACTCATATGATTAGCTTGTAGGGCACCTGTAACTAGCAAGCAACATGCACAAGTGCTTTCAGTCTTGTCTCAGGTGGATATGTATTGACTAGTTCGACGTTATGCACGCAATGATCTCTTGGTCCCTCTTCCTTCTCGGCGTTTTTCATCCCTACTACCTCTCACTTCATCCTCTCCTGCGCCCCCACCCATCGTGTCTATCATGTGAAGGTCTAGCTCTCCCTCACATTTGCCTTCGGCCTCTCCAACCTCTACCTCTCTGTCTTCATCAGTCGCTACGGCCTCCATCGCTTCCTCTTACTCGACAAGATATACTTTTTTTAGAAATTAGATTATACATATCATTATATTAATGATTTATTATGAGTTAGCATGCCACATAAGTATATTCTAATGTTTGTTAACTCATACTTGATGGGAGGGGCTTATATGCAATATTTTTAAAAATATAGGGATTACTTTAGACATAAAACAAAATCATAAGGGTTTAAATGGTCCATGATCAAAACCACAAGCGATAAAATATATCTTTTTTTAAAACTTAAATTATATGTATCATTATATTAATATTTTATTAGAAGTCATCATGCCACGTAAGTAAACTCTAATATCTATTAACTCATATTTGATGGGAGTGGCTTATACGCTACTTTTTTTTAAAGTATAGGGATTATTTTAGATATAAGTAAACCATAAAGGCTTAAGTGGTCCATTACCAAAATCACATGATCTAAAATGAAACTTAACTCTAATATATAATTCTATCATATTTTTAAAATAATTTATTAAACTTATGATTAAAACTTGACAAGGTCGATATTAGATGCATAAAGAAGTGCATCATCTATATACTTATCGACAATACCCTTTGTTTTTTTTGGTCTTTGGATCTATAATCCTGTGTACGCCAAGCAAACTTGATTTGGCTCAATGGTTATGGAATTCACAAGCCGTTCGTGATATTACAAATTGTTATTGTAATGCTCTAATACAATTAGCCCTACATATTGTTATTGATATTACAAACTGTTATTGGCTCAATGGTCATGGAATTCACAAGCCGTTCGTGATATTACAAATGGCTATGGAATTCACAAGCCGTTCGTGATATCATCACTCAATCTCATGTTTTTAGGTTTTTTTAGGATGACGTAGAGGTCTCGGTTCACGTTGAAGGTAACAATGGGATTCCACGTCCACGACCAACAAATAAGTACCTCGTACCCATCCAAATTTGCATTACACGAAATAAAATATAATAAAATGAAGTTCCGGATTTGGATTGTGATAAATATAATATCGATGTGATGCTGGTGAATTTATTTTAACAAAAGGATAATAGTCGTTCCGTTATTTTGTTGTTGTTGTCATGAATATGATATTGTTGGAGCTGATGATTATACTCGTTAAGGTTGAACAAATTGTTTCTTTCCTGTTAAAATTGATCAAGCATGCATGTTTTACCCATGACTTCATCTCTTAAGTTCATCTCACAAGTCACCGCTTTCGCTCCTTCATTCTTAAAGATGGTGACGTCCACCACTCTGCGTTGTGCTACTTCTCATCCAGAGTTGCACAACATATACAACTGGCTGAGTAGGATCAGGTCAATGGATGAAGTAATACATGGAAGCCAGGCTAAGACGTTCTAAGTCATCGCTGGAATCTGTCAGGGGTCATGTGGCGCCCTCCATAACCTTTTGAGAAGTAGATTCTCTCTACGACTGTATCAAATGCTGAGTTCCTTCCCAAGTAGAAGCTGCTCAGGAAATAAAAAAGGAAATTTTTTTTAGAAACAAACAAATTCATCGAATTATGAAGACCAGTCTACGATTAATAAGTATAAAAAAATATCGTATAATTGCAACAACAAAGAACAAAAAATAGAAAGAAAAAAAAACAGGTGAGCTTAGTCTTGTACAGATATGGAGATCCATGATTTACTTCATGTTCATCGCCATGCATGCATGGCCAGGAGAGCATGTATGCATGCAGGCAGCAACGGCGATATCCGTCATGCGCCTTCGTTCTCTTTGGTCATCGGAAAAGGTCCGCAGTTAGGGTCTTTGGGCCTGTGGCTGCAACACGAAGGCCCTGAGGGCGGCACTGATCCTTGCGACAGTGTCTCGAGCAAGAGGCCGCCGAGTACGTGCCACCTCCACCCACCGGCCTTGCTGCCACGGTCGGAATCTGCAACCTTGAAACCACCACGAGGAACAGCAGCAGCAGCTGCCTCAATGCCATGGCCACACTCACCAAACTCTCTCTCTCTTCCCCTGGTTATTATTGTTATTGTTGTCCCTGGGAGGATCGAAGAACGATATGGCTTATCGATGTGGGGATTGATGTCGTGAGGGAGGGGGTTAAAGGGGATCTAGCAGCAATGATAAATCCATGGATTCGTTTTGAGACTTAAAGACTCCGTCCAATATGCGGCTGTTATGGTATTAAATGTTTGACGACAACATTCAAACGAACGTTCTCTTTCTCTATGAATTTACTTCTTCCTCAAATTTAAGAAATCAATCTAAGTTTGATAGGAACGTTAGAGTTCTATCAATCCTCGATCTATTAGGGTTTTGGTCTATTAGCTAAACTCTATTTTCTTCATTGATTGTCTAAAAAGAAATAGTTACACTGCTATTTATAGAGACTTAACCAACTCCTAATTATATTAAATTTTAGATTTTGATGATGAAATTAATTGATGAGTATTTAATCTAACATGTGCTGTTAGATGAAGTGATGCAAGTTTAACCACGACAGTGAAGATGAGTTACAAACCAGACATGAACCCAGGATCAAACTTTGGCATCGGGTCAAGATTTGGACGATGTGGTGGGAGCTCGCCGGGAGTTCGCTAGGACTTCGCCGAAGGTATCTGGAAGATCGCTAGGAACACGTCAGGAGATCATCAGAGGAAGACCGTGAGACTCACCCGGAGGTTGCCGGATTACGGGAGTGAGGTCGTTAATTAAGCTTGGTGGTTATGTATAGTTGTAATGCTTAAATTGTAGGTTAAATTTGAGTTCAAATTGAGTGTGATTTGAAAGGAATCCAAACCAACTCAAAAAGACAACTAGATCTACAAAAGGGGATTAATTGTCAACATAAGATTTAAGTTGGGATTGAAAAAGTGAAGAGAATCATTTTTCGGGATTCTCGACGACTGAACCACCGGTGAGTGCCGATTGTACTGTCACCGTGTATGTTTTCGGGCGGCTGATGACTGTTAAACTGCCCATGCCGACGGTTGAACTGCCCGTACCTTGTTTTCAGGGTGCTTTCGGCGACTACACCGTCAGTGCCGGTAGGCGAATCACCCATACCCAGATTTTTCGGATACGTTTGAATTTTGGCTCCAAATTTTGAAGCCATTTGGGGCTTACAATACCCCAAGTTTTCTTGCATTTCATATAATAATTTTGGGCTTTCAATTCTGTTATAAATTTTGTGTGAAAATTATAAGAAAAAGAAAAGGGGTAAGGGAGTGATCCAAGTGTTGTAATTTTATCTCCCTTGTAAGTTGAAAGGTTGTAAGGGTTTGGTCTTCACCCAAAAAAGATCAGTAGTGGACGTCGATGGGCCTCGGAGAGTGGACGTGGGCCAGTTAAAGTAGAACCACTATAACTGTGAGTGTACTTTAATTGCTTTCATTTTACTCTTAGTTGCTCTTAAACACTTGATAGTTGGATTTTCGAAGTTTTAATCTCTCAACTTCCTTAAATCAATTTCCAATCGGTTTTATTAAGAGAAGATTTCGTTATTCACTTTAATTATAAAGCAAAGGTTTTTAATCGAGCACTTTCATTCTTGCACTAATTCACCCACCCCCACCCCCCTTTTAGTGCCAATTGATTCTAACAATTGGTATCAGAGCTACGTTTTTCTCATTTGGTTTAACAACCAAGAGAAATGGCCCTTTTCGGCTTTCAAGAGGGCTTTTCTATCGTTCGTCCTCCTATGTTCAATGGGACGAAAATCACTTATTGGAAAACTTGAATGAGAGTTTTCTTGCTTTCATTGGACCTTGATTTACGGAACATTGTAGAGAATAAATTTGAAAAATCTTCTAAACCAATGAATGATTGGAATGATTTGAAAAGGAAGAATTTTTCTTTGAATACCTTATTTTGTGCTTTGACAAAAATGAGTTTAATCGTATTTTTATTTATGAATCCACTTTCGATATTTGGCATGCTCATGAAACCATACACGAAGGCACTAGTAGATTAAAAGATTCTAAGATAAATCTTTTAATGCATGATTTTGAATTGTTTCATATGAAACCAAGCGAAACAATTGGAGACATGTGTACCCGTTTTATGGATGATGTCAATAGTTTAAAAGCACTTGGTAAAGGTTTTCTGAATCTTGAACTTGTTAATAAAGTTTTACACTCTCTTCATAAAAATTGGGATCCTAAAGTAACCGCAATACAAGAGACAAAAGACTTAAATAAGTTTCCACTTGAAGAATTTATTGAGTCATTAATGACCTATAAAATGATGTGCAAGGCATATGATAAACTTTATGAACATAGAACAAACTTCCGAAGAACAGGAAGAATTTGGCACTTAGAACAATGAAGACCACTCGAGCGAAAGCTTAAGTGATGATAACTTTGAACTCTTAGCTATAAAGTTTAAAAAACTCTTAAAATAAGAATCAAAGAATAAAAATGAACCTAAAAGAAGAAGTTACAAAAGAAGAAGAAAACACTCAAGGTGGCTTGGACAAATAAAGTTCATCCAAAGATAAAGAACAAACCAACGAAGGTGAGGTGGCAAACTATGCCTTAATGGACTTCGACGACGAGGTAACCAAAACCCTTTTGAATATTTTAAAATTACTTATGAGTTATTTTTAAATTAGTATATAAAATACAAAAAATATATAAATAAAAGGGGATCATGCTTTTCTTTCTAGTTATTTTGAAAAATTATATTGATCATGAAAATTACATGTTTTATGATAAAGGAACAAAATGTTAGACTTAAATATAATGCTTAAGATAAATCCTATGTATGTTTTTAAAAAACAATAATGTATATCTTGATGATTTTTGTATTGCTTTTTTATTTTGATTGAAGATGTTTTATGTTCAATGAAGCCATGCTTGATGATTTAATGATACATAGTGATCATGCTTAATAAGTTTATATTTCTAAATTATGCATGATGATTTTTGTGATTTATGGCTTATTGATCTTTGTCGTAATGAAAGTTTTTTTTCGATTTTAAATGATGATACATATTTTTATTTGGCTTAAAAGACAAAGGCATGCTTGTATAAAATAAAAAAGGAATACATTTTTTAAAAATTTCTCTATCTTATAAATTTTTCAAAAAGAGATTAATGAATTGATTCTGTTATTTTTTATGAATCTCTTGAACTATGAAAGTGATTTTGATGATTTTAATTTGAATAAGTTTTTTATCCAAATCATGATATTGATTCCTTGATATTTATAAATTGAGATTTATTATCAGTCAAGATTTTTCATTCTTTGTACTCCTACGATTCCTTTAGCTATTCACAAAGAAGGAGACATATCCTAATAAACTATAATATGCTACTTGATATCTTGATAATTTATGATTTTAAGTTTTGTTATGTATTATTCCCCTTTTTCTTCTTTCTTATTTACAATAACAAAGGGGAGAAAGGAAATTACTAGCATTTCCAGAGATCGATAAGTCTATTTATTTTATTTTGAATATCTTGAAAGTGATTTTGATGATTTTGATTACCTGAAATTAAGTGAGTTTTTACCTATATCATGATTTTGATTCCTCAAAATTATAACTTAAAATCTTTTATGAATTAAAATATCTTATTATGGGTTCTCGTATTATTTAAAAAGATTTTTTTATATAAATCATGATCTTGACAACTTGAGATTTCTTATGCATGAATCAAAATATTTTATTTGTTTCTCAAATGATGTCTCTTAATATTCATAATTTGTCTTCATGAATTGTAGATCTCATCATCATATTATTTTTTCTTGATATCTTTCATGATTTGAAAAATAATGTAATGGGAAAAGTTTTGCACTATTATAACCATCCATTCTTTTTGACAATGCCAAAGGGGGAGCAAAACTTACTAGCTTGCTCATCTCAAAAGAGAAGCAAGAAGTGTTATCTTGTAAATCTCAAGAGAAGCAAAAGATTTGCTTAACCTCACATTCTTAAAAAAAAAAAACATGTTAAGAGAAGTAACACTTGCCAACTTGTTAGCTTGTATGATGTAAAATTGCTAGCTTGAACATTGTAAAGGAAGCAAAAATTTGCTAGCTTGCACTTCCCAAAAGAGAAGAAAGAACTCACTAGTTTACATGTTCTAAAGTGATGAAAAATTTGCTAAATTGCTAAACTTTCATATCTCAAAAACTTGGTAATTGTACTTCTCCTTTTTGTTGATGACAAAGGGGGAGAAGGTATGATGATGTGAAATCAGGTATGATGATCATGCATGTAATGATGATTTTGAAAATATACATGATGATTTGGAATAATGCATGCAATAATCATGAGTTTATTATGATGATATGATATTATTGCATATGATGTGATTAAAATAGTTTCAACATGGACTTTTGAGCTCATCTTAATATTCTTTTTAAATTTTATTAAGAGATCTTCTTAACGATATAATGCTTTCACAACTCCTCTCTTATTTCTCTCCTCTTTATTCACAAAGGGGATGAAAATTCTATAATGCATATTCAATTTTACTAAGGGGGAGTAATGTCATCATGTGTTTTGAAATCGTTAGCTATACATTTCATCTTTTTGTTGATGATAAAGGGGGAGAAATGAACTTTGATGACACATGGATATTGATGCACACACTTGGATATTGATGCATAATTTTTCAAAATTCATGCTTTGATGACTTGATGCAAATTTTGATTTTCATGGAATATTGATTGCCTCAAGAGACTTTAATTTAAGAGTGTGTGATTCTCATGAATTTAAGTTTTATTTATTATGGTATAGATTTAGGGGGAGTTAGGATTAACTCCTGTCATCAATTGATTGCTATAATAAAAAAAGGGGAGATTGTTGAATCTCATATTTTGATGATGAAATCAATTGATTAGTGTTTAATCTAACATGTGTTGTTAGAGAAAGTGATGCAGGTTTAACCACGACGGTGAAAATGAGTTACAGACCAGACATGGACCTTGGATCAAGCTTAGGCATCGGACGAAGGTTTAGGCGATTCGGTGGGAGCTCATCGGGAGTTTACTAGGACTTTGCCGAAGGTATCAGGAAGATTGTTAGGAACACGCCAGGAGATCGCTGAAGGAAGACCATGAGACTCATAATAGGGAATGCTAGAGGTTATCAAATTGCAGGAGTGGGGTCGTTAATTAGTCAACTAAGACTCAAGTCGGGATTGGAAAAGTAAAGGGAATCACTTTTCTAGGATTCCCGGCGGTTGAACTGCCGATGAGCGATGGTTGTACCACCATCGCCCAGGTTTTCGGGCGACTAACGGCGGCTGAACCACCCAAGCCGACGGTTGAACTGCCCGTACCCTATTTTCAAGGTGCTTTTGGCAGTTGCACCGTCGGCGCTAGTAGGTGAACTGCCTATACCCAGATTTTCTAGATACGTTTAAATTTTGGCTCCAAATTCTAAAGTCATTTGGGGCCTATAAATGCCCTAAGTTTTCTTACTTTTATATAATAATTTTATGCTAGAAATTATGTTATAAATTATGTATAAAAATTGTAAGAAAAAGAAAAGGGGTAAGAGAGTAAAAGGTTGTAAGGGTTTAGTCTTCACTTAAAGAAGATCGGTAGTGGACGCCGATGAGCGTCTTAGAAGAGAACCCGGGGAGTGGACGTAGGCCGATTAAGGTTGAACCACTATAACTATGAGTGTGCTTTAATTGCTTTCATTTTACTCTTAATTGCTCTTAAACACTTGATAGTTGGATTCAAAGTTTCAATCTCTCAACTTTCTTAAATCAGTTTCCAATCGGTTTTATTAAGAGAAGCTTCTATTATTCACTCTTTAATTTATAAAATCAAATGTTTTTAATTGAGCATTTTCGTTCTTACACTAATTCACCCCTCCCCCCTGCCCTCTCTCTTAGTGCCAATTGATCATAATAAATTGAACTTGAACTCATAAAATAGACTTTTACTTAGACTCTTGATTAAATAGACTCCAACTCCTACTATGACTCAGTCAAATAGACTCCAACTCCTTCTATGACTCTTAATCAAATAGACTCCAACTCCTAATTGACTTGATTGGACCAACCAACTGACTCAATAAAGAACATGACTCAATAGATGAGGACTCAACCTTGTTAGGGTCCTATCAGACTCGTCCTCTTCAAATCTGCATTATTCTCAAGGTTGAGTAGCATCAAAGTCTGGGAGCACTTTAATATTTATCATGCATCAAAACTCTTTGATCAATTAAAGTAGGATCGCTACTTGTTGTAAGCAATGGGTTAGTCTTCTAGTGTAGTTATCATTGTAGTATTCTGAAGAATCTTTTCCATCTGATGGCTAGTGACAGTTTCATATATCTTCTTTTGAGGATCACCACTTCGAAGTCTTCCAATGGTATCAAAAAGAAATTCATAAGTAGTTCTTTGTCTTGTACGATCAATTTTATCCTTGAACACTTATTATCATAAGTTATGATACATTCATCAGCAACCTTGACATCGAATCTGTTATAGCCTTCAATGTGATAAGTTAATCGATCAACAAGCTTTTTGTCCATAAAATTATTAGTGCTACAAGTATAAATTAAAACAGTAACAAACTGATGTTTTAAAATTTCTTCAATTTTCATGGGTTGTGGGTTATAATATCCAACTAATGCATGTAATATATGTGTGAGAGGTCCAATATCTTCTTAAGAATCCATACCTTCATGCTCGGATCTCACATCATCAGTCTCTGATTCCTCTTTAATTGGCTCAATCATCAAAAGTTTGTTAGCTTTCATGATCAGACTCCACATTATCAGTTTTTTATTCTCCTTAATTGGTTTAATTGTCAGAAGTTGCCCTTGTGTGCATCGATTTTCATCATAACGCAAGCACAAATCCTTTGTTGATCTCTCCTTGGGTTCTTCTCAAGTTGGCTTTTGGATGTCCGTGTTTTGGTTGGGAATAGATGGGGTGGGTGGGTTGCTGATTACCTGTCTGTTGAAGCTTCTATTTTGATGAGTGTCCATATTAATTTTTTCTTTATGCACGCAAGCGAATGATATGTTAACCATCATAGTGCGGGGGTGACGAGCTTTAACATCACACCACATCTCGGGATTAAGTCCCTCAATAAATATTCTCACCAATTATTTCTCAGACCAATCTCGAGTTCGGTTCGACACGCACTCAAATATGCTCTCGTACTCCTGTACTGTAGAAATATGGTGGATTTTGGCAAGCTATCCATTAATGTTCTCGTACTCTAATGGTTCGAACGAATCAGGAGCTCTCTCTTAAACTGTCCCCATGAAGGGACTCCGTAATATGTCTTGTACAAATTATACCACCGGATCGCATCACCATCAAGTTGATTTGAAGCTACTTCCACCTTGGATTCTTCTAGAGTTTTATGGAAGTAAAAGAACTTTTCAACCAGTGAGACCCAACTAGTCGGATCCCTATCTTCCTAGATGGGAAACTCCACCCTCATGCATGGGTATCCTATGTCTTGCCCTTGATCATATTTTTTCAAATTGGCTCCCTTTGAGGTTAGAACTTTCACCATGTTGGGATTTGTTGGGGCGATCCAATAGACTTCTTCTGAATTCGCTGAAGAGTTCCTGCAATCTTTCTTCCGTTCGAGCTTTGAAGGCTTTAAATCTTGCTTCCATTGAACTATCAATAGTTATCACATAAGATTGTAGATCAGTAATGTTCAATTCCTATTTTTGATATTGGGTTAAGGATATCATGTTGAACCCTAGTTGAGTTAGATCCTAATCGATTGAGTCAAGTCCTTAGATTGGGCCTTTTTGGCCAACTTAGACTTGACATTAGGTCGACTAGGAAGAGATTTGAGTCAATTATAATAAATTATCCCAAATCCTAGTAGGGTTAGGATTCGACTGAATTAGAGTTAGAGTCGTATTCAGGTCAGAGTCAACTAGGTCGAGATTGTAATAAACCCAATGGGCTGCCCACCTTGATGAGGGGAAGTCAGCTAGGGTTAGAGAGAGGAGGAGTTTCACTTAGATGAGACTCTCTCTATAGTTGGTTAAGAGTTAGATTATGAGTTGGAGTCTTGGTTTAGTAGGAGTCTTGGTTTAGTTGAAGTAAGAGTCTTTTGAGTATGAGTCATATTAGGAGTTGGATTTTAGAAGCCCTATAAATATCATGTATTCAGCCCTCTTTTCATCTTAATAGATCAATTATTTTTTAGCCTTTGTGCAAAAACTAAAGGAGGAACCCTTATAAGTTCCAAGGAGGCCGATCCCCTATAGAGATCACCCCAAGCTTAGAATTAACAAGGGTTCTAGCACTTGATATCAGAGTAGTGTTCTTAGCGTCTCGCTACTCTTCCACAATTGCCTACTACTTTACTGCCATGTTTTTGTTGAAAACTCGATGGTATAATTTATTGTCATATCCTCTTCAATACTTTGCATTGGTATAGCCTTAATTATCATCCATTTCTTACTATCAAAACAATCCCAAGACCTTTGGCATGCTGCTAGAATTCTTTCGACATAAAACTATTGTTCCTTGATGAAGAATCCTACAGCATTACCCTTCGGCATATCTTGCTGCACCAACATCTGAACCTTGCCAAACTGGTTACTGCCCCCAACAGCAACTCTAAGCCTTCCTTTCGAGTCTCAAACCACTGCCACTGAAATCCTTTCTAGCCTCCATAACACCCTTAAACCGTAGCATCAACTGCAACCTTAATCGTAAGCTATCAACCCTAAATCACAACCTTGATCTATCACCCTTTTGGCCACCCATCCCTACCAAACCGGTTGTTGCCATCAACAGCAATCCTAAGCCATCCCTCTAGCCTTAAGATGCAGCCATCATAACCTATTTCCATAACCCTAACAACACCCGAAACCACAACCCAAAACAGTGACATACCGTAGCCACAACCCTCCACCAGCGATCTTATCTTTTGTTGCCACCAAACTTTCCACCACCCACCCTATGCCCTTGACCTGTCAATAGAAAAAAGACTAAAACATCTCAGATCTGGAGACATACACAATGGTATCTCAAGAATCAATCGATGTCAAGTTGGAGGCATTTAAATCATGGCTTGAATCACACATGGAGGATAAATTGCATGCTTTATTCATAAAATTCAGAATTGGATGATCTTCGAGCCCGACAAAATTGTAGCAAGGTGAAAGTTCAGAGAGGCCTTCTAAAAAGGAATGAGCCACTGATTTGATGCAACCATGCATGAGGATGGACTTCCCTCGATGGGAAGAGGGAGACCCGATAGGATGGCTTTTGCTCGCAGAATGCTACTTCCATTATTATCGGACACCGGAGGCTTCCGTGGTGGACACCGTTGTCATCCACCTTGAAGGAGATGTAATTCAGTAGTACAATTGGCTTGAATACACCCATGGAGTCCCAACAATGACACAGTTCAGGAGCGGGCTGCTGAATTGCTTTGGACCGATGGAGTACGAAAATATCGACGGACAAGTCGTGAAGATCCGACGAAACCTCCACGATCCAAGAAACTAGACCAGGTTTGAGAAATCATCTTACCTCACTCATGATTGATCTGACAAACAAGTATTATGGATATTCATCAAAGGACTCAAGTCAGAAATAAAAGGAGACGTTAAAGCGCGATAGCCCCGCACCGTGATGGCCGTAATTTCCTTCGCCCGAATCCAAAAGGAATGACTCAACCAAGACGCTTGAAGGACGAGAACCACTCCTAGACCAACAACATATAAACCTCCAATACCCCCTGCTCCTAGTCGTCCTTCGCTGCTAAAGAAATTGATGAGAGAAGAATTTCGCGATAGATCGACGAAGAGCCTTTGTTGGCATTGTGATGAACCGTGGAGCCGTGACCATCGCTGCAAAAAGAGACACCTTCGACTGATTGAACCTACTGAAGATTTAGAGGAGGAGATCCAAGAGCATGAGGAGGAGGTCATGAACAATAGCGGGCTGATTGTTTGATGCATGGTCTTGCCAGCTACGCGAACCCGCAAAAGATGAAAGTGGGAGGACTACTTAAACAGCAACCAATCACCATCCTCATTGATACCGGGAGCACCAATAACTTCATGAACAACAAGGTCACTGCTCAGATGACACTTCGTATCGAGGATTGCAGCAAGTTTGATGTTAATGTTGCCAAGGGTTAAATTTTGAGGTGCTCATAGGTGAAATTATTTCTACAAGGCCAAAGATCATTGTTGATTTTTTCCTCCTCCCTCTCAATGATTATGAGGCTATGCTCAACATTATATGGCTGACTACGCTAGGTGATGTATCCTGAAATTTTATAAAATTAATTATGAAATTTTACAGCAAAGGGAAACAAGTGATTCTACGTGGGAAACGCGGGAGCGATGTAACGATGATTTGCATGCAGCGAATGGAGAAAGTTTTGCACAAAATGAACAGTAGCTTCTTGATGCAACTCTAGCAGCAATCTATGGGGGAGCCAACAAAAATTGAAGACCTAAACCTACTCCATTTGCTTGTTGAATTTTCAGATGTCTTCGCCAAACCGCATAGCTTGCCTCCTACTCGACGGTATGACCATCGAATTTTGGTTCTTGTGGGCAAACCAGTAGCAAACACTTAGCAGTATCATTATCCTCACCTCTAGAAAGCTGAAATAAAGAGAATTTAAATAGGGATCATCTAGCCAAGTTGCAGCCCCTACTCTTCTCTGGTGCTAGCTTTACCTGACTTTAACAAAGTGTTTGTGATTAAAGCCTCGGGAGCTCGAATTTATGTTATCCACATGCAAGATAGCCAACCCCTAATATGCATCGAGGCTCTCCCTACACTTCACGTGATGCTTCTAACCTGTAGAGGGATACTAATTACTATTGAATTTGAAGTTTGGCATGATACAGGTCAATAGCACGAAGGAGAGATGAAAACAAGCTTAGTAAAATTGCAACTCCTATCCACCTCGGAGTCAGAACGGGCTCACACCACCAGGAACCTTATTAAAGGGCAGCCATTATTCCAAAAGAATGCTCGGTTACTATTAAAGAACAACCAAGTGGCAGTCTATGCAAGAAAGAAATACCCCTCGATAAATACCGGAGCAGAAGAAAGTTTACTTTTGAAGATCGAGTTTTCCTTCATCTCTAGCCCTATCAGTAGGAAATTCGAGCCTCAAGGAAGTGGTCCCCCTGCTACTTTAGCCCTTGCAAAATTGGAGATCACATTGGAACCGTGAGTTATGGATTGGATTGGTGCACTAATTCAAAAATACAATTGATCCTCCAAGTATCTCATCATAAATGAAAATTTAGAGAGGATGACTCAGCCCAGGTCCACCCACCTGATATTATGACTGATGAGAAGGCCCAGGTTCAGGTGATGATTGCATGGGATTGCAGGATCGCGATGCATCATCGTTCATACACTATTGTTGATTTTGGACTGTAGGAGCATGATGTGCCTTCTACAGGGTCCACGAGGAAGCCTCATGAGGAGTTGCAGATCAGAACCTGAAGATCATGGAGCCTCAACCTCGAGGACAAGATTATTTGAAGAGGGTGGGTCTCTTAGGACTCTAGCTGAGTTGGGTCCTAGTCGATTGAGTCGAGTCTTTAGATTGGGCCTTGTTGGCCAGCCTAGACCTGACATTAGGTCGACTAGGAGGAGATTTGAGTCAATTATAAGAAATCAGCTCAAATCCTAGTAGGGTTAGGATTCAGTTGGATTAGAGTCGGAGTCAACCAAGTCAAGCTTGTCATCAACCCAATGGGCTGCCCACCTTGATGAGGGGAAGTCGGCTAGGGTTAAAGAGAGGAGGAGTTTCACTTAGATGTGACTCTCTCTAAGGTTGGCTAAGAGTTAGATTAGGAGTTGGAGTTTTAATTTAATTGAAGTAGGAGTCTTTTGAGTAGGAGTCCTATTAAGAGTTGTGGTTTAGAAGCCCTATAAATAACATGTATTCAGCTCTCTTTTCATCATCAATAGATCAATTATTTTTTAGCCTTTGTATAGAAAACCAAGGAGGGAGGAACCCCTATAGAGTTCCAAGGAGGCTGATCCCCTATAGAGATCACCCCAAGCTTAGAATCCACAAGGGTTCTAACATATCAACACCGTCCTACTCGGTGTTTGCTGCTATGAAGCTGGTGGTCAAAAGGGTGGTGGTACGGTGATGTTGTAAGGATGAGGTCATCAAGGTCGTAGTGGCTATTGTCGATGGTGGAGTGCAATAATGTGTGGGAAGAATTCATTGTTATGGTCTACTGGAAGACAGGGGGTGGGGGGGGGGGGGGGGGGGGCTATAGATAACATGTTGCGTTGATGGCTTCTCGGTGTCGAGGCTGGAAAGCAATGATAGCTGCTACTGCGTGGGGAGGATAAATCGCTACTACAGATCACTGGGAGGCAGCAATGGTGGATCTCGGGCATTGGCAATCATGGTCACTATAGTGGTAGTAGAGGAAGGAAGTCGAGCAGATGAGTCACAGGGAGAACATAGGCGACGATAAGGGCAGGGAAGAAGAATGGCAGTAGCATCATCTCCGGCGAAGAAATCGTCATTGTGATTTGCTAAAAGGCAGTGATTAGTGCTAGGGTTATGGCGGTGATCAAATGCAGAGGAGGGAAACTATGTGAAACAGAGAAAGAAGGGGGACTGATATAGCATCGAGGGCTGCGATCCTGGTTGCGCGGCCAGCAATGCTTGCTACGACTGTTGTGAAAGGGATCGCGAGGGACTACAACGACATTTGTTGGTTGCAGAGGAGGCGATAGTGGCTGGGGATCCTCGCGATTGAGGAAGAGGATGATAGTAGAGACATAAGCAAGGGCAATTGGAGCGAAAGGCATCAATGGTGTGGCTGGCGCCGGAACAATGGGGAAAGGACAGTGGCAACAGGGTCATGCGGCTGCAGTAGGGGTTTGGAGATGGCGGCGCCGGGCAGAGGAAGAAGGGGAGGTGGAGTAGGGATAGGACAGTGGTAGGAAGAGAAGAAGAGGGCAACGGTGAGGGTCCGACGAGCATCGTGGTGTCATCGAGGTCCGTGGTTAGCAGCTATAGGAAATAGCAGCATGCAGTGACTACGTGGTTGTAGGCAGTTGTGTCGACAACCAATGACGACGACTGTCAACTAGCAGAGAAAAGGGGAAGGTAGCAATAGCGATGGTGGCTGGGCTACAACGAGAAGGTGTGGGTAGGGCCGACGAAGGAGGAAGATGGCTACGGTGGTTGTTGTAAATGCCGGCAGTGAAGAGGAAGTGGTGGTGGCACAATTAGGAGCAGCATCACCAAGGTCACTGAGAGGGGTGATCTACTGGCTGGGAAACAACAGTGGTGGTAAGGAAAGGAAGCGGTTGGAGAAAGGGAAGAGGGAAGCGAGGATAGTGTTGATGGCGCAACTGGGAGCAACATCACTAAGGTTTGCTAATGGTCCACTGACCTGGGAACAGTAGCAGCTGAGGATGAAGAGGAGACACGATAGGAGGCGATAGGAATGGTCGGGGAGGCGATGGCAGCAGGGGCATCGAGTGTAGTTGATGTGGTTGCAGATGGGGGCAACGACAGCAACGACGGAAGAGGAAGCAGGGTGCGATTGGAGCGACAATAGAGCGAGGATGGGGAGAAACTGCAGCAAGGTGGTAGGTACAATGATGATGACAACAATGGCAAAGGGAGCGATGGAGATGATGAACAGTAGCAATGAAAGTGCCAAGGAATGCTGCTATGACATCAATTGATAAGAACCCCTAGGGTTCTATCGCTGCTCTGATACAAATTGATAGGAACCCTTATGTTTCTATCATAGAGGAAGAGGAAAAAGGGGGATAAACGATCACTTCAAGAGGATCGAGCCTTTTTGATCTCTATAGGGGATCGATGCTCCTTGATCTCTATAGGAGATTGATTGTCCTAGGGTTTTGGCCTATTGGCTAGAACATATTTTTTTCATTGATTATCCAAAAAGAAATAGTTACAACCCTATCCACAAAGACTCTTAACCAACTTCTAATTAAACTTGAACTCCTAAATTAGACTCTTGGACTCTTAATCAAATAGACTCCAATTCATACTAGAACTCCTAATCAAATAGACTCCAATTCCTACTAGGACTCCCAATTGACTTGATTGGACCGATCAACATGACTCAATAAAGGATATGACTCAATAGATAAGGACTCAACCATATTAAAGTCCTACAAAATTATAGAATCAGAGCCGACATGATCGACTTCTTCTTTTCAATATATCATCCATAATATCATAATTTTTTCTTTAGGACTATAATATCAAAACCTGAACAAACAACTTCTACATAATATTTATTATATATTTTAATTCATAATTAATCTACTCATAGTACCTATACAACAAATTCAAAAGCTCCTTACAACTTCATAAATTTTCAATCCACATAATATACATATAAAATAATCTAAATATATAATAGTACCCGTAACTCTTAAATCGCTATCAATCTATATCCAAAACTGAGTTACTTTTTTAGTATAAAAAATTAAAAATAATTATATGAGCAAATCAAGCACCATCAAATCAAGCATCGGCGATGATATCCACCGATTTAATTGATCATGACTCAATGGTGTCTACCACAGCACCTGATGATGGTGATGATGGATTGGCCAAGCTAAATTAAGCAATTACGATGATGTCTGTCGACTTGGTTTAATCATACCTTGGTTAAGTCAATGTTTATCGAGACTTTGTGTTTACGTCTTAGTTTTGATTAAGGTAACTTCATTTCCCATCTCATTTACAAATAGAACATCTCTGTATTTTATTTCGCGGTAACATATACAAGTTAACAAACATTTGCTCATTGAGAATACATTTTCCACGAGAAAATAAACCTTGATTCAAGGAGTCAGTCAATTAGGAAGCCTCTTGAAATAAGAATTTTTGGGGGTTATGGTGACGAGCTCGTGAGGGTTGAATGGGCTCCCTTGACTTGAAAGGGTTGGTCAATCAACCCACTTGACCGGTAGAGGAGGTCAGCATAGAGAATTGCTTGGTTGATAGCTTCAATGAGTTCACCCGGACCCAAATGCATCATGTGATCTCTAATGCCTCATCTCTAATGTGCATTACCCGAGTTCTTAAATCTCCGTTAAGTCCATGTTATATTCCTACATTGATATTGAAAGAAAGAGTGTGTGACTCATCTCCTTCTCCCATCTTATACCTAATGATCCCTCGCCAAGGATGTTTAGAATCTCTTAGCTTACCAAGCGAGAGAGAAAGAGAGAGAGAGAGAGAGAGAGAGAGACAGACAAATTTTTCTTAAAAAGTGCAACTTTTCCTGTTTATTGTTATTTCTGGATTGAGCGGGATGCAAGAAAAATATATTTAGTAATACCTGTTATTTTACTTTTTCTCAAAGGATAAATGGCGAGACGACCTTGCTAACAATAGTGAAAGTGCATGCATGACTTGCCCAATAATTCTAAACTTGCTCCTCAACGTCAGTTTTGTAAGTATAATATCCAAGAGTTAAATAAATATTCATTTGAAAAAAAAAATCTATATTCATGGTGCTTAATTTTCATAAACATAAACTAGAATTGATATTTTCTTTGGCAAAATTAATGCTTTATGCATGTCTCCACATAATTTATTCTTTACCTTCCATGTAGATCACTTTATCTCTATCATATATCATATAAATTTATGAAGAAAAACACTAAATTATCCTTGATATAACTAGAAAGAGAAAAAGCTATCCTTTTAAACAATATATATACCCAAATTCCTTGTTTTAGACAATCTACCTAATCTTCAAAATTAAGCTAATTGTTATTTGGAGTTAACACTATGCATGGATTTCATTACCACGGTCATCTATGTAGGTTCTCTCTTTTTTGCTAGAA
This sequence comes from Ensete ventricosum, assembly GCA_029747655.1. Classification (NCBI taxonomy): domain Eukaryota; kingdom Viridiplantae; phylum Streptophyta; class Magnoliopsida; order Zingiberales; family Musaceae; genus Ensete; species Ensete ventricosum. The sequence continues at coordinate 20,294,755 of JAQQAF010000009.1, forward strand.
GAGAGGCGGTCTAAGTTGACATGCAAGGAAGATTCAAATCTCTAAATAACGAGAGGTCTTTAAAATATAGTTTTCCCTGCAACTTAAGCAAATTTATAGGCATTGACATAGAAACCTTGAAGCCTTTTATTTCCTTTTTTCTCATTTCTTTTCGGTGGAGATGACTCAAATCATTTCACAAGCAATGAAATGGCACTATGTCTCAAGATCAGCTCTAGACTTTATCATTTCTGTAGTCATCCAAGATTTCATGTTCATCAATATTCATGCAGAAATAAGTAGGTAATTCCTCATTCATATATCTAGTTGACATTAACTACAAAGTTCATAAGATCTTTAAAGAATCTTTAAGTTGAAAATAATTAAAATTGTGAACTTGAAATATGCTCCATCATTTTATAGAAATTGCATTTCTGGTATATATCAATCTGCAAAACTCATATCTAAATGTTCATCAGTTTCTGGTATATATCAATTTCTAGTTAGTTAAGACTTAACTACTGCTTATTTTCATCGTAAATATTCTACATAAATAGAAACTAGAGCATACATGTTCTCTAAAAATAGAACATACAACGTTTGTTGTTGTATGATCAATCTCTTAGGAGCAAATTTTGATGTTATTAAATTAAAACATAGATTTCTCTAAAATATTGGAGAAACGTTTTTATGTTTGTGAGTAAGAATGATATAATCTCGTCATTGGTAAAAGAAAATAATACAGGAAATATGGAGTGGTGAATGAGAAGTAGTAGTACCATGGAGGAGAGTCATCACACAAGTGCAATTTTCTCTTCACAATTATAATTTCTCCACATTTAAATTCTCTGCAGAAACAATACTATGAACCCGTCTATTTAGGGGCACATTCCATAGGTTATATATCTATTCAAAAGTTTATGCATCTTTTCATGATAATCATATTTGATACAATATTTTATTGCACCTTTTTATGGTGTCTTTTCCCAATATAATGTATAGGATAACTAAATTTATTTTCGAACGTTAATAGGTTTCTTGGAAACAATCTCAAGAGGAACGTTAAGACATGCCTTGCTAGTAGTCATTACAAACCTTTTCTCAAGAACATATCGAGATAAAATAATGAACAAATACAACATAAAATAGCTGTAGATATCTTGATGAGATGAAATACTTACATTTAACATAAAACAGTGAGAGACATGTAAGATTTGAATGACCACCTTATCCTAGTCATTTAAGAGTATTATTTTCTGTCCATGATTCCATGAACACCCATTTTACGTAGTTATGTGATCTATCAAGTTTAAAGCAATCAAATCAAATATACTTAAATTCAATGTTAGTAAGATCTTGCTTTGTCTTGCAGTGTAAGAGGAAGGTTTGCACCTCAGTCTCTTCACAATCATCACATACATGTAGTTGTATGACTGTTTCTGATGCTGTTTTTAGCTGTTATGATGCAATGAAGCTTGAAGTAGAATGCTTTTGAGTGCACGAAATCTCTGTCAAGATCTAGATTTTGCTTATCTGACTATTTTCCCAGAGCTAACCAGCCAGTGGGAGTGAACACCTTCCTCACCATCTTTTCCACCTCCTCACAATCTCCTTTACTTCTTTATTAACCACACACACATGCACACACAAAAGAGCTTTATGGCAGGTCTATCTGCATCTGTTGCTTGATAATTAAGCTTGGAATCACAACTTGGCTTGTGCTCCCCATCTGGTGAAGGTGCTCCATCCCAAATCACACCATCCTTTTTCTCAGTGGGAAGCAAAAGAACAATCCTTTGCTTGGGAGCTGAGAATAAAGCCCCATGTCAATGCCCCCCCTCTCAAGTCAGACCTTAAAAGAACTTCACTTTGATCAGTGAGCATAATAGTATCCAAGAATATCATCATATCCATTCTATGGATCAGAAACACATCCTGGTCTGGTGAAACTAATCATGACTACTATGCTTACCCAAGATGCCTGGTAGAGTCCTTGGTTGACCTAGCTTTGCATCTAATTATGACTGCTAAGGTCACCTAATTAGATGCAGCGATCAATCCTTGGTTGACTTAGACCAGCGTCCAACTTTCATGCTATGAAAAATACCAAGCTATCCTCATGCATCATGTTGTTGGGACTTCCACCAAACTAAGCCAAGATATGATTTAAACTTGAGGTGATTACGACTGTGGAAGGTCATGCTGAAAGCAGACTCCAAGTCATAAGGCTGAGAGGACTTCCCCTCCCTCCCTGCCTCAAATATATGAGGAGCCACGAAAAGTATTGCATGTTCTAGTGATGGCTGGATGACTCTTCTTTGTTTCTGATAGTTGAGGGGAGTGTCGTCTGGTTCGAAGCCATTGGAACAAACAAAGAGCAACTTCTCACTCCATTTCTTGTGCTCGCAAATGGTTTCGGACCAGGCTTCATTCCCCCTAACTAGTGGCAATGGTGGTTTCACCCTTAGTTCCTCCACAAGTAAGTTCGTTTCTATCGATCCATTTCTCATTAGTATTGCACTATCAATGATTTTGGTGTGTTTTAAAGAGATTGTTCACGAATTTAACTCACTGGTTAATGAATGAGACCACAAGTAAGTTTGTTTAGGCACAAGGGTTTGTTCAGTAGGAGGGTTAGAGAGTTTGGCGTGATAGGAGCTTCGACTTTCTTGTCAGACAAGCAGGAAATGGATTCTTCACAGTAGCTTCACTTCAAAGGTTCTTTGTTGCGCTGCCATTATTGCCCTGCCCTAACAAGTGGAATAAAGATCTGATGCTTGCTATTGCTTCTTTCTTTTAGTAGATGTGCTTCTAATTAGCTACAAAGGAATATGTAATTCATGGAGATGTGATCCAATGTTAAGGTGTTTTTTCTCCTCATACTAAGTTTAAATCGGCAGATGCATCATTGTAGACGCTAAAAGTTCGATCTTAGAATAATGTTGATTTTCTAGAAAAAGATTGTTCTAAAATGGGTTTATCAGCATAAGAATGCTGACCATACAATGATTTGCTAATAGCATGTAGTGAAACTGGAACACAATTCAGGAAAATAAAGCAAAGCACCTAAAACCCACCTTGTCTCATCATTTAAACTTGTTGTGGAAGGCTATTCAACTTGCAGGTGATTAGGTGATGGCGTGGTTCGCATCCATCGCAAATAGGCAACAATTAGGTTATACTACGCTTTGCTTACCTGCAAATTATCGTTCTAAAATCTTGTTCTATATGTTATGATAATAAAGCACAAACGATGAGTACCATAAATTTGCTGTTACAGATAAATGGTGTAATTGGCTGCCAAGTTGGATTAACAATGAGCAAATGGAAGTAGCAGCAGGGAGAGCTGAGCTATGGAAAAAGACCATATGATTCATTCAACATGAAGAAAATGATACTTTCTCTCATCTTCCTGATTAACTTTAGACTATGTTTTATGGGTGAAATTTTCTAATGACAAGTAAACTTTTGACCAAGTTACACGTAATATCTTCTAAGGACAAGAACAAAGGGGGATGGGCTGGTAGTAAGAGTAAAAATTATAATTATGTTACTGTTATGAAAAAAAATTTAAAGTCAAAATTGAAATCAAATAATGATAGATAAAGTTTTATGATATGTAATTTTTTTGTACTATTTAGAAAGTCTTTATTTGATTTATAGGTATATTGTCTCATATTCAAAAGCTAGAGCAATGTTGATCTATAAAGATAACTAGATTCGTCTTCTTCTTTCTTCTTATTCTTCACATGACTACTATAAATGATGAATTATGGACTAAGAGAGATTTAGAATAGATCCATAATCTCAATAATTAGTGTTTCATCTTTAATAGGTCTAATCCCTTTATAGGCAAGAGTAGAGGATCTAGGATGATAATTAAAAGAATTTTTGATCATCTCATAAGAGTCCTACTATGATTGAATTTTATTTCTATTGGTTGTTAACTTTAATCAAAATCCAATCAAATCTATGATATATCTTACCTAGTTAGATAGGACTAAATAATCTAGTATTCTCCCACTTCCCCTATTAATATTGATAAGATATATAAAAATTTATAATCAAAATAAATAAATCAAAATTTTATTTAAAAATAAAATTACCTAATTGAATTTTAATAATTTCAAAACATATTTTATACAAAGTCATAAATTTTAAAATAAGCTAACGAATCCAATAAGTATAATACCAACATTGTTAGTCTTTTCAAATAAAGTCCATAATGACTATTGTAATTTATCTTTTTAGGATAATCATATTAACACATTCAACTATAATATGCATAAACATAAATATAAACAAGATAGTAAAAATAAATAACTTTAATTATGTAAATAAGGTCATCAATTATAATATTCACTCAAACATGTATCACTATATCCTTTATAGATTGCTCACAAACTTAATCATAAGAATATATTCTTTCAAATAGGATGTAAAGCCTAAGTGAATGGTACTAGGAAACATTATCAGAAGCATCATATACACAGCGAAAAAAATTGAACAGAAAGGTCTTCCACGTTTGTCAAATCATCGTGCGATGATTGGTGGGTGAAAAAATTACGTAACACGTGTTAGAGATTTTAACCTAGGAAGATCATATATTCCTAAAAAATCAAATCCGAAAAAGAAGATAAAAGAAGTTAGATGTCCTCTCTAGAAGTATCCTCATGGTGGATGCGACGACAATGCTCCTCAGATCACTACGGGATCTCCCTCTCTAAGATTTGTTGCCGAAGGAGGAGAGGAGGCTGAGGAGAATATGAGGTGTAGCCTATCATCTTTCTTGGCTACTCTTGCTTCCTATTTATAGAGAGCCTCTTTAAACCCAAATGGATCTTGCATTAGTGGGTATTAGATCTCTATCCAATTACACTCACCACTTGGATTATTGGCTCTTTAACTAATAATCTCAATTGGTCTCTAATTGAGCCTCATCCAAGGAATTTATTAATATTGTGTCTCATCTAATAAAATAGGGGCTTATTAAATAACTCATATTCAATATTCTATAGGTCGCAACATACATCATATGTGTGTGACCCTTTGGGTCACAACATACATCATCTAATAAATGGACATTGATGACAAATAGATATTGATGCACAAACTTGGATATTGATGCATAACTTCTGTTTGAAATTCATGATTCGATGACTTGATGCAAATTCTTGTTGAAATTTACTTAGAATATGATTTATTTCATGATACTTCAATTCAAGAGGGTGTGGTTCGCTTGAATTTAAGTTTTCTTTATTATGACATGGATTTAGGACTTCGCCGAAGTATCGAGAAGATCACTAGGAACACACCGGGAGATCACTGGAGGAAGACCGTGAGACTTGCTGCAGGGAATGCTGGAGGTTGTCGGATTATATTAGTAAGGTCGTAAGCTTGGTGGTCATATTTGATTATAATATTTAAGTCATAGGTTCAGATTGAGTCATAAATGAGTGCGATTTAGAAGAAATTCAAATCAACTCAAAGAGGCAACCAGGTCCACTAAAAGAGTTTGATTGAGCTCAAGTTGAGCTCAATTGGTTGACCAGAGAATTGGTCAATATGTGGTTCAAGTCAGGATTGAAAAAGTGAAGGGAATCACTTTTCCAAGATTCTCAGTGGATGAATCATCAGTGAGCAATAGTTGTACCACCATTGCTTAGGATTTCGGGCGGCTGTCAATGGCTGAACCATTCAGGCCGATGGTTCAATTGCTCGTACCATGGATTCTGGGTACTTTCAGCAGTTGACCCACCCAAGCCAGTGGCTGAACCGCCCGTACCCAGATTTTCCGAGTGAGTTTGAATTTTGGCTCCAAATTCTGAAACCATTTGGAGCCTATAAATACTCCATATTTTCTTGCATTTTATACAATACTTTTGGGATACAAATTCTAAAAAAAACTTATGTGAAGTGTAAGAAAAAGAAAAGGAGAAGGGAGTGAGTTAAGAGTTGTATAGTTCTTGTCTCCCTTGTAAGATTGTAAGGGTTTGATCTTCACCCAAAGGAGATCAATAGTGGACGCCAGTGTGCCTCAAGGTGGAGGACTCGAGAAGTGGACGTAGACCAAGGTTGAGGTCGAACCACTATAAATTATAAGTGTTCCTTGTTTCATTTACTACTTACAATTGTCGGGTTCTTAATTGTATTCAACAAAATATCAAGTAACACTTTTGATTTTATTTACTTCTTGAAAGCAAGGTTTTAAGTCAAGCACTTTCAAGAAACTTAACATTTTATTTTGAATCATTCACTTGCTTTACTTGAACAAAAAGCTTCCAATTTTCCTATCTTGCTTCAAGTGAAAAGTTTTCGTTAAAAATAAAATTTACATTTGCACTAATTTCGTGCCCACCCACCCCCCTGAGCCCCTCTTAGTACCAATTGATCCCAACAATTGGTATCAGAGCCATATTTTTCTCATTTGGTTTAACACCCAAGAGAAATGACTCTTTTCAATGTTTAAGAAGGCTTTTGTATCGTTCGTCCTCCCATGTTTAATGGGACGAACTACACTTATTGAAAAACTCATATGAGAGTTTTCTTGCTTTACTTGAACCATGATTTATGGAATATTATGGAAAACGGATTTGAAAGGTCTTCTTTTCCAATGAACGATTGGAATGATATAGAGAAGAAGACTTTCTCTTTAAATGCCAAGGCTATGGATGCTGTGTTTTGTGCCTTAGACAAAAATGAATTTAATCAGGTTTCTACTTGGGAAACAACTTTCGATATTTGGCACTCTTGAAACTACACACGAAGGCACTAGTAGAGTAAAGGATTCTAAGATAAATATTTTAATGCATGATTTTGAATTGTTTCGTATGAGACCAAGCAAAACCATTGGAGACATGTAAACCCGTTTTACGGATATCGTCAATGGTTTAGAAGCACTTGGTAAAAGTTTTTCAAATTTTAAACTTGTTAATGAAGTTTTACATTCTCTTACTAAAAATTGGGTTCCTAAAGTAAATGCAATACAAGAGGCAAAAGACTTAAATAAGTTTCCACTTGAAGAACTTATTGGGTCATTAATGACTTATAAAATGATGTGCAAAGCACATAATAAACTCTATGAATATGAGAACAACCTTCCAAAGAATAGGAAGGATTTGACACTTAGAACAAATGAAGACTAATCGAGCGAAGGCTCAAGTGATGATGACTTTGAATTCTTACCTATAAAGCTTAAAAAACTCTTAAAACAAGAATCAAAGAATAAAAATGAACCTAAAAAGAAGAAGTTATAAAAGAAGAAGAAAACACTCAAGGTGGTTTGGGACGAATCAAGTTCATCCAAAGATAAAGAACAAACCAACGAAGGCGAGGTGGCAAACTACTCAACCGATTTCAACAACAAGGTAACCAAAACCCCTTTGCTTTATTTTGAAATTACTTAATGCTATTCTTGAGTTATTTTTAAATTAGTATATTAAATACAAAAAAATGAATAAAAATAAAAGGGATTCACGCTTTTCTTTCTAGTAATTTTAGAAAATTATATTGATAATGTAAATTACATGTTTTATGATAAGGAACAAAATATTAGACTTAAATCTAATGCTTAAGATAAATTCTATGTATGCTTCTAAAAAATAATAATATATATCTTGATGATTTTTGTATTACTTTGATTAAAGATGGTTTATGTTCAATGAAACCATGCTTGATGATTTAATGATATATAGTGATTATGCTTAATGAGTTTATATTTCGAAATTATACATGTTGATTTTTTTATTTATGGCTTATTGATATTTATCGTAATGAAAGTTCTTTATCATAATGAAAGTTCTTTTTATGTTCAATGAAATTATGCTTAATGATCTTTATATTTCAAAATTATGATGATTTTTTTTATATTTATGGCTTATTGATCTTTTTTAATGAAAGTTCTTTTTTGATTTTAAATGGTGATGCATGTTTTTATTTGGCTTAAAAGACAAAGGCATGCTGAGTATGAAATAAAAAGGAAATATATTTTTTTAAATTTTTTTTCTATCTTATAATTTTTTAAAATCAATTATGTTATTTTTTTATGAATATCTTGAACTATGAAAGTGATTTTTATGATTTGATTTTGAATAAGTTTTTATCCAAATGATAATATTAATTCCTTGATATTTGTAAATTGAGATTTATTATGAGTCAAGATTTCTCATTCTTTGTACTCCTACGATTCCTTTGGCTATTCACTAAAAAGGAGACATATCCTAATAAACCATAATATACTACTTGACATCTTGATAATTTATGACTTAAAGTTTTGTCATATATTTTTCCTTTTTCTTCTTTCTTATTTACAATAACAAAGGGGAGAAATGAAATCACTAGCATCTCAAGAGATCGATAAATCTATTTATTTCATTTTGAATATCTTAAAAGTGATTTTGATGATTTTGATTATTTAAAATTGGATGAGTTTTTACCTATATCGTGATTTTGATTCCTCAGAATTATAACATGAACTCTTTTATGAATCAAAATATCTTATTATGTGTTCTCACATTATTTAAAAGGAGATTTTTATATACATCATGATCTTGACAACTTGAGATTTCTTATGCATGAATCAAGTTATTTTATTTGTCTCTCTTATGTTTTATCTCTTGATATTCATAATTTGTCTTGATGAATTATATATCTCAACACAATGTTAATTTTTCTTGATATATTTCATGTGATGATTTGAAAAATAATGTAATGGAAAATTTTAGCACTATTGTAACCATCCCTTCTCTTTGACAATGACAAAGGGGGAGCAAAACTTGCTAGCTTGCTCATCTCAAAAGAGAAGCAAGAAGTGTTATCTTGCAAATCTCACGATAAGCAAAAATTTTACTTAACCTCACATTCTCAAAAACATGCTAGACTTCATACTTCAAAGAGAAGTAATACTTGCTAACTTGTTAACTTGCATGATGTAAATTTGCTAGCGTGAACATTGCAAAGGAAGCAAAAATTTTCTAGCTTTCACTTCTCAAAAGAGAAAAGGGAACTCACTAGATTGCATGTTCTAAAGTGAAATTTTTTTTGTTAAATTGCTAAGCTTTCATATCTCAAAAGCTTGATAATTGCACTTCTCCTTTTTGTTGATGACAAAGGGGGAGAAGATATGATGATGTAAAATCATGTATGATGATCATGCATGTAATGATGATTTTAAAAATATATATGATGATTTTAAAAATATACATAATGATTTGGAATAATGCATGTAATACTCATGATTTTATTATGATGATATGATGTATTGCATATGATGTGATTAAAATAGTTTCAACTTGGACTTTTGAGCTCATCTTAATATTCATTATAAAATTTAGTAAGAGCTCTTCTTAATGATGTAATGTTCCTCCCTTGTTTCTTTCCTCATTATTCTCAAAGGGAAGAAAATTTTATAATATATATTCTATTTTACTAAGGGGGAGTAATGTCATCATGTACTTTGAAATCGTTAACTATATAGTTCATCTTTTTGTTGATGACAAAGGGGGAGAAATGGACATTGATGACAGATGGATATTGATACACATACTTGGATATTGATGCATAAATTCTTTTTGAAATTCATGATTCATTAACTTGATGCAAATTCTTATTAAAATTTGCTTGGAAAATGATTTATTTCATGATACTTGAATTCAAGAGGGTGTGGTTTTCTTGAATTTAAGTTTTCTTTATTATGGTATGGATTTAGGGGGAGTTAGGATTAACTCCTATTATCAATTGATTATTATCATCAAAAAGGGAGAGATTGTTAAATCTAGAATTTTGATGATAAAATCAATTGGTGAGTGTTTGATCCAACAAGGTTGTTAGAGTTAATTGATGCAGGATTAACTATGATAGAGAGAATATTACAATCAAAGGTTTGGCCAAAGTCAAGTCCACGCATCAGGCCAGGATTCGGAAGATGTGGTTAGGAACTCACCTGGAGTGCGTCAGGAGCTCGCCTAGGGTATTGGGAGCTTGCAAAGATGGTGCAAGGGAGTTCACTGGATGAAGACTAAGACTAATCGAAAGATTATCGGGGGTATTCAAAAAGTTTACCGGGAGTTGGGAAAATCATGAGGTGGATGTGTTGGCCATTATGATTGTAATTAATTAAGTCATAGTTAGCATCGTGCAGGTTAACCATGACGGTGAAAAGGAATTATAGATCAGACATTGATCTAGGATCAAGCTCAGACATCGGGCCAAGGATTGGACGATTCGGTGGGAGCTCGCTGGGAGTTTGCTAGGACTTCACCGAAGGTATCTAGAAGATCACTAAGAACACACCGGGAGATCACTTGAGGAAGACCGTGAGACTCGCTGCATGGAATGCTAGAGGTTGTCGGATTACAGTAGTGAGGTCGTAAGCTTGGTGGTCATGTTTGATTATAATATTTAAGTCCTAGGTTAAGATTGAGTCATAAATGAGTGTGATTTAGAAGAAATTCAAATCAACTCAAAGAGGCAACCAGGTCCACTAAAAGAGTTTGATTGAGCTCAAGTTGAGCTCAATTAGTTGACCAGAGAATTGGTCAATATGTGGTTCAAGTCAGGATTGAAAAAGTGAAGGGAATCACTTTCCCGGGATTCCCAATGGATGAATCATCGATGAGCAACAGTTGTACCACCACCGCCTAGGATTTCGGGCGGCTGTCAATGGTTGAACCATCCAGGCCGATGGTTCAATTGCTCGTACCATGATTCTGGGTACTTTCGGCAATTGACCCGCCCAAGCCAGTGGCTGAACCGCCTGTACCCAGATTTTCCAGGTGAGTTTGAATTTTGGCTCCAAATTCTGAAACTATTTGGGGCCTATAAATACTCCATATTTTCTTACATTTTATACAACACTTTTGGGATAAAAATTCTAAGAAAAACTTATGTGAAGTGTAAGAAAAAGAAAAGGGGAAGGGAGTGAGTTAAGAGTTGTATAGTTCTTGTCTCCCTTGTAAGATTGTAAGGGTTTGATCTTCACCCAAAGGAGATCAATAGTGGACGCCAATATGCCTCAAGGTGGAGGACTCGAGAAGTGGACGTATACCAAGGTTGAGGCCGAACCACTATAAATTATAAGTGTTCCTTGTTTCATTTACTACTTACAATTGTCGGGTTCTTAATTGTATTCAACAAAATATCAAGTAACACTTCTGATTTTATTTACTCCTTGAAAGCAAGGTTTTAAGTCAAGCACTTCCAAGAAACTTAACATTTTATTTTGAATCATTCACTTGCTTTACTTGAACAAAAAGCTTCCAATTTTCCTATCTTGCTTCAAGTGAAAAGTTTTCGTTAAAAAGAGAAATTACATTTGCACTAATTTCGTGCCCACCCCACCCCCCACACCCCCTCTTAGTGCCAATTGATCCCAACAATTGGTATCAGAGCCATATTTTTCTCATTTGGTTTAACACCCAAGAGAAATGACTCTTTTCAATGTTTAAGAAGGCTTTTGTATTATTCGTCCTCCCATGTTTAATGGGACGAACTACACTTATTGAAAAACTCATATGAGAGTTTTCTTGCTTTACTTGAACCATGATTTATGGAATATTATGGAAAACGGATTTGAAAGGTCTTCTTTTCCAATGAACGATTGGAATGAGATAGAGAAGAAGACTTTTTCTTTAAATTGCAAGGCTACGGATGTTGTGTTTTGTGCCTTAGACAAAAATGAATTTAATCAGGTTTCTACTTGGGAAACAACTTTCGATATTTGCCACACTCTTGAAACTACACACGAAGGCACTAGTAGAGTAAAGGATTCTAAGATAAATATTTTAATGCATGATTTTGAATTGTTTAGTTTGAAACCAAGTAAAACCATTGGAGACATGTAAACCCATTTTACGGATATCGTCAATAGTTTAGAAGCACTTGGTAAAAGTTTTTAAAATTTTAAATTTGTTAATGAAGTTTTACATTCTCTTACTAAAAACTAGATCCTAAAGTAACTGCAATACAAGAGGCAAAAGACTTAAATAAGTTTCCACTTGAAGAACTAATTGGGTCATTAATGACTTATAAAATGATGTGCAAAGCACATGATAAACTCTATGAATATGAGAACAACCTTCTAAAGAACAGGAAGGATTTGACACTTAGAACAAATGAAGACTAATCGAGCGAAGGCTCAAGTGATGATGACTTTGAATTCTTACCTATAAAGCTTAAAAAACTTAAAACAAGAATCAAAGAACAAAAATAAACCTAAAAGGAAGAAGTTATAAAATAAGAAGAAAACACTCAAGGTGGTTTGGGACGAATCAAGTTCATCCAAAGATAAAGAACAAACCAACGAAGGCGAGGTGGCAAACTACTCCTTAACGGATTTCAATAGCAAGGCAACCAAAACCCCTTTGCTTAATTTTGAAATTACTTAATGCTATTCATGAGTTATTTTTAAATTAGTATATTAAATACAAAAAAATAAATAAAAAATAAAAGGGATTCACGCTTTTCTTTCTAGTAATTTTGAAAAATTATATTGATAATGTAAATTACATGTTTTATGATAAGGAACAAAATATTAGACTTAAATCTAATGCTTAAGATAAATCCTATGTATGCTTCTAAAAAACAATAATATATATCTTGATGATTTTTGTATTACTTTTGATTAAAGATGGTTTATGTTCAATGAAACCATGCTTGATGATTTAATGATATATAGTGATTATGCTTAATGAGTTTATATTTTGAAATTATACATGATGATTTTTTTTTATTGCTTATTGATCTTTATCGTAATGAAAGTTCTTTATCATAATGAAAGTTCTTTTTATGTTCAATGAAATTATGCTTAATGATCTTTATATTTCAAAATTATGCATGATGATTTTTTTTATTTATGGCTTATTGATCTTTATCGTAATGAAATTTCTTTTTCGATTTTAAATGGTGATGCATGTTTTTATTTGGCTTAAAAGACAAAGGCATGCTGACTATGAAATAAAAAGGAAATATATTTTTTAAAGAATTTTTTTATCTTATAATTTTTTAAAAAGAGATTAGTGAATCAATTATGTTAATTTTTTATGAATCTCTTGAACTATGAAAGTGATTTTTATGATTTGACTTTGAATAAGTTTTTATCCAAATGATAATATTGATTCCTTGATATTTGTAAATTGAGATTTATTATGAGTCAAGATTTCTCATTCTTTGTACTCCTATGATTTCTTTGGCTATTCACTAAAAAGGAGACATATCCTAATAAACCATAATATGCTACTTGACATCTTGATAATTTATGACTTAAAGTTTTGTTATGTATTTTTCCTTTTTCTTCTTTCTTATTTACAATAACAAAGGGGAGAAATGAAATTACTAGCATTTCAAGAGATCAATAAATCTATTTATTTCATTTTGAATATCTTAAAAGTGATTTTGATGATTTTGATTATTTAAAATTGGATGAGTTTTTACCTATATCGTGATTTTGATTCCTCAAAATTATAACATGAACTCTTTTATGAATCAAAATATCTTATTATGTGTTCTCATATTATTTAAAAGGAGATTTTTATATACATCATGATCTTGACAACTTGAGATTTCTTATGCATGAATCAAGATATTTTATTTGTCTCTCTTATGTTTTATCTTTTGATATTAACAATTTGTCTTCATGAATTATATATCTCAACACAATGTTAATTTTTCTTGATATATTTCATGTGATGATTTGAAAAATGATGTAATGGAAAAATTTAGCACTATTGTAACCATCCCTTCTTTTTGACAATGACAAAGGGGGAGCAAAACTTGCTAGCTTGCTCATCTCAAAAGAGAAGCAAGAAGTGTTATCTTGCAAATATGAAGATAAGCAAAAATTTTACTTAACCTCACATTCTCAAAAACATGCTAGACTTCATACTTCAAAGAGAAGTAATACTTGCTAACTTGTTAGCTTGCATGATGTAAAATTGCTAGTGTGAACATTGCAAAGGAAGCAAAAATTTTCTAGCTTTCACTTCTCAAAAGAGAAAAGGGAAGTCACTAGCTTGCATGTTCTAAAGTGATTTTTTTGTTAAATTGCTAAGCTTTCATATCTCAAAAGCATGATAATTGCACTTCTCCTTTTTGTTGATGACAAAGGGAGAGAAGATATGATGATGTAAAATCATGTATGATGATCATGATTTTAAAAATATACATGATGATTTTAAAAATATACATAATGATTTGGAATAATGCATGCAATACTCATGATTTTATTATGATGATATGATGTATTGCATATGATGTGATTAAAATAGTTTCAACTTGGACTTTTGAGCTCATCTTAATATTCATTATAAAATTTAGTAAGAGCTCTTCTTAATGATGTAACGTTCCTCCCTTGTTTCTCTCCTCATTATTCTCAAAGGGAAGAAAATTTGATAATGCATATTCTAGTTTACTTAGGGGGAGTAATGTCATCGTGTACTTTGAAATCGTTAACTTTATATTTCACCTTTTTGTTAATGACAAAGGGGGAGAAATGGACATTGATGACAGATGAATATTGATACACATACTTGGATATTGATGCATAACTTCTTTTTGAAATTCATGATTCGTTGACTTGATGCAAATTCTTATTAAAATTTGCTTGGAAAATGATTTATTTCTTGATACTTGAATTCAAGAGGGTGTGATTTTCTTGAATTTAAGTTTTCTTTATTATGGTATGGATTTAGGGGGAGTTAGGATTAACTCCTATTATCAATTGATTATTATCATAAAAAAGGGAGAGATTGTTAAATCTAGAATTTTGATGATAAAATCAATTGGTGAGTGTTTGATCCAACAAGGTTGTTAGAGTTAATTGATGCAGGATTAACTACGATAGAGAGAAGATTACAATCAGAGGTTTGGCCAAAGTCAAGTCCATGCATCAGGCCAGGATTCGGAAGATGTGGTTAGGAACTCACCTGAAGTCCGTCAGGAGCTCGCTTAGGGTATTGGGAGCTTGCAAGGATGGTGCAAGGGAGTTCGCTGGAAGAAGACTGAGACTAACCGAAAGATTATCGGGGGTAGTCAAAAAGTTTACTGGGAGTTGAGAAAATCTTGAAGTGGATGTGTTGGCCATTATTATTATAATTAATTAAGTCATAGTTAGCATCGGGCAAATTAATCATGACGGTGAAAAGGAATTACATATCAGACATGGACCCAGGATCATGCTTAGGCATCAGTCTAAGGATTGGACGATATGGTAGGAGCTCTCCGGGAGTTCGCTAGGACTTCACCGAAGGTATTGGGAAGATCGCTAGGAACACGTCGGGAGATCGCCAGAGGAAGACCATAAGACTTGTCGTAGGGAATGTCGGAGGTTGCCGGATTACAGAAGTGAGGTCGTAAGCTTGGTGGTCATGTTTGATTGTAATCTTTAAGTCATAGCTTAAAATTAAGTCATAACTAAGTGTGATTTAGAAGAAATCCAAATTAACTTAAAAAGGCAATCGGGTCCACTAATAGGATTTGATTGAGCTCAAGTTGAGTTTAATTGGTTGACCAAAGAATTGATCAACATGTGGTTCAAGTCGGGATTGAAAAAGTAAAGGGAATCACTTTTTCGGGATCTCGACGGATGAACCGCTAGTGAATGATAGTTATACTACTGCCACCCAGGATTTCGAGCAGCTGTCAGTTGTAATCTAGGCGGTTCAACCGCCCGTATCTTGGATTCTAGGTACTTTCGGCGATTGGCCCGCCCAGCCTGGCGGTTGAACCGCTTGTACCCGGATTTTTCGGGTGAGTTTGAATTTTGACTCCAAATTTTAAAGTCATTTGAGGCTTAAAAATATCTCAAGTTTTCTTGCATTTTATACAACAGTTTTGGGATAAAAATTCTGAGAAAAACTTGTGTGAAGTGTAAGAAAAAGAAAAGAGGAAGGGAGTGAGCTAAGAGTTGTAAAGTTCTTATCTCCCTTGTAAGATTGTAAGGATTTGATCTTCACCCAAAAGAGAACAATAGTGGACGTTGGTGTGCCTCAAGGAGGACTTGGGAAGTAGACATAGGCCAAGGTTGACGCCGAACCACTATAAATTATAAGTATTCCTTACTTGTTTCATTTCCTACTTACAATTGTCAGGTTCTAAATTGTGTTCAAAAAAATATCAAGTGATGCTTTCGATTTTATTTACTCCTTGAAAGAAAGGTTTTAAGTCAAAAACTTCCAAGAAACTTAGCATTTTATTTTGAATCATTCATCTACTTTACTTGAACGAAAAGCTTCCAATTTTCCTATCTTGCTTTAAGTGAAAAATTTTCGTTAAAAAGAGAATTTACACTTACACTAATTCACCCCCCCCCCCCCTCCCTTAGTGCCAATTGATCCTAACACTGGCTGTAAGTTGCACCAACTGAAACTCATTTTGACTCAACTCTTTCTAACTTAGTGAATTATTATCTTATAACAATTCACTCAACTCATCGACTAGGTACGTACTAGGTCATTACGCCATAGTCCCTAAATAGTACAAGAAATCTAATCTATTAGATTTATCTGTCCATAATTACTGTGCATCGATAGTCCCTCATCCATCTAATATTCTAGAGACCGTATATTGGGTATGGTATTATTAGGTCTCATACAGAATCCATTCGAGTCTTACTTTAATTGGATTCTCCCAGAGAACTCTCTTATTTCAAACAACCATGGCCAGAGATTTGCTTGAGCAAGAATACATCGGATATTCCTATTATGATACCGAGAGTGGACGATCTACTATTGACACTCAATTGCTTTCGTAAGATTGGATACCAATCTCGATAACCAGTTGTACCAGATCTGGAATTTTCATACTTGTAAGTCCTGTGTCAAAGAAAAGAGTACTCAAACAAGGTATCCTTGGTATATCAAGTCTAAGGACTAGAAATACAACTAGGACTATGAAAGTGATGTCTAATATCAAGTATCATTAACCATCTAGCATTTCATAAACAGATCAATTAGTGAATCATTCTTCAATGAGCACATGTATTGTACCCTTAGTATCCCCACATGAGCGGCTATAAGACCAGCCACCTCCATCATATGGATGGTATACAGTATATCGGTCTATCTAATTATCTCGATGTCCCTCTTGAGTAACCTATGATCGAGATTATTTAGTATTTATGTTTAAAGGTGAATCAACCTTATTATCGTAATTTCATCACAATCTGATTCTCATTGCATAGATCTAAAGACATCACAGTATATGAAACATACAACATAAAGTAAGAATATGTCAATAATAATATTAAGCAAAAAGATCGCATAGTATGTCACATGTGTCATCACTCATGTGATTGTCTTGCATGACACCTGTAACCAGTAAATAGATCAATAATCAATACATTAGAATTCAAGTTCTTAATTGACACCAGTTATTTCTTGACTCCTTTTTAAACTATAAAGTATTATATACTAATATACTCAGAACTACTATAGTATTTGTCATTCTTCGAGAGGAAAGCTATTATGGTATATCATAAAATTTTATAGTCGAGTCTAATCATACTAGGTCCCGAGATGAAATTTTATAGCCATAGCTTAATTGTCTCAAAGCATACCACAAAATTAGCTTCTAGTGAGATACAATTTACATTATAATATTCTTATAATTTATCCCTCCAACTAATATAAATATAAATCGTAAAGTAAACTTCTTGTTATTAAAATAATTTATAAAATCAGTATTTGAAAATACCATTATTTCAAATTGATCTAATTTCTTATATGTTAGCATATAGTTTTTTGTACCTGTATATTACTTATGACTTTCTTTATAGCTTCTTAGTGTTTTATTCCTAGGTTACTATAGTATCTACCTAGAATTCTAATTGTAAAACTAGTATCTAGTCATATATAGGTTTAAGCATATAATAGACTTTCAACTGTGCATACATAAGAAACACAAACACCCTTCATTTGATTCATTTCTAAGTCATTCTTAGGACAGTAGTTTTGACTCAATCTTTCACTTTGAGTAATTAGGTATACCATTAGCTGAATAATGCTGCCTATTAAACCTTTCCATGACTTAATCAATATATCTTTTCTGAGATAGTTTTAGCAATCCTTGTGATCTATCTCTAAGTATCTTAATACCAATTATATAAGTTGTCTAATTTATATCAACCTTCTTAAAATTCTTAGTGAGAAGCATATTGATTTCGTGCAATAAATCAAGATCATTACCTAATCCCAAATAATCTCACTTTAGAGCAGTTAAAAGGGTTTAGATATTTAAAAGGAACTCCTAATCTAGGATTATGGTACCCAAAATCTAAAAATTTTAAATTGATTGCTTATGCCGATGCTGACTTTGCTGGATGTAGAATAGATAGAAAAAATACATCTAGAATATGTCAACTCCTAGGTCATACACTTGTTTCTTAGTCTTTCAAGAAATAAAATTTTATTGCATTATCTACAGTTAAGGCTGAATATATAGCAACTGGTGTATGTGCACAACTTATTTGGATGAAAAACACTTGGACTTTACTTGAAAAAAATCCCTATAAAATACGATAATACTAGTGCTATTTGTTTAACAAAGAATCTCATTCAACACTGTAGAACTAAACATATTTATATTAGACATCACTTTATTAGGAATTATGTTAATAATCATGATATATCTTTAGATTTTATTGACACAAAATATCAATTAGCAGACATTTTTACTAAATCTTTAAAGGAGGAACAATTTGATTTTATTAAAAGAGAGAGGCATGTTGAATCTTCCAAATGCATGAACTCTTTTCATATATATTTTTGAATCATTAGCTTGTTTCTTAGTTTGCATCACTTGAGTTTTTCTTTTGAATCAAGATCGTTTGCTATAATTTATACTTCTTGCTATTTAAAAAAGAAGAGATTTGTCAAAATGATTTATGGTTTTTCATGGCATTTTTCATGTGATGACATTGATGTAAATTTTTGCACCATTGAATCCTTTCCTTCTCTTTCTTGTTTTGATAATGACCAAAGGGAGAAAAACAAGTGCAATCTTGCACATCTCAAAAGAGAAGCAAATTTGCTAGCTTGTGCATTTCAAGAGAAGCAAAAATTGCTAACTTGCATATCTTAAAAAAATTGCTAGTTTACATGTTTCAAAAACTTGCTAGTTGCACTTTTCTCTTTTTGTTGATGACAAAAGGGGAGAAGTTATGATGATTTAAAATTTAAATAATACATAGTATGATGTACTTCGATGTTTTGAAATTATGATGATTTGAAATTATACATACAATACTCATGATTTTATGATGTATGGTATGATGTCAAAGTCATTGTTTCAACTTGAATTCAAAGGTTATCGAACTTTTTAAATTCAAGTTTGCTTCATTTCGATATGACATATAAATAGGGATAGTTTAGTCAAAACTCCATCATCAACTAGTTGTCATCATCAAAAAGGGGGAGATTGTTGAACCTCATATTTTGATGATGAAATCAATTGATGATGTTATGATCTAATATATGTTCGAGAAAAGTGATGTAGGATTGTTTTTAATCATGAAATGGCAAAACGATTGAAGGAGGAAAATCAAACATTAGGCCAAAGTCAAAGATTCAGTATCGAGTTGGAAGAATCAAACATTGTGTTAGGATCAAATGTTACAGGAGTCAACTGTTAAATCTGGGATTTTGATGATGAAATCAATTGATGGGTTTTATGATCAAAATTGCACGTTAGAGAAAGTGATGTAGGATTAACTACGATGGTGAAAAGGAAATACAATCTGATGTTGGGCCGGAGTCAAGTTCGAGCATCGGCCAGGGTTCGAACGATGTAGTGGAAGCTCGCCAAGAGTTCACTAGAAGTTCACTGAAGGTGATCGGGAGCTTACTAGGAGCATGCCGAGAGTTCGTCGAAAGATGATCAAGGGACTCATTGGGAGTTCACCGGAGGATGTCGGAAAGTTTGTCGAGAGGTCAAAAGATTGATTAACGTGTCGAACAATAAGAATGATTGTAATTATGTCTCAGTATGTCATAGTTAGCATCATGTGTCTTGAGTCCTAATTGAGTTAGATTTAGAGAAATCTAAATTAACTCCATGAGAGGTAACCGAGTCTACTTTGGGTTAGATTTGAGCTCAGGTTAAGCTCATTACATTTACTTGGAAAGGGGTCAACCAGAGGTATGAGTCAGGTATGAAATAGTATAGGAAAAGTGTTGTTTCAGGATTCCCGATGGTAGTACCGTCGGTGGGCAGCGGTGGTACCACCCAGACAGCGGTAGTACCACCATCACCCCTATTTTCGGGACATTTTCGACGATAGTATCACCGATGCCGGTGGTAGTACTACTAGTACCTAGATTTTTCAGAGATGGTTTAAATTTTAACTCCAATTTGAAGCCAAATTGGGATCCATAAATACCACAAGAATTCTTGCATATAAAGACAAGAAAAAGAGGTGAAAATATTATTAATATTTATAGAGAAATTTCCTTGTGTGATTCAAGTGTAAAGTGAGGTTAATGCTGGTTACAGGTGCCCTACAAGCCAATCGCGTGAGTGATGGCACGTGTGACACGTTTCACGATCTTTTGCTTATGATTATTATTGGTATATTCTCATATTATACTATATGTTGTATATATATATTATGATGTCCTTGGTTTTATGCAATGAGAATCAGATTGTGATGAGATTACGATAATGAGATTGATTTACCTTTAAACACATATCCTAAATAATCTCGGTCATAGGTTACTCTAGAGAGGCATCGAGATAACCAGACGGACCAGTGTACTATATACCCGTCCATATGATGGAGGCGACTGGTCTCATAGCAACTTGTGTGAAGACACTATGAATGTAGTGCAAGTGTTCATTGAAGAATGAGTTCACTAATTGATCCACTTATGGAATGCTATATGGTTAATGATACATAATGTCAGACAGCGATTCCATAATCCCAGTTGTGTATCTGGTCCTTAGACTTGAGACACCAAGGATGCCTTGTTTGAGTATTCCTTTCTTTGACGCTAGACTTATAGGTTTAGAAAATTCTAAATCTGGTACAGTTGGTTATCAGGATTGGTAGTCAACCTTATGAAGATAACTGAGTATCAATAAAAGATCATCCACTCTCGGTATCGTGAGAGGAATATCCTATGTGTGCTTGCTCAAATAAATCCCTAGTTAGGGTCATTCAGATTGAAAGAGGATTTCTCCGGGAGAATCCGATTAGAGCGAGACTTAGATGGATTCCGTATGTGACCTGACAGTACCATGTCCAATATACGATCTCTGGGATATTAGTTTGATGACGGATTATAGATACATAGTAACTATGGAAAGATAGGTCCAATGGATTTGATCCCCCTGTACCGTTTGGGGACTATGGCGTAGTGGCCTAGTACGTCCATAGTCGATGAGTCGAGTGAATTATTATGAGGATAATAATTCACTATATCAGAAGAAGTTCTGATGGGAGCGACTCATGACCAGCTCGGTATCGGGCCTAGAGGGTCACACACATATGATGGATGCTTCAGCAAATAAAGGATTTGATGGAGATCCAATTAGCCCATATTCTCATTAGAGGAGACTTTATGCTGATGGGCTCTTTGCATAAGGCCCAATTAGAGGCCTAAGGAGATTATTGGATAGAGATCCAATAATGCAAGATTAGTAGGTAAATGGATGGAGATCCAATACCCACTAAGGTAGGACCCATAGGGTTTTTTATGGCTCTATATATATAGGAGGGAGGTTCATAGTTGATAGGATGCAGCTTTGACCACCCCCTCCTATTCTCCTCCCTCGCTCTACGCAAGAGTTGCGAAATCAGATTGGAGGAGTTTCGCTGCAGAGATCTATCGTGTGGATACCGCTAGAAAGGAAGACGCTTAGCTTCTTTCATCCTCTCCATCTAGATCTATAATACATGAAGGGGTATACGGTATCCCTAGGTTTGATTTCTGTTGCGCATGCAAAAGATTGGTTTTAAACTGCATGTAATGAGATTGAATCACGTAGAACTGTTCTGCACGTTCTTGCTGCGTTTTTGCAGCGAACACAACAAGGAGGGGCGGCCAACCATAGCCAGGCCATCTACAGGGGTGGCCGGCCACGGTCAGGCCACCTGCAGGAGCGACCACCCATGGCTACGCCACCTACAGGGGCAGCAGGCTGTGGCTAGGGATCCTTCAAGGTCGGCTGCATGCGGCCAGGGTCGCCTGCAAGGGCGGTCGCCAGCAGGCACAACCGCCCACGACCAAGGATGCTGCCAACAGGCATGGCCGCTTGCGGGCTAGCGCCTGTAGGGATGGTACGGGCGTAGGCAATGCCCACAGGGGCGACGCCTACTGGCGTAGGTAGCGCCCGTAGGGGCAACACCAGCCCATAAGGGAGGCGCTTGTGGGCACAACGCCCGCAAGAGCTACCGCTCGAGGGGCAGTGGCACCCATCCATCCATTGGGGCAGCGGCGCTTGCTGTAAAGGAGGTTACCCGTGGATAAGGCGACGACCTCTGAATGAGGGCAGAAGGGGATGGCTAGGGCATCCTTTTAAGAAAAGGATGATTATGCCCCTCAAAATTTGAGAAATTCTAACTTTGTTCTTTTGTCTAGAATCACAAAATGCCCTTAATAATGCTAAAAATTTCGAGTATGTCCTAATTTTTAGAAAAATAATTAATTAAATAGTTTATTTAATTATTATATATCTAGTAATCCTACATGTGATGTGATGTACATATGATATATGATGTGGATGGATGATCATGAGTCATGTGTTGTGATGTGTATAATTATGATTATTATTATTATTATTAGGACCTGCGAGTCTTTATTTTTCTCGTTGATTATCAGGCCTTCGTGCTTATGATTATTTTGTAATTACATGGTGAAGCGTGACGGGAGCATGGAGGTAACAGTAGGACCGACGATGCCGTGGCGGGAGATCACAACGCATAGTGATGCGATGAGTATCCGATGGAACCGATGATGACGAGATCAACATCATAGGGTATGGAGATGTGCCAATGGACACATAGATCCTATTGTGAGTGATTAGGCCCATTAGCTTGGGCTTAATTATATTATGTGATGGCTCATGATCATCTGGTGTGACTTGCATATGTGATGTGTTATACACCTACTATATATATATATATATATATATATATATATATATATATATATATATATATATATATATATATATATATATATATATATATATATATATATATATATATATATATATATATATATATTATTTATTTATTTATTTATTTATATTCGATGTAGATATATATTAAATATATATGTGTGTGTGACACGACATATTAGGAGACTGATACGAAACAAAACTAGTCCTATGATAATATTAAGTCGGTAAGCGTGAGATAATAAGATTGACCCACGTGACCTTTTATCGTTATAAAAAGAAATTGAATCATGACATAGGTTGAGTCCCTCGAGACTCACCTATCTACGTAATTGAGTTCTTGCCTACGACATAGAGATGTCATCGCTGACCTGAGGACATGGTATGCTTGGTCGAGTCCCTCGAGAGTATATCATCAAATCAGACTTATCTTGTAACGATGGTGATGACTTAACTAAACATCATGGTTGGTCAAATCCCTCGAGACCATGATGATTTGGAGGCCGAATATGATGGGAATCACAAGGAGTTGTGATTGGCAAGAGTTGCCTACCTTTTGGGCTTAGTGTAATTGGTCAAGTCCCTCAAAGTTGCACTAAGATACCGATTGGATCCTAATCCCCACTGGGAGTCTACTGGAGACTTTCGTTTCACGTATCGAGGGTGTCTCATGATTTACTAGGAAAATAGTGGGAGTACATTAAGATAGAAGTCCATATCTTAATTAGTTTTTCTGTAAAATCTGCATGTCATTTATTTGTGCTATATTTTGTTTGTCAAAAACATGTCGCTCACAAACCCCCTGTGAGGCATACTTGATGACAACCGCCTCATTGGTCCTAATTACATGGATTGGATCCATAATTTGAGAATTATTTTCATGAGGGAGAAAATCACATGTCCTTGATATAATTGTGCCCACACCGAAAGAAGGGGCAAGCGAGGATGAGATCACTCGCTATGTGAAGTATATAGATGATTCTACATTGGCAAAATGTTACATATTAGCCTCCATGACTCCTGAGTTACAAATGTAATATGAGAGCATGGATGTAGATTCTATTATTCTTCATCTCCGCCAACTATTTAAGAAACAGGGAAGAACTCAAAGATATAAGATATCTAAGATACTTTTCCAAGCTGGGATGACAGAAGGGACATCGGTTGAGAACCATGTCCTGAAGATGATAAAGTAGATCGAGAAACTCATAGGTCTAGGAATAGTCCTAGAGGATAACATGTGCGTTGATCTTATACTTCAGCCCCTACCAGGTTCCTTTTCTCACTTCATCATGAATTTTAACATGAGCAAGTTTGAGATATCTCTCCTTGAGCTCCTCAATATGTTGAGGGAAGTTGAGAGTGCTATCAGGAAGGAGAAGCTAGTTTAGAAAAAGAAGGAAGGCTAGTAAGACCCTTAAGAAGGGCAAGGGCAAAGAAAGATCGGGTAAGGCAAAGATTGCTAAGAAAAACCTGGTAAAGGACAAAGGACAATGCTTCCACTACGGTCAAGATGGGCATTAAAAGAGGAACTATAAGGACTACCTTGTAGAGAAGGCAAAATAAAAGCTTAGAGAAGCTTCAGGTATATTCATGATCAATCTCCACTTGTTAGATTTTCATATTTACACATGAGTATTGGATATCAAGGGTGCTTATCATATCTGTAATTCATTGTATTTTCTGGCAAGACCTAGGAGATTGGCCAGAGGCGAGATGGACCTCAAGATGAGCAATGGAACAAGAGTTGCTGTAGTTGCTGTTGAGGAGGTCACCCTACATCTGCTTGGTGGAGCTATTACTGCATTAGATGCATGCTATTTTGTTCCCTCTATTAACAAAAATATTATTTTCATCTCTTGTTTGATAATTAGTGGATATAAATTAGTTTTTGATAACAATAGTCGTTCAATAATTATGGATTATGAGATCATTACTATAGGGACCCTGATAAATTGCTTATATGTGTTAGACACTTCTCCACATCATGAATATAAATATGTCTAAGAGGAAAAGAGATAGGTGAATAATGCATACCTATGACATTGTAGGCTAGGTCATATACATGATGGAAGGATTCAAAAGTTGCTAAAAGATGGATATTTAGATCCATTTGAGTCATATGCAACTTGTGAACCTTTCCTTCGTGGGAAGATGACCAACTCTCCGTTTAGTATATATAGAGAGAGAGAGCCATTGGAACTCATACATAGTGATGTATGTGGTCCCATATCGACTCAGGCTATAGGTGATTACTCATACTTCATTACATTTATTGATGATTTCTCTAAGTATGAACACGTGTACTTGATGAAGTACAAGTCTGAGACTTTTGAGAAATTCAAGAAATAAAAGAATGAAGTAGACAACCAGATTGGAAAGAATATTAAGACTCTTTGATCTGATCAAGGAAGAGAATACTTGAGTACAGAGTTCACCCATTTCCTCAAGGACAATGAGATTTTATCCCAGTGGACACTTCCTTATATACCTCAGCTCAATAGTGTATCAGAAAGGAGGAATCATATACTATTAGACATGGTGCGATCCATAATGAGTTTCGCTGACCTACACGTCTCATTCTAGGGATACGCCCAAGAGACCGTAGATTACTTTCTGAACAGAGTTTATCGAAATTAGTAGTGTCTATACCATATGAGATATAGAAAGGAAAGAAGCCCGATCTTAAGGTGATTAAGATTTGGGGCTGTCCTACCCACGTTAAAAGACATAATCCCGATAAGTTGGAATCAAGGACAGAATAGTGCACATTCGTGGGAGACCCTAAAGAGACTTTGGGATACTATTTCTATCATCCTAAGGACTGAAAGGTCTTTGTTGCTAAGAGAGTTGTGTTCCTTGAGAAAGAACACATTCTTGGTGGAAACAGTGGGAGTGAGATAGAGTTGAGTGAGGTTGGAGAACCTAACTCAAGCACCATTCTAGAGTCCGAGTATGTTCAGGTACCTAGCACATAAGTTCCAACTTTGTGTAGATCTAGCATAGTATCTCACCCTCCTAAAAGATATGTGGGACATATCAATAGAGAGAACTCTTAGGATGTTGATCCTCAGACCTACGAGGAGGCTATTATGAGTATAGACTCCGAGAAGTGGCAAGAAGCATTGAATTATAAGATGGATTCCATGTACTCTAACAAGGTTTGGAACCTTGTGTATACACCTGAGGGTATTGTACCCATCGGGTGTAAGTGGATCTTCAAGAAGAAAATCGGAGTAGATGGAAAGGTGGAGACCTATAAGGCAAGACTGGTAGCTAAAGGATATCATCAAAGACAAGGAGTTGACTATGGCGAAACCTTTTCACCGGTAGCCATGCTTAAATCCATTAGAATTCTTTTGGCTATTGTAGCACATTATGACTATGAGATCTGGCAGATGGATGTGAAAACGGTATTCCTCAATGGCAATCTCGAGGAGGAGGTATATATGATACAGCCAGAGGGATTCATATCTAGAGAGAGTCTAGATAAAGTGTATAGGTTGTTTAGATCCATTTATGGACTAAAGCAAGCTTCCCGAAGTTGGAACATAAGATTTGATGAGGTGATCATATTTTATGACTTTGTTAAGAACGAAGATGAGCCTTGTGTGTACATGAAGGTAAGTGGGAGCGCTATCACCTTCTTGGTGCTGCTATATATAGATTACATCCTAATTATTGGGAATGATGTATGAATGCTTTCCATAGTAAAGGCTTGGCTATCTAGAAACTTCTCAATGAAAGACTTAGAGGAAACATCCTATATTTTGGGGATCCAGATTTATAAAGATAGATCCAAGAGGATACTTGGCTTGTCCTAGTCCAGGTACATAGACTCCATTGTCAAATGACTTGGCATAGAAAATTCCGAGAGATGTCTCATACCGATGAGACATGGAATATCATTTTCTAGGAGTATGTCCCTAAGGATTCTTAAAGAAAGGGCAGATATATATAGGATACCCTATGCCTCGACGATAGGGTCTATCATGTATGCTATGTACCAGGCCTAATATAGTGCATGCTTTGAGTGTCACAAGCATGTATCAAGCGGATTCGGGTTTAGAATATTGGAAGGCAGTAAAATGTATCCTTAAGTACTTGAGAAGAACTAATGATCTTTTACTGGTATATGGAGAAGGTAACCTCCATGTTGAGAGCTACATAGATTCGAGTTTCTAGTCCGATATTGAAGATAGCAAGTCAAACTCAGGACATGTTTTTATCTTGAATGAAGGAGCAGTATGCTGAAAGAGTTCCAAGCAATATATTATTACTGACTCGACCACAGAGGCAAAATACATTGTTACAGTAGAAGCAGTAAAAGAATGATTATGGATGAAGAAGTTTATCAGAAATTTGAGAGTCATACCAAACAATGTAGAGCTGATTCCCATATATTGTGACAGCGATAGGGCGACAGCTCTAGCAAGGGAACTTAGGTCTTATCAGAATTGTTCTAAGGAGGTTATAGTGGATTGAAGCGATTATGACCCATAAAGATATAGCAATGGAAAGAGTTCCGTCCGAAAATAACATTGTAAATCCACTGACGAAAGCGCTGGCTCAGATTGTATTTGAGCGTCACAGGGGTCTGATGGGGATCAGACACATAGGTGATTGGCTTTAGGTCAAGTAGAAGATTGATGGTTACAGGTGTCCTACAAGCCAATCATGTAAGTGATGACACGTGTGATACACTGCGCGATCTTTTTGCTTATGATTATTATATATATATATATATATATATATATATATATATCGTGATGAGATCACGATAATGAGATCGATTCACCTTTAAACATATATCATAAATAATCTCGATCATAGGTTACTCGAGAGAGACATCGAGATAACATGACAGACCGGTGTACTATATACCCGTCCATATGATGGAGGTTGGTCTCATAGCCACTTGTATAGAGACACTAAGGAAATAGTACAAGTGTTCATTGGAGAATGAGTTCACTGATTGATCCACTTATGGAATGTTGTATGGTTAATGAAACCAAATGTCAAACAGCAATTCCATAGTCTCAATTATGTATCTGGTCCTTAGACTTGAGACACCAAGGATGCCTTGTTTAAGTACTCCTTTCTTTGACGTCAGACTTATAGGTTTGGAAAGTTTTAAATCTGGTATAACTAGTTATTAGGATTGGTAGCCAACCTTACGAAGATAATTGAGTGTCAATAAAAGGATCATTCATTCTCGGTATCACGAGAGGAATATCCCGTGTGTGCTTGCTTAGACAAATCCCTGGTCAGGGTTATTCGGATTGAGAGAGGAGTTCTCGGGGAGAATCCGATTAGAACAAGACTTAGATGGATTTCGTATGTGACATGACAGTATACCATACTCAATATATAGTCTCTGGGATATTATGGATTATAGATACATGGTAACTATGGACACAGGTCCGATGGATTTGATCCTCCTATACCATTTGGGGACTATAGCGTAGTGGCCTAGGACGTCCATAGTCGATGAGTCAAGTGAATTATTATTAGGATAATAATTCACTATATCAGAAGAAGTTCTGATGGGAGCGACTCACAGCCATTAGATGAGACCCTATGCTGCTGGCCTCCTTGCATGAGGCCCAATTAGAGGCCTAAGGAGATTATTTGATAGAGATCCAATAATGCAAGGTTAGTGGGTAATTAGATGGAGATCCAATACCCACTAAGGCAGGACCCATAGGGTTTCTGGTGGGTCTCTATAAATAGGAGGGAGGTTCATGGTTGATAGGCTGTAGCTTTGGCCATCCCCTCCTATTCTCCTCCCTCCCTCTATGGAGAAGTTACGAGATCATATTGGAAGAGTTTTGTTGTAGAGATACATCGTGTCGATACCGCTATAGTGGAAGACACTTGACTTCCTTCATCCTCTCCATCCGGATTTGGAATACAATGATATACGATCACCCTAAGTAATCAATTTAGCACACGACATAATTTTTTTAGTTTTTACGGCTTTCTCGTGACCCAATCTTTTGCATGATGATTTGATCTACATGGGAAACCTATTTTTGTTTTGATTTCTAATGTGCATGTGGTGCTTCGCTGAGGTTTCCCAACAGTTAAGGGAAGAGTGGAAGATTGTAAAGGTTTCTCTCTTGAACCTATGAAAAGGAGAGTGTAAAGGTTCTTCTCCTGAGCTTGGGAAAAGGAAAAATTTGTTTCTCTTCACCTATGAAAGAAGATCATTAGTAGGCATAGGCGGGCCTCGACAAAGGAGGACTCGGGAAGTGGACGTAGGTCAAGTTGGTGACCGAACCACTATAAATTTGTGAGCCTTCATTTACTTGTTCTCCTTTAAACTTGTTTTTTCATTTTAGTAGTCCTTAACTAAATCGAGATTCTTATTTCGAATTTGTTTTAAATTGGTCACTTATTCGCTTTTAATGAATTCCAAGAAACACTTTTGATTTCTTCTTTATTTTAAGTAAAATTTTCAAAATAAGTTATTTTTGCACTTGCACTAAATCACACCCCCCCCCCCTCTTAGTATCAACTCGATCCTAACAGTTGGTATTAGAGCAGGTTATACTCAATTGAATTAATACCCAAGCGAGTAAATACCTCTTTTGGCATTAACGGTAGTCAATACATTACACGTCCTCCTATGTTCAATAGGAGGGATTACACTTTTTGAAAAACTAAAATGCGTATCTTTTTTATTTTATTAGATTTTAGTTTATGGAACATCGTCGAAAATAGTTTAAGAAGTTATCTAATCCTATAAATTATTAGAATGATTATGAAAGACAGATGTATTCCTTAAATGCCATAGTTATGAAGGCTTTATTTTGCACTTTAGATAAAAATAAATTTAATCAGATTTTTGCTTTTGATTCAGATTTGATATATGGCACACATTAGAAATCAAACACAAAAGTATAATTAAATTAGAGGAATCAATATTGATACTAAACGAACAAGCCAACCTTCTAAAGAATAGGAAGGATACTAAACTGAGAACATAAGAATGACACATTCCAAAGAACAGAAAATAAATTGAACTGAGAACAACAAATAACTCATTGAGTGAAACCTCGAATAATGAGGACTATGATCTTGAACTCATGACAAAAAAACTAAAAAGATTAATAAAAATGAACAAAAAATATAAAAATAAACTTAAAAAATATACCAGTTCTTGCTATGGACGCAAGAAGCCAGGGCACTCTGAAGATCAAGAAGACAACAAAGAAGAAGTGGATAATCTCACACTTATGGCTATCAACGATGAGGTAGGTAACTCACCTAATGCCTCCTTTATTTTTGATGAATTATTAAATGCCTTTCATTAATTATTTGATGAGTATAAAAAGATTAGCAAAACTTATAAATCACTCAAAAAGGATTATGCATTACTCTCTAGTAAACTTGAAACTTTGAATTAAGCATTAACATCATACAATTCTTGCACTAAATGTGAAACACTAGAGGACATTAGAAAGGAAAATGTCATACTTCAACAAACGTAAGAAAATTTTGAAATAGGGAATAAATCTCTAAACATGATCCTTGCTAGTAAGGGTTATGTCCATAAGAAAGAAGATATTGGCCTTGTGGATAACACTCAACAAAAGCCAACTATCTTTGTTAGAGGACCTACATTACACTCTTCACTCAAACTCAAATATAATTTTTGTGGTAGATTAGGATATTTTGCCTATAGGTGCTCATTTAGAAAGTATAGTCCACATAAGTTGATTTTAGTTGCTAAGGAATCCATAAACAATACAATGCCCTTAGTTAAAAGATAGAGCCTTTCATAAGGACCCAAAGTCAAATGGATACCCAAATCAAAACCCCATATATTGTAGATTTGTCTCTAAACAAATGCTAGAAGCAAAAAATGGTAACTTGATAGTGGATGCTCAAGGCACATGACTTGAGTACTAAAATAATAAGAAAGTAAACAACAACTAAATCAAAGTTTTTATTTGAAACTACTTTATTGTAATAATCTTGATGATTTCCTTTGGAAATGTTACTTCGTTTTTAGTTTTTAAATGTTTGAAAATGTTTTACTTGGTTGAAAATGTTTTATTGTAATGATTTTGATGATTTTTATTTTGAACTCTATTTTTGGTTTTAAATAACATTGAATTTGGCATAAAAGATAAAGGAATTTTTATATAAAATAAATTACATAAATTAAAACAAAAAAGGAGAAAAAATCTTCTTGAAAATACTTCTACCCTATCAAACGTTTAAAACGAGAAAGTAATATCATTACTGTTGAATCTCTTAAACTACAAAGATGATTTTGTGATGAGTTAAAAATTGAATGAGATTTTTTTTTCATGAACTTTCCATTGGCTTCTTCACTTGACTTATCCTTTATGGGAATTATTTTTAACCTCTATAATTTCTTATTTTTAATAAAAAGGATATTTATGATCTTAACAATTATAATTTGAGATTTTTAATCAAGATCATTCTTCCATTTTTAAGAAGAATTATCTAAATGAATTATATATCTTAAGATTTATCTTGAATGAATAAAGATTATTTACTCTCCTAAGACTTATTTTCATTATTTACATAAAAAGAGGAGATTTATTAAAATAAATCATGTCATTTGGTACTTACAAATTGATCTTTCATATTATATCCTTAATGACGTAATTTTTATTATATAACCCCTTTATATATATATATTTGTCAATGACTTGAAAATTAATTTTGTATTATTATATTATTCCCTTCTTTTTGATAGTGACCAAGGGGGAGATTAAATTACTATCTTACCAACAAAACCTTTAAATGAAGAACAATTTAATTTTATAAGAAAAGAATCAGATATGATAAATCTTGAAACATTGAATGAGGAACAATTAAATTAGACATGAGAAACAAAGAAGATAATTAGATATGATAAAATTACTATATTGCAATAGAATCATTATGATGAGGAACAATTTGCTTAGAAGAAAATTAGAAATTTAAAATTTCTTAAATGAATGAGAAATGCATGATTTGCAAATTGAACTTGATTTTCTATTATACTTTTCTATATTTCTTAATTTTTGTAAATTGAGCTTCTTAATAAGTCTAAATGCATGGTTTTTGGTCATATTATTTTTCAGAATTCTTGAACTTCTTCTTGATATTTACATGAGATGATCTTTTAAAATGTAATTAGTAGCTCTTATATTCCTCTCAGATTTCTCAGCTTTTTGAGCTCTCTTTCGAAATGATTCTTTTCTTTTGAAATTGATCTTTATAAAAGAGAAAATGTGATTCAAATTCTTTTTGTGATGAGATTCATTTTCATCCTCTCTCAAAAATTATTTTGATTCACAGATC
Source organism: Ensete ventricosum (assembly GCA_029747655.1). NCBI lineage: Eukaryota > Viridiplantae > Streptophyta > Magnoliopsida > Zingiberales > Musaceae > Ensete > Ensete ventricosum. The sequence continues at coordinate 20,327,170 of JAQQAF010000009.1, forward strand.
TTTTAAATCATTGATGAAATGTTTTCAAATATATCCCCCTCTTGATATTTAAATTTCATTTTATGGCATTGATGCATAAAATTCTATGCTTATCATTTTTATTATTTTATAAAAGGAGAGAAATGACTAAATTATTGTCTTTATATGCCAAATGTTGTGATAAATGTTTAAAAAATGTTCAAATATAATCAAGTATTTCTCCTTTTTGTTGATGACAAAGGGGGAGAAATGACATGATTGATGACATAAGTGAAATGTTTATTATGTGAAATTTATTTTTGGTTGAAATTATTTATCATTTGATATCAAGAAGATAAATGCTTTAAAAATTTTATTATATATGGTATCATAAATGATTAACTTATGAAAATTTTAATATTATGAAAATGCTATACTTGAATTCGAAAGTGATGGGTTCTTTTAAATTCAAGTTTGCACTATTTATCCTACGACATATACATAGGGGAAGTTAAGATTAGCTCACATCAACAATTGGTTGTCATCATCAAAAAGTGGGAGATTATAGAATCTCGAATTTTGATGATTAACTCAATTGATGGGTTTTATGATCTAACTCATGAGTTAGAAAGTGATGTAGGATTAACTATGATGGTGAAAATGTAATACAATCTGATGTTGGGCCGGGGTTCGAACAATGCAGTGGGAGCTTACCGGGAGTTCGCCGAAGGTGATCGGGAGCTTGCTGAGATCATGCCAAGAGTTCACTAGAAGGTGATCAAGAGACTCGTCGAGAGTTCGTTGGAGGATGCCAGGAAGTTCATCGGGAGTTCAAAAGATCGATTGACATGCCAGACAACAAGAATGATTGTAATTATGTCTTCGTATGTCATAGTTAGTATCTTGTGTTTTGATTCCTAATTGAGTTAGATTTGGAGATCCAAATTAATTTAATGAGAGGCAATGGGGTCCACTTTAGGTTCGATTTTAGCTCAGGTTGCACTCATTTCGTTGACCTAGAAAAGAGTTAACAAGAGGTACTAGTCGGGTATAAAATAATATAGGAAAAGTATTGTTTCGGGATTCCCATTGGTAGTACCATTGGTGGGCAGTAGTCGTACCACCCAAGCGATGATGGTACCGCCTAGCCGATGATAGTACCACCACCGCCACTATTTTCAAGACACATTCAATGGTAGTACCATCGGTGCCGATGGTAGTACCACCAATATCCAGATTTTTCGGAGATGGTTTGAATTTTGGCTCCAATTTGAAGCCAAATTGGGGTCTATAAATACCCCAAGAATTCTTGCATAAGAAGGCAAGAAAAAGATGTGAAAATACTGAAAAAATGCTATTAGAATTTGTTGAAAACTTCTCATGTGTGATTCAAGTGTAAAGTAAGGTTAAGGGATGAGTGGAAGATTATAAAGATTTCTCTCTTGAACCTATAAAAAGGAGAGTGTAAAGGTTCTTCTCCTGAGTTTGGGAAAAGGAGAAAGGTGTAAAGAGTTTTGATCTCCACTCATGGAAGAAGATCATTAGTGGACACCAGCGAGCCTCGACGAAGGACTCCGGAAGTGGACGTAGGTAAAGTTGGTGACCGAACCACTATAAATTTATGAGCCTTCCTTTACTTGTTCTCCTTTTAACTTGTTTTCTCATTTTAGTAGTCCTTAACTAAATCAAGATTCTTCTTTCAAATTTGTTTTAAATTGCTCACTTATTCGATTTCAATGAATTCTAATAAATGCTTCTGATTTCTTCTTTATTTCATGTAATTTTTTTTAAACAAGTTGTTTTTGTACTTTTACTAATTCACCTCCCTCCCCCAGTGCCAACTCGATTCTAACAGTTGGTATCAAAGTAGGTTATACTCAGTTGGATTAATGCCCAAGTGAGTAAATGACCTCTTTTGGCATTAACGAGAGTCAATGCATTATACGTCCTTTTATGTTCAATGGGACATATTACACTTTTTGAAAAACTAGAATACATATCTTTTTTATTTTGTTGGATTTTGATTTTTGGAACATCATCAAAAATGAATTTCAGAAGTTATCCAATCCTATAAATGATTGGAATGATCATGAAAGATAAATGTTTTCCTTAAATGCCAAAGCTATGAAGGCTTTGTTTTATGCTTTAGATACAAACGAATTTAATTAGGTTTTTACTTGTGATTCGGCTTTCGATATATAACATACATTAGAAATCAAACACGAAAACAAAATTAAATTAAAGGAATCAATAAATGAAATGACTTGCAAAATTGAACAAGAAGAACACCTTCTAAAGAACATGAATGATACTAAACTAAGTACATAAGAATGACACCTTGAACATAAAGGAAATTGAACTGAGAACAATAGATGACTCATTGAGTGAAACATCGAGTGATGAGGACTATGATCTTGAACATATGAAAAAAGAACAAAAAAATTCCTAAAAAAGAATAAAAAATTTAAAAATGAACTACACAACTTCTTGTTATGAATGCAAGAAGTCAGGGCACTCCGAAGATCAAAAAGATAATAAAGAAGAAGATGAGAATCTCGCGCTTATGGCTATCAACGATGAGGTAAGTAACTCACCTAAAGTCTCCTTTACTTTTGATGAGTTATTAAATGTCTTTCATGAATTATTTGATTAGCATAAAAAAATTAGCAAAACTTATAATTCACACAAAAAGATTATTCAATACTTTCTAGTAAACTTGAAACTTTAAATAAAGCATCAACATCATACAATTGTTGCACTAAATGTGAAACACTAGAGGAAATTAGAAAGGAATAAACCTCTAAATATGATCCTTGCTAATAAGAAATATTAAGAAATATTTAAAATAGAAAATAAACCTTTAAACATGATCCTTGCTAATAAGGGTCATATCCATAGGAAAGAAGGTATTGACTTTATAGGTAACACTCAACAAAAGTCAACTATCTTCATCAGATGACATACATTACACTCTTCAACCAAACTCAAATGTAATTTTTGTGGTAGATTAGGACATTTTGCCTATAAGTGCTTATTTAGAAAGTATAGTCCACAAAAGTTGATTTGGGTTCCTAAAGGAACCACAAACAACAAAACGCCCTTAGTTAAATTAGGTAGAGCTTTTTATGAGAGATCCAAAGTCAAATGGATACCCAAATTAAAACCCCTAGTATTGTAGATTTGTCTCCAAACAAAGGCTAGGAGTAAAAAATGGTAATGGTAACTTGATAGTGAATGCTCAAGGCATATGATTTGAGATCTAAAATATTTTTCAAGCTCACTAGCATGAATAACAAAAAAAAAATCATTAGAATTAAACTAAATCGAAGCTTTTGTTTGAAAATATTTTATTGTAATAATCTTGATGATTCCCTTAGGAAATGTTACTTAGTTTTCAGTTTTAAAATATTTGAAAATGTTTTAGTTGGTTGAAAATATTTTATTACAATGATCTTGATGATTTTTTTAAACTTGATTTTTGGTTTTAAATGAAAATGCTTGAATTTGGCATAAAAGATAAAGGAATTTTTATATAAAATAAATCACATAAATCGAAACATAAAAAGTTAGGAAAATTCTTCTTGAAAATACCTCTATCCTATCAAACTTTCAAATTGAGATAAAGTAATATCATTATTGTTGAATCTCTTAAACTACAAAGATGATCTTGTGATTAGTTAAAAATTGAATGAGATTTTTTTTTATGAACTTTACATTGACTTCTTCACTTTACTTATCCTTTATGGGAACCTATATGATTTTTCAATAAAAATGATATTTATGATCTTAACAATTATAATTTAAGATTTTAATCAAGATCATTCTTTCATTTTATCAAGAAGAATTATCTAAATGAATTATGTCTTAATATTTATCTTGAATAAATCAAGATTATTTACTCTCTTGAGATTCATTTTCGTTATATACATAAAAGGGGGAGATTTATTATAATAAATCATATCTTTTGGTACTTACGAATTAATCTTTCATATTATATCCTTAATGGTAAGATTTTCATTAGATATCCCCTTTATATATATTTGTCAATGACTTAAAAATTAATTTTATACTATTATATTCTTCCCTTCTTTTCGATAATGACCAAGGGGGCGATTCAATTGCTATCTTAACAACAAAGTCTTTAAATAAAGAACAATTTGATTTTATGAGAAAAGAATTGGATATGATAAATCTTCCAACATTGAATGAGGAACAATTAAATTTGACACGATAAACAAAGAAGAGAATTAAATTAGACATGATAAACAAAGAAGAGAATTAAATATGATAAAATTACTATCTTGCAACAAAATCATTAAATGAGGAATAATTTGCTTAGAAGAAAATTAGAAATTCTAAATTTTCTAAATGAATGAGAAATGCATGATTTGCAAATTAAGCTTGATTTTGTTAGAACCTTGCGGATTCTAAGCTTGGGGTTGATCTCTATAGGGGATCGGTCTCCTGAAACTCTATAGGGGTTTCCTCCTCCAAGGTTTTCTACACAAGAGTTGAAAGAAATTTGATATATTGATGATGAAAAGAGGGTTGAATACATGACTATTTATAGGGTTTTAAACTCTAACTCCTCATAGGATTCCTACTCAAAAACTCCAACTCCTAACAACTCCTTAGCCGACCTCTACTAGGAGTGGCCGGAAGCTACCAAACTCTTAATCCTACTCCAACTCTAACCCTACCCCTAGTTGGATTCTCCTAAGAGGAGGGAGGCGGCTAGAAGACCCCATCTTCATGAGGACTCTTCCCTTAACCCTAGCCAACCACTTCTTCAATAGGGGTGGTGACTAATTTAGGGATTATTACATGCATGACTCAGTTAACTCTGACTTGTATCCAACTCCAACTCCTAATCATACTCCAGTTCAGTGGAATCCTAAGCCTACTAGGATTTAGACTGATTTATTATAATAGACTCAAATCTCCTCCTAGCCGACCTAATGTCAGGTCTAGGTTGGCCAACAAAGCCTAATCTAAGGACTCAACTCAATCAACTAGGACCCGACTCAACTAGGGTCCTAACAGACCCGACCTCTTTAAATCAGCCTTGTCCTCGAGGCTAAGGCTCCATGATCTTTGGGTCTGAGTCTGTAGCTTGTCATGAGGCTTCCTTGTTGCATTTGAGGTAGGCACATCACGATCTCATGGTTCAGCTTTGTTTGTATCTCTTCATCGGTGGTCATATCTGGATGGTGATGCATTTGTGATCCTATGATGCCATGCAATCTCCAGTTGGCACTGAGCCTCCTCATCAACTTGGGTGTTAGGTGGATAGATTTAAGTTGAGTCATCCTCTCTAAACTTTCATTTGCGGTGAGATTCCTAGAGGATCAGTTGTAATTTTAAATTAGTATGCAGATTTGATCCATAAATTACGACTCCAATGTGATCTCCAATTTTGTGGGGTCCAAAGAAACTGGGAGAACACTTCCGTAAGGCTGGAGTCTTCATAGATTCCTATTAGTAGGACAGAAGATGAAGGAAGGCTTAATTTTCAATAGTAAACTTCTTTTGACTCCGACATTTATCGGGCAATTGTTTCTTTCTTGCGTGGGTTGGCGTGTGTTTATTCTTTAATGGTAGCCAAGCTTTCCTCTGAGATGGTGGCTGCCCTCTGGTAAAGTTCATGGTAATGTGAGCCCGATCTGGGTTTGGAGGGAGTAGAGGTTGTAATTTTTTAGGACTTATTTTCAACTCCCCTTTGTGTCGTTGTCCTGTATCATGCCAAGCTACAAATTTAGCAAAGGTTAGCATTTTCTTGTCATTGATTGATAGCTTCAGGTGATATGGAGATAGGGCTTTGCTGATGTAGGCTAGGGGTCGGCTATCTTGCATGTGGATAATATAAATTTTAGCTCCCGATACGTCAATCACAAACACTTTGTTGAAATTGGGTAAAGCTAGCACCGACAAAGAGTAGGGATTGTAACTTGGCCGGATGACCCATGTTTTAAGCATCTCATTTCAATCCTCTTTATTTTCGCTTTTCAGAGGTGAGGATAATGATATTGCCAAGTATTTGCCACTAATTTGCCCAGCATAATCGGCAGTTAGTGGTCATGTCGTCGAGTAGGAGGTAGGCTGTGCGGTTTGACGAAAACATCTAAAAATTTAGTAAACAATTGGAGAAATTGACTCCCTCATATGTTGCTACAAAGAAGCCACTATTCACTTTGTTCAAGACGTTCTTCATTCATTGTGTTGAAACCATCATCACGTTGCTCCAGCGTTTCCCACGTAGGATCACTTGTTTCCCATGAATAAAATTTTTTATGATAAATTTGAAAATTTTCCAAGAAACATCATCTAACATAGTCAGCCATTTGATGGCGAGCACGTAATCATCAAGTGGAAGGAGGAAGAGATATGCAATTATCTCCTGGTCCTGTAGCAACAATTTCACTTGCGGGGACCTGCAGTCGCACTTTAAAATTCATTCATCTGTGACCTTAACATCAAACCTGCTACAATCCTCAATATGTAAGGCCATCCAAATAGCAACCTTGCTATTCATAAAATTATTAGTGCTCCCAATGTCGATAAGGACAGTGATTGGTTGTTGTTTAAGTAGTCCTCCTACTTTCATCATATACGGGTTCGTATAGCCGATAAGAGCATGCATCGTACAATCGACTGGCTGCTATTATTCCTCTATGACCTCCTCCTCATGCTTCTGGACCTCCTCCTCTGAATCTTCAATGGGTTCAATCACAAGAAGGCATCATTTTTTTGCAGCGATGATCACGGCTCCATGGTTCGTCACAATGCCAACAAAGGCCCTTCGTCGATCTGTTGCGAAGTTCTTCTCTTGCCAATTTCTTTGACAACGAAGAATGATTGGGAGTAGAGGGTGCCGAATGTTTATAATTTGTAGATCTAGGAGTACTCTTCATCCTTCAGGCATCTTGGTTGAGCCGCTCCTCCTAGATTTCGGTGAAGGATATTGCAACCATTAAGGTGCAGGGTTGCTGTGCTTTAACTTCTCCTTTTATTTTTGGCTTAAGTCCTTCGATGAATATCCCTAATAATTATTTGTCAGACTAATCATGAGTAAGGTTAGATAATCTTTCAAACCTAGTTTGGTATTCTTGGATCGTGGAGGTTTGTCGAATCTTCGTAAGTTGTCCATTGATGTTCTCATCCTCGGTCGATCCAAAGCAATTCAGCAGCCCACTTTTGAATTGTATCCACATTGGGTCTCATTGGGTATATTCAAGCTAATTGTACCACTGAATTGAATCTCCTTCGAGGTGGATGATAGCGATGTCCACCATGGAAGCCTCCGATATTTGGTAATATCGGAAGTACCGTTCGACATGCGAAAGCCATCCCGTTGGGTTTCCTTCTTCCCATCGAGGGAAGTTCACCCTCATGTGTGGCTGCATCACAACTAAGGCTTGTTCTTCCTTCTCTAGAGACCTCTCTGAACTTTCACCATGTTGGAATTTTGTTGGGCTCGGAGATTGTCCAATTCTAAATTCTGCGAATAAGGTGCACAATTTGTCCTCCATGTGTGATTCAAGCTGTGATTCAAGCACCTCCAACTTGGCATTGATCAAGTATTGAGATGTCATTCCGTATGCCTCTAGATCTAAAATGTTTATATCTTTTTTCTGTTGATGGGTCAAGCATAGGGTGGTGGAAGGTTTGATGGCAGCAAAAGATAAGATCGGTGGTGGAGGGTTGTGGCTACGATAGGTTACTGTTTTAGGCTATGATTTTGGGTACCATTAATGTTATGGAAATAGGATATGATGGCTATGTGTTAAGGTTAGAGGGGTGCCCTAAAGATGACATGGTTGGTGGAAAAAAGATTGGTAGGGTTTTGGTGGGTTGCGAGAAGAAGAACGACAAAAGGTGCAGTAGTAGAATTTTTCATCGAAAAATTTCAGCAGGGTAGATGTAATTTTTTTCAGCAGTTCATGACAAATATTTGAGCAAAACTCAAGGGGAATCTACTGATAAGGGAAAGGTAATATCGACAAAAAATTCATGAAAGAATACAGCAGCAAGGAATTCGACTAGATCAAGGAATACGAGTAGGTGCTGCTGTAGAATTTTACGTCAAAGGTCCAGCAGCTTGGATGTAAAAGATCAACAGTTTATATTGATAATTTTTTCAAGAAACCAAAAGGAAATCTGCTATTAAGAAGTGTCAAAGCTATCGTAAAAATCTCGTAGAAGATTGGGCAGAAAAATAGTGGCAACAAGATCAAAATAGGGCAGTACTATGTGGCTGAATTATGCGGCATAACTTTCATCGTAAAGATGGCAACTTTGCAACGATAAGTTTATCTTGCAAAAACACTTTTTAAGGTTTTTTTGGTTTCATGATAACTAAATTGTAGTAGTAAATGTAGAATACCAGAACCTGATGTAATTCTTTGGGGAGATCAAAAGATGATCTGCGATAGTGGAGATGACGATGGAACTCGGCGATGATCTAAGCAATTATGGGAATTGCTTTAGGTAGCTGTGGAAGGATGGCGGGTGACTGTGGAAGGGCAATGAGATGCCAAGAATGCTGCTCTGATACAAAGTGTTAGAACCCTTATGGATTCTAAACTTGGGGTTGATCTCTATAGGGGATCGACCTCCTATAACTCTATAGGGGTTCCCTCCTCTAAGGTTTTCTACACAATGGCTAAAAGGAATTTGATCTATTGATGATGAAAAGAGGACTTAATACATGACTATTTATATGGCTTCTAAACCCTAACTTCTAATATGATTCCTACTCAAAAACTCCAACTCCTAACAACTCCCTAGCCAACCTCTACTATGAGTGGCTGGTGGCTACCAAACTCCTAATCCTAATCCAACTCTAACCTTACCTCTACTCGGCCTCTCCTAAGAGGAGGGAGGTGGCTAGAAGACCCCCTCTTCATGAGGACTCTTCCTTTAACCTTAGCCAACCACTTCTTCAATATGGGTGGTGGCTAGTTTAGGGTTTATTATATATGTGACACAGTTGACTCTGAACCATATCCAACTACGACTTCTAATTAGACTCAAGTTCAGTCGAATCCTAATCCTACTAAGATTTGGGCTGATTTATTATAATAGACTCAAATCTACTTCTAGCCGACCTAATGTGAGATCTAGGTTAGCCAATAAGGCCCATTTTAAGGACTCAACTCAATCGACTATGACCCGACTCAGCTAGGGTCCTGACAGATTTGCTCTCATTTTTTTTCTAGATTTCTTAATTTTTGTAAATTGAGTTTCTTGTTAAGTCTAAATGCATGATTTTTGGTCATATAATTTTTCAAATTTCTTGAGGTTCTTCTTGATATTTGCATAAGATAATCTTTTAAAATACAATTAGTAGCTCTTATATTCCTCTCAAATTTCTCATCTTTTTTAGCCCTCTTTCGAAATGATTCTTTCCTTTTGAAATTGATATTTACAAAAGAGAAAATATGATTCAAATTCTTTTTGTGATGAGATTCATTTTCATCCTCTCTCAAAAATTATTTCGATTCATGGATCTTTATGACACCCCACCCGATACTTGATTTTCGGATCTTTGACGCCCCCACTCCACCTCCCCCCAACCCAACCCCCCACCCACTCTGGTGACCGAACCACTATAAATTTATGAACCTTCCTTTACTTATTCTCCTTTAAACTTGTTTTCTCATTTTAATAGTCTTTAACTAAATCAAGATTCTTCTTTCAAATTTGTTTCAAATTACTCACATATTCACTTTCAACAACACTTCTGATTTCTTTTTTACTTCAAACAAATTTTTTTAAACAAGTTATTTTTGCATTCGCACTAATTCACCCCCCTCCCACCCCCCCCCCCCCCCCCCCCCCCCCCCCCACCCCCTCCACTCCTTAGTGCCAACTCGATTCTAATATCAATATGATGATGGATCGAACAATATGCCAAATAAAAGCATGATGCACCGAGAGTTTGGATGAACCAATGGCATGTTGGACAATATAAGATTTTCGTTCTGTGATTGTTTATGTCACGATCGTCATAGTTTTGATCTTAATTAAGTTAGTTTTGAGTGTAATCATGCTAACACAATTAAGGGCCCATTGGATCTTGATTGGGGTTAATTTGGACCCATTGGGAGGTCCTTTAGTGACCCAATGTTGAGCCAGGTAGTGGCTGTTGGTTACAGGTGCCCTGTAAGCCAATCACGCGAGTGATGACACGTGTGACACACTGCGTAATCTTTTTGCTTATGATTAATATTGGCATATTCTCATATTATATTATATGTAGCATATATATTGTGATGTCCTTGGTTCTGTGTAATGGGAATCGGATCGTGATGAGATCACGATAATGAGATTGATTCATCTTTAAATATAGATCCTAAATAATCTCGGTCATAGGTTACTCGAGAGGGACATCGAGATAACCGGACAGATCGATGTACTATATACCCGTCCATATGATGGAGGCGGCTGGTCTCATAGCCATTTGTGTGGAGACACTAAGGATACACTATGGAATGTTGTATGGTTAATGATACCTAATGTCAGACAGCGATTCCATAGTCCCAGTTGTGTATCTGGTCCTTGGACTTGAGACACCAAGGATGTCTTATATGAGTTCTCCTTTCTTTGACGCCAAACTTACAGGTTTAGAAAGCTTCAGATCTGGTACAGTTGGTTATCGGGATTGGTAGCCAACCTTACGAAGGCAATTGAGTGTTAATAGAGGATCATCCACTCTCAATATCATGAGAGGAATATCTCATATATGCTTGCTTAGACAAATCCCTAGCCAGGGTCATTCGGATTGAGAGAGAAGGAGTTCTTCGGTATAATCTGAATAGAGCAAGATAAACTGATTCCATATATGACCTGATAGTACCATGTCCAATATACGGTCTCTTGGATATTAGTCGGATGAGGGATTATAGATACATGGTAACTGTGGACAGACAAGTCCAATGGATTCGATCCCCTTGTACCGTCTGGGGACTATGGCGTAGTGGCCTAGTACGTCCATAGTCGATGAGTCGAGTGAACTATTATGGAGATAATAATTCACTATATCAGACGGAGTTCTGATGGGAGTGACCCACGGCCAGCTCGGTATCGGGCCTAGAGGGTCACACACATATGGTGGATGCTTCAGCGAATAGAGGATTGGATGAAGATCCAATTAGTCCTTATTCTCATTAGATGAGACCCTATGTTGATGAGCTCCTTAATTAAGGCCCAATTATAGGCCTAAGGAGATTATTGGATAGAGATCCAATAATGCAAGGTTAGTGGGTTATTGGATGGAGATCCAATACCCACTAAGGAAGGAGCCCTAGAGTTTTGGTGACTCTCTATAAATAGGAGGGGAGACTCAGGGTTGATACGTTGCAGCTTTAGCCACCACCTCCTATTCTCCTCCCTCCCTCTGAGCAAGAGTTGCACGATCAGAGAGAAGTTTCGCCGCAGAGATCCATCGTGTGGATACTGCTAGAGAGGAGGACGCTTAACCTCCTTCATCTTCTCAATCCGAATCTGGAATACATGGATATATGATCTCCCTAGGTAAAATCAATCTCTCACACATCGCGGTTTTATCGATTTTTGCATTTTTCTCGCGACCCCAATCTTCTGCACGACGATTTGATCTACATGGAAAACCAATTCTTGTTTTTGATTTTCGCTGCGCATGTGATGCACCCGCTGAGGTTTCCCAACAGTGGTATCAGAGCCAAGATTTTCGTGCGAAAGATTAGTTTTAAACTGCGTGTGATGAGATTAAATCACGTAGAATCGTTCAACGCGTTCGCAGCGAGAACAACGAGGAGGAGGGGCTGGCTGCAAGGGGCAGCCGGCTGCGGCCAAGGCCCCCTACAAGGTGGCGGCTGGCCACATCTAACCCCCTCCCCCCTGCAGGGGCAGCCGGTTGCAGCCAAGGCCCCCCTACAAGGGGGCTGCCAGCCACCTGCAAGGGGCGGCCGCTCGTAGGGGCAACAGGCCGCAAGGGACAGCGGCCAGCCCGTAAGGGACAGCGGCCAGCACGCAAGAGGCTGCCCACGTCGCACCCGTAAGGGGCTGCCCGCGGCGCGCCCGCAAGGGGCTACCCGCGGTGCGCCCGCAAGGAGCTGCCACCAGCAGGGGCGGCGGCGCTGGCCGTAGGGGTGGCCGCCCCTTGGCAGGGCGGTTGCCGGCCGCAACGTGCAGCGTCGCCGCCTGTGCAGGGGCAGCGGCGACGGTGATGGCGCAGGGGGGTGAAGGAGAGGGTTAGGGCTTCTTTTCAAAAAATGACTAAAATGCCTCTCAGAATTTTAAAAATACCAATGACTATCCTCATGTACAGAATTCTAAAAATACCCTCAATAATTCTGGAAATTTCGAGGACTGTCCTCTCATCCAGAATTATGAAAATGCCCTTGATAACTCTGAAAATTCCAAACATGTCCTGATTTCCAGAAAAATAATTAATTAAATAATTTAATTAATTATTATATATATCTAGTAATCCTACATATGATGTGATGTACATGTGATATATGACGTGGATGGATGATCATGAGCCATGTGCTGTGATGTGTGTAATTATGATTATTATTATTATTGGGGTCTGCGAGCCTACGTTTTTCTCGTTTATTATTGGGCCTGCGTGCTTGTGATTATTTGTAATTACATGAAGAGGCACAGTGGGAGCGTGGAGATCACGACGCATAGTGATGCGATGATCCGACGGAACCGATAATGACGAGATCAATAATCACAGGGCATGGAGATGTGCCAATGCACATATAGATCCTATTGTGAGTGATTAGGCTCATTGGCTAGGGCTTAATCATATTAGGTGACGGCTCATGATCATCCGGTGTGGCTTGCATATGTGATGTGTTTGTTATACACCTACTAGATATATGTATATATATATATATATATTTGCATATGATGTAGATATATATTAAATATGTATGTGTGTGACACGACATATTATGAGACCGATACGAAACAAAAACCCCTCCTACGATAATATTAAGTCGGTAAGCATGAGGCAATAAGATTGACCCACGTGACCTTCCATCGTTATAGGAAGAAATTGAATCACGATATAGGTCGAGTTGGTCGAGTCCCTCGAGGCTCACCTATCTATGTGATCGAGTTCTTGCCTACGACATAGAGATGTCATCGGTGACCTGAGGACATGGTATGCTTGGTCGAGTCCCTCGAGGGCATATCATCGAATCAGACTCATCTTGTAACGATGGTGATGACTTAACTGAACGTCATGGTTGGTCGAGTCCCTCGAGACCATGATGATTCGGAGGCCGAATGTGACGGGAATCATAAGGAGTTGTGATTGGCTAGAGTTGCCTACCTTTTGGGCTTAGTGCAATTGGTCGAGTCCCTCAAGGTTGCACTAAGATGTCAATTGGATCCCGATCCCCACTAGGAGTCTGCCGAAGACTTCTGTCTCACGTGTCGATGGTGTTGCGTGATTCACTAAGAAAATAGTGGGAGTACATTAAGATAAAAGTCCATATCTTAATTAGTATTTTCTGTAAAATCTATATATTATTTATTTTTGCTATATCTTGTTTTGTCAGAAACATGTCGCTAACAAACCCCCTACGTGGCATACTTGATGTCAACCGCCTCACTGGTCCAAACTATACAGATTGGCTCCGTAATTTGAGAATTATTCTCACGGTGGAAAAAATCGCATACGTCCTTGATACAATCGTGCCCACGCCGGAAGAAGGGACAAGCGAGGATGAGATCGCTTGCTATATAAAGTACATAGATGATTCCACGTTAGCAAAATATTACATGTTGGCCTCCATGACTCCTGAGTTACAAAGGCAACATGAGAGCATGAATGCAAATTCTATTCTTCTTCATCTCCGCCAGTTGTTTAAGAAACAGGGAAGAACTCAAAGATATGAGATATCTAAGAAACTCGTCAAAGCTAGGATGACAGAAGGGACATCGATTGAAAACCATGTCCTAAAGATGATAGAGTGGATCGAGAAACTCATAGGTCTGGGAATAGTCCTAGAGGATAACCTGTGTTGATCTTATACTTCAGTCCCTACCAGATTCCTTTTCTCACTTCATCATGAATTTTAACATGAGCAAGTTTGAGGTAACTCTCCCTGAGCTCCTCAATATGTTGAGGGAAGCTAAGAGTGCCATAAAAAAGGAGAAGCCAGTTTTTTATATTGGTGAGACAAAAAAGAAAAGGAAGGCTAGCAAGACCCTTAAGAAGGGCAAGGGCAAAGAAAGACCAGGTAAGGCAAAGGTTGCCAAGAAATACCCGACAAATAACAAAGGACAATGCTTCCACTATGGCCAAGATGGACATTGGAAGAGGAACTGTAAGGGCTACCTTGCAGAGAAGGCAAGACAGAAGCTTGGAGAAGCTTCAGGTATATTCATGATCAGTCTCCACTTGTTAGATTTTCATGATAACACATGGGTATTGGATACCGGGAGTGTTTATCATATTTGTAATTCGTTGCAAGTTCTGGCAAGACCTAAGAGACTGGCCATAGGCAAGATGGACCTCAAGATGGGCAATGGAGCAAGAGTTACTGCAGTTGCTATTGGAGAGGTCACCCTACATCTGCCTGGTGGAGCTATTATTGCATTAGATGCATGCTATTTTGTTCCCTCTACCATCAAAAATATTATTTCTATCTCTTGTTTGACAATTAATGGATATAAATTAGTTTTTGAGAACAATAGTTGTTCAATAATAATGGATGATAAGATCATCACTATAGGGACCCTAATAAATGGCTTATATATGTTAAACACTTCTCCACATATCATGAATATAAATATGTCTAAGAGGAAAAACGATGAGGTGAATAATGCATACCTATGACATTGTAGGCTAGGTCATATACATGAGGGAATGATTCAAAAGTTGTTGAAAGATAGATACTTAGATCCATTTGACTATGAGATATATGCAACTTGCGGATCTTGCCTTCGTGGGAAGATGACCAACTCTCCTTTTAGTGGAACTGGAGAGAGAGCCACCGAGTTATTGGAACTCATACATAGTGATGTATGTGGTCCCATATCGACTCAAGCTATAGGTGGTTACTCATACTTCATTACATTCACTGATGATTTCTCTAGGTATGGACATGTGTACTTAATAAAGTACAAATCTAAGGCCTTCGAGAAATTCAGGGAATATAAGAATGAGGTAGAGAACCAAATTGGAAAGAGTATTAAGACTCTTTGATCAGATCGAGGAGGAGAGTACTTGAGTACGTAGTTCACCCATTTCCTCAAGGACAATGGGATTCTATCCCAGTGGACACCTCCTTATACACCTCAGCTCAATGGTGTATCAAAAAGGAGGAATCGCATGTTGTTAGACATTGTGCGATCCATGATGAGTTTCACTGACCTACCCGTCTCATTCTTGGGTACGCCCTAAAGACTGCAGCTTACCTTCTGAACAGAGTTCCATCAAAGTCGATAGTGTCTACACCATATGAGATATGGAAAGGAAAGAAGCCCAATCTTAAAATTGTTAAGATTTGGGGCTGTCCTGCCCACGTTAGAAGATACAACCCCGATAAGTTCGAATCAAGGACAGAATGGTGCATATTCATGGGATACCCAAAGGAAACTTGTGGGTATTATTTCTATCATCCCGAGGACCGAAAGGTCTTTGTTGCCAAGAGAGCTGTGTTCCTTGAGAAGAAACACATTCTTGGTGGAAACATTGGGAGTGAGATAGAATTGAGCGAGGTTGAAGAACCTAGCTCGAGCACCATTGCAGAGCCCGAGTCTGTTCAGGTACCTAACACACAAGTTCCAACTTTACGTAGGTCTAGTAGAGTATCTCACCCTCCTGAAAGATATGTGGGACATATTAGTGGAGATGACTCTCAGGATGTTGATCCTTAGACCTACGAAGAGGCTATTATGAGTATAGACTCCGGGAAGTGGCAAGAAGCCATGAATTCTGAGATGGATTCCATGTACTCTAACAAGGTTTGGAACCTTATGGATGCACCTGAGGGTATTGTACCCATCGACTGCAAATGGATCTTCAAGAAGAAGATCAGAATGGATGGAACGGTAGAGACCTATAAAGCAAGGCTGGTAGCTAAAGGATATCATCAAAGACAAGGAGTTGACTATGATGAAACCTTTTCACCTGTAGCCATGCTTAAGTCCATTAGAATTACTTTGGCCATTGCAGCATACTATGACTATGAGATCTGGCAGATGAATATCAAAACGACATTCCTCAATGGCAGCATACTATGACTATGAGATTCATCGTGTGGATACCGCTAGAGAGGAGGACGCTTGACTTCCTTCATCTTCTCCATCCGGATCTGCAATACAGGGATATATGATCTCCCTAGGTAAAATCAATCTCTCACACATCGTGATTTTATCAATTTTTGTGTTTTTCTCGCAACCTCTATCTTTTGCACGACGATTTGAGGGTTTTTGTTTTGATTTCCGCTGAACATGTGATGCACCCACTGAGGTTTCCCAACGGTGGTATCAGAGCCAAGGTTTTCGTGCGAAAGATTGGTTTTAAACTGCGTGTGATAAGATTGTATCGCGTAGAATCGTTCTACGCGTTCTTGCTACGTTTTCGCAGCGAAGGCAGCGAGGAGGAGGGGCGGCCAGCCACGACCAGCCCTCATGCAGGGCCAGCCACCCACAGCCAGGCCGCGGCCAAGGCCAGCCCGCAGGGGTGGCGCTTGTGGGCACGGCGGGCTGTGGCTAGCCCGCAAGGGTGGCAGCCACCCGCAGCGCGGTGCCCGTAAAGGGTCAGGTTGCAGGGCGACGCGCGCATGTGACGGTCGCTAGCGGCTAGCCCGCAAGCGGCTGCCGCCCGCGGCGCACCTGCAAGGGGCTGCCGCTCGCGACCAGCCCTGCCGCCTGCGCAGGGGCAGCGACGGCAACTGCAAGGAGAGGGCTAGGGCATTCTTTTGAGAAAAGGATGATCCTGCCCCTCTAAATATTGAAAATTCTGAGGACTGTCCTTATGTACAAAATTTTGAAAATGCCCTCAATAATTCTAAAAAATCTGAGGACTGTTCTCTCATCCATAATTACAAAAATACCCTTAATAATTCTGAAAATTCTGAGGACTGTCCGCTCAATCAAAATTATGAAAATACCCTTGACAATTCTAGAAATTCTGAGGACTGTCCTCTTATCCTGAATTATGAAAATACCCGTGATAATTCTGAAAATTCCTAGCATGTCTTTATTTCCAGAAAAATTATTAATTAAATAGTTTAATTAATTATTATATATATCTAGTAATCCTACATATGATGTGATGGACATATGATGTATAATGTGGATGGATGATCATGAGTCATGTGTTGTGATGTGTGTAATTATGATTATTATTATTATTGGGGCATGCGAGCCTGCGTTTTTCTCATTTATTATTGGGCCTGCGTGCTTGTGATTATTTGTAATTACATGGAGAGACGTAGTGGGAGCATGGAGGTTACAACGGGACCCACGATGCCGTGGCGGGAGATCACGACGCATGGTGATGCAACGATCTGATGAAACTGATGATGACAAGATCAACAATCACAGGGCATGGAGATGTGCCAATGCACACAGATCCTATTGTGAGTGATTAGGCCCATTGGCTCGAGCTTAATCATATTAAGTGACGGCTCATGATCATCTAGTGTGGCTTGCATATGTGATATGTTATACACCTACTAAATATATATATTTGCATGCGATGTAGATATATATTAAATATGTATGTGTGTGACACGATATATTAAGAGACCAATACGAAACAAAAACCCCTCCTACGATAATATTAAGTCGATAAGCGTGAGGCGGTAAGATTGACCCACGTGGCCTTCCATCATTATAGGAAGAAATTGAATCACAACATAGGTTGAGTTAGTCGAGTCCCTCGAGGCTTACCTATCTACGTGATCGAGTTCTTGCCTACGACATAGAGATGTCACCGGTGACCTGAGGACATAGTATGCTTGGTCGAGTCCCTCGAGGGTATATCATCAAATCAGACTCATCTTATAACGATAGTGATGACTTAACTGAATGTCATAGTTGGTCGAGTCCCTCGAGACCATGATGATTCGGAGGCCAAACGTGACGGAAATCACAAGGAGTTGTGATTGGCAAGAGTTGCCTACCTTTTGAGCTTAGTGTAATTGGTCGAGACCCTCGAGGTTGCACTAAGATGCCAATTGGATCCCGATCCCCACTAGGAGTCTGCCGGAGACTTTCGTCTCACGTGTCGAGGGTGTCGCGTGATTCGCTAAGAAAATAGTAGAAGTACATTAAGATAGAAGTTCATATCTTAATTAATATTTTCTATAAAATCTATATGTTATTTAATTTACGCTATATCGTGCTTGTCGCTTGCAAAACCCCTACGTAGCATACTTGATGCCAACCGCCACATTGGTCCAAAAGATCCGTAATTTGAGAATTGTTCTCGCGGAAGAGAAAATCATAAATGTCCTTAACATGATTATGCTCACGTTGGAGGAAAGGATAAGGGAGGATGAGATCGTTCGCTTTGTGAAGTATATAGATAGCCCTAGAGGATAACGTGTGTATTGATCTTATACTTCAGTCCCTACCGGATTCCTTTTCACAGTTCATTATTAACTTTAATATGAATAAGTTTGAGGTGACTCTACCTGAGCTCCTCAATATGTAGAGGGGAGCTGAGAGTACCATCGAGAAGGAGAAGCCAGTGGGTATTATTTCTATCATCCCGAGGACCGAAAGGTTTTTGTTACCAAGAGAGCTGTGTTCCTTGAGAAGGAACACATTCTTGGTGGAAATAGTGGGAGTGAGATAGAATTGAGCGAGGTTAGAGAACCTAGCTCAAGCACCATTCCAGAGCCCGAGTTTGTTCAGGTACCTAACACACAATTTCCAACTTCATGTAGGTCTAATAGAGTATCTCACCCTCCTGAAAGATATGTGGGACATATTAGTGGAGATGACTCTGAGGATATTGATCATCAGACCTATGAGGAGGCTATTATGAGTATAGACCCCGGGAAGTGGCAATAAGCCATGAATACTGAGATAGATTCCATGTACTCTAACAAGGTTTTGAACCTTGTGGATGCACTTGAGGGTATTGTACCCATCGACTGCAAATGGATCTTCAAGAAGAAGATCAGAGTGGATGGAAAGGTAGACCTATAAGGCAAGGCTGGTAGCTAAAGGATATCGTCAAAGACAAAGAGTTGACTATGATGAAACATTTTCACCTGTAGCCATGCTTAAGTCCATTAGAATTATTTTGACCATTGCAGCACACTATGACTATGAATCTGGCAGATGGATATCAAAACGACATTCCTCAATGGCAACCTCGAGGAAGTGGTGTATATGATACAACCAGAGGGATTCGTATCCAAAGAGAGTCCAGATAAATTGTGCAGGTTGCTTAGATCTATTTATGGATTGAAGCAAGCTTCCCGAAGTTGGAACATAAGATTTGATGAGGTGATCAGATCTTATGACTTCGTTAAGAACGAAGATGAGCCTTGTGTGTACAGGAAGGTAAGTGGAAGCGCTATCACCTTCTTGGTGCTATATGTGGATGATATCCTAATCATTGGGAATTATGTAGGAATGCTCTCCACAATAAAGGCTTGGCTATCTAGAAACTTCTCCATGAAAGACTTAGGGGAAGCACCCTATATTTTGGGGATCAGAATCTATAGAGATAGATCCAAAAGGATGCTTGGCTTGTCCTAGTCTAGGTACATAGACTCCATTGTCAAAAGGTTTCGCATGAAAAATTCCAAGAGATGTCTCATACCGATGAGACATGGAATATCACTTTCTAGGAGTATGTCCCCAAAGACTTCTGAAGAATAGACAGACATGAATAAGATACCTTATGCCTCAGCGATAGAATCTATCATGTATAAAATGCTATGTACTAGACCTTATATAGCATATGCTCTGAGTGTCACGAGCAGGTATCAGGCAAATCCAGGTTTAGAACACTGGAAGATAGTAAAGTATATCCTTAAGTACTTAAGAAGGACTAAGGATCTTTTACTAGTATATGGAGGAGGTAGCCTATAGGTTGAGGGCTACACAGACTCAAGTTTTTAATCTGACATTGATGATAGCAAGTCAAGTTCAGGGTATATTTTCACCATGAATAGAGGAGTAGTAAGCTGGAAGAGTTCCAAGCAAGATACTATTGCTGACTCGACTACAGAGGCGGAATACATTGCTGCAGTAGAAGTAGCAAAGGAAGGGGTATGGATGAAGAAGTTCATCGAAGATTTGGGAGTCGTACCAAGCAGTGTAAAACCAATTCCCATATACTGCGACAACAATGGGGCAATAGTTCAAGCGAAGGAACCCAGGTCTCATCAGAAGTCTAAGCATGTTCTAAGGAGGTTCCATCTAGGAGTATGTCCCCAAAGACTCCTGAAGAAAGGGAAGACATGGACAAGATACCTTATGCCTCAACGATAGGGTCTATCATGTATGTGATGCTATGTACTAGGCTTGATATAGCACATGCTCTGAGTGTCACGAACAGGTATCAGGCAGATCCAGGTTTATAATACTAGAAGGGAGTAAAGTGTATCCTTAAGTACTTGAGAAGCACTAAGGATATTTTACTGATATATGGAGAAGGTAGCCTCTAGGATGAGGGCTACACGGACTCGAGTTTTCAGTTTGACATTGATGATAGCAAGTCGGATTCAGGGTTTGTTTTCACCCTAAATGGAGGAGCAGTAAGCTAGAAGAGTTCCATACAAGATACTACTGCTGACTCGACCATAGAGGCAGAATACATTACTGTAGTAGAAGCAGCAAGACGAAGGGGTGTGGATGAAGAAGTTCATCAAGGATTTGAGAGTCATACCAAGCAGCGTGAGGCTGACTCCTATATATTGTGACAACGACAGGGCGATAACTCTAACAAAGGAACTCAGGTCTCAACAGAATTATTCTGAGGAGGTTCCATCTGATTAAAGCGATCATGACCTAATAATATATAAAAATGGAAATAGTTTCATCCGAAGATAACATTGCAGATCCATTGACGAAGCCACTAGCTCAGATTATATTTAAGCGTTATAGGGGTCTGATGGGGATCAGACACATAGGTGATTGACTTTTGTTAAAGTAGGAGATTGCTGGTTACAAGTGCCCTGTAAGTCAATCACATGAGTGATGACACGTGTGACACGCTGTATGATCTTTTTACTTATGATTAATATTGGTATATTCTCATATTATATTATTTGTTACATATATATTGTGATGTCCTTGGTTCTGTGCAATGAGAATCGGATCGTGATGAGATCATGATAATGAGATTGATTCACCTTTAAACATAGATCCTAAATAATCCCAATCATAGGTTACTCAAGAGGGACATTGAGATAACCGGATAGATTGGTGTACTATATACCCATCCATATGATGGAGGCGGCTGGTCTCATAGCCACTTGTGTGGAGACACTAAGGATATAGTACATGTACTCATTAGAGAATGAGTTCACTGATTGATCCACTTATGGAATGTTGTATGGTTAATGATGCCTAATGTCATACAACAATTCCATAGTCACAGTTGTGTATTTGGTTCTTAGACTGGAGACACCAAGGATGTCTTGTATGAGTACTTCTTTCTTTGACGCTACACTTACAGGTTTGGAAAGTTTCAGATCTGGTACAACTAGTTATCAGGATTGGTAGCCAACCTTACGAAGGTAATTGAGTGTTAACAGAGGATTATCCACTCTCGGTATCACGAGAGAAATATCTCATATGTGCTTGCTCAGATAAATCCCTAGCTAGGGTCATCGGATTGAGAGAGGAGTTCTCTGGTAGAATCTGAATAGAGCAAGACAAACTGATTCCGTATGTGACCTGACTACTCCATGTCCAATATACGGTCTTTGGGATATTATTTGGATGAGGGATTATAGATACATGATAACTGTGGACAGACAGGTCTGATGGATTTGATCCCCCTGTACCGTTTGGGGACTATGGCGTAGTAGCCTAGTACGTCCATAGTCGATGAGTCGAGTGAATCATTATGAGAATAATAATTCACTATATCAGAAGGAGTTCTGATGGGAGTGACTCACGGCCAGCTCGGTATCGGGCCTAGAGGGTCACACACATATGGTGGATGCTTCAGTGAATAGAGGATTGGATGAAGATTCAATTAGCCCCTATTCTCATTAGATGAGACCCTCTGTTGATGGGCTCCTTGATTAAGACCCAATTATAGGCCTAAGGAGATTATTGGATGGAGATCCAATAATGCAAGGTTAGTGGGCTATTGGATGGAGATCCAATACCTATTAAGGAAGGAGCCCTAGGGTTTTGGTGGCTCTCTATAAATATGAGGGGAGACTTATGGTTGATAGGCTATAACTTTAGCCACCACCTCTTATTCTCCTCTCTCCCTCTGAGCAAGAGTTGCAAGATCAGATTGGAGGAGTTTCGCTATAGAGATCCATCACGTGGATACCGCTAGAGAGGAGGACGCTTGACCTCCTTCATCTTCTGCATCCGGATCTGGAATACAGGGATATATGATCTCTCTAGGTAAAATCAATCTCTCACACATCGTGGTTTTATCGATTTTTACGTTTTTCTCGTGACCCCAATCTTTTGCACGATGATTTTATCTGCGTGGGAAACTGATTTTTGTTTTGATTTCTGCTGCACATGAGATGCACCCGCTGAGGTTTCCCAATAGAATCAGCAATAGTATCTTGCTTGGAGCTCTTCCAGCTTACTGCTTCTCTATTCAGGGTGAAAACATACCCCGAGTTCGACTTGCTATTATCAATGTCGGATTGAAAACTCGAGTTCGTGTAGCCCTCAACCGAGAGGCTACCTCCTCCATATACCAATAAAAGATCTTTAGTCCTTCTCAAATATTTAAGGATATACTTTATTGACACTCAGAGCATGCGCTATATAGGCCTGGTACATAGCATAACATACATGATAGATCCTATCGCTAAGGCATAGGGTATCCTATCCATGTCTGTCCTTTCTTCAGGAGTTTTTTGGGACAGACTCCTAGAAAGTGATATTTCATGTCTCATCGGAACGACACCTCTCTTTGAATTCTCCATGCCAAACCTTTTGACAATGGAGTCTATGTACTTAGACTGGGATAAGCCAAGCATCATCTTGGATCTATCTCTATAGATCTGGATCCCCAAAATTTAAGATGCTTCCCCTAAGTTTTTTATGAAAAAGTTTCTATATAGCCAAGCCTTTACTATGAAAAGCATTCCTACATCATTCTCATTGATTATGATGTCATCCACATATAGCACCAAGAAGGTGATAACTCTCCTACTTACCTTACTATACACACAAGGCTCATTTTCGTTCTTAACAAAGTCAAAAGATCTAATTGTCTCATCAAATCTTATGTTCTAATTTTGGGAAGCTTGCTTTAGTTCACAAATGGATCTAAGCAACCTGCACATTTTATATAGACTCTCTCTAGATACAAATCCCTCTGGTTGTATAATATACACCTCCTCCTCGAGGTTGTCATTGAGGAATATTATTTTCACATCAATCTGTCAGATCTTGTAGTCATAGTATGCTACAATGGTCAAAAGAATTTAATATATTTAAGCATGGCTACAGGTGAAAAAGTTTTATCATAGTCAACTTCTTGCCTTTAACGATATCCTTTAGCTACCAACTTTGCCTTATAGGTCTCTACATTTTCATCTACTCTGATCTTATTCTTGAAGATCCACTTGCGCCCGATGGGTACAATACCCTCAGGTGTATCCACAAGGTTCCAAACCTTATTAGAGTACATGGAATTCATCTCAGAATTCATGGTTTCTTGTCACTTCCCAGAGTCTATACTCATAATAGCCTCCTTGTAGGTCTGAGGATCAACATCTTGAGAGTCATCTCCACTGATATGTCCCACATATCTTTTAGGAGAATAAGATACTTTGCTAAACTTACGCAAAGTTAGAACTTGTGTGCTAGGCACTTGAACAGACTCGGACTCTAGAATGGTGCTTGAGCTAGGTTCTCCAACCTCACTCAACTCTATTTCACTCCCACTGTTTCCACCAAGAATGTGTTCCTTCTCAAGAAACATAGCTCTCTTGGCAATAAAGACCTTTTGGTCCTCGGGATGATAGAAATAATACCCATAAGTTTCCTTAGGGTATCCCACAAATATGCACTATTCCGTCTTTGATTCTAACTTATCGAGGTTATATCTTCTAACGTGGGTAGGACAATCCCAAATCTCAACCACCTTAATATCTGGCTTCCTTCCTTTCCATATCTCATATGATGTAGATACTAATGACTTTGATGGAACTCTATTCAAAATGTAAGCTACGGTCTCTAGGGCATATCCCAGAATGAGATAGATAGGTCAGCGAACTCATCATGGATCTCACCATGTCTAACAATGTCTGATTTCTTCTTTCTAATACATCATTCAGCTGAGGTGTATAAGGGGGTGTCCACTAGGATAGAATCCCATTATCCATGAGGAAATGGGTGAACTACATACTCAAAACTCTCATCCTCGATCTGATCAAAGAGTCATAATACTCTTTCTAATCTGGTTCTCTACTTCATTCTTATATTCACTGAATTTCTCATAGGCCTCGGACTTGTACTTCATCAAGTACACATGTCCACACATAAAGAAATCATCAATGAATGTAATGAAGTATGAGTAACCACCTATAAACTGAGTTGACAAGGGACCACATACATCATTATGTATGAGTTCCAATAACTTAGTGACTCTCTCTCAAGTTTCACTAAAAGGAGAGTTGGTCATCTTCCCATGAGCAAGTTGCGTATGACTCATAGTCAAATAGATCTAAGTATCCATCTTTTAGGAACTTTTGAATACCTCCCTCATGTATATAACCTAACCTACAATGTCATAGGTATACATTATTCACCTCATCTCTTTTCCTCTTAGATGTATTTATATTTATGATGTGTGAAGAAGTATCTAACACATATAACTATTTATCAGGGTCCCTCTAGTGATGATCTCATTATCCATAATTATTGAATAACTATTGCTATCAAAAACTAATTTATATCCACTAATTGTCAAACAAGAGATGGAAATAATATTTTTGATAATAGAGGGAACAAAATAACATGCATCTAATGTAGTAATAGCTCCACCAAGCAGATGTAGGGTGACCTCCCCAACAGCAACTTCAGCAACTCATGCTCCATTACTCATCTCGTCTCTTGCCAATCTCCTAGGTCTTGCTAGAAACTACAACGAATTATAGATATGATAAGCACTCCTAGTATCTAATACCCTTGTGTTATCATGAAAATCTGACAAGTAGAGATTGATCATGAATATACCTGAAGCATCTCCAAGCTTCTATTTCACCTTCTCTGGAAGGTAGTCCTTATAGTTCCTCTTCCAATTCTCATCTTGGCCATAGTGGAAGCACTATCTTTTATCCTTTATCGGGTCTTTCTTGGCAACCTTTACCTTACCCAGTCGTTCTTTGCTCTTGCCCTTTTTAAGGGTCTTACTAGCCTTCCTTTTCTTCTTGGTCTCACCAATATAGAGAACTGACTTCACTTTCTTGATGGCACTCTCAACTTCCCTCAACATATTGAGGAGTTAAAGGAGAGTCACCTCAAACTTGCTCATGTTAAAATTTATGATGAAGTGAGAAAAGGAACCTGGTAGGAACTGAAGTATAACATCAACGCACTCGTTATCCTCTAAGACTATTCCTAGACTTGTGAGTTTCTCGATCCATTCTATCATCTTTAGGACATAGTTCTCAATCGATGTCTCTTTTGTCATCCTGGCTTGGAAGAGTCTCTTGGATATCTCATACCTTTGAGTTCTCCCTATTTCTCAAACAGTTGGCGGAGATGAAAAATGATAGAATCTGCATTCATGTTCTCATGTTGCCTTTGTAACTCATGAGTCATGAAGGCCAACATATAACATTTTGCCAATGTGGAATCATCTATATATTTTACATAGCGAGCGATCTCATCCTCGCTTGCCCTTTCTTCCGGTATGGGCAAAGTTGTATCATCGGTTTCGTCGGATCGTCGTCGCATCACCATGCGTGGTGATCTCTCTCCATGACATTGTAGGTCCCGCTGTCACCTTTACGCTCCCATCGTGCCTCTCCATTTAATTATAAAATAATCATAAGCATGCAGGCCGATAATAAACGAGAAAACTGAGGCTCGCATGCCCCAAAAATAATAATAATAATCATAATTATATACATCACAACACATGGCTCATGATCACCCATCAACATTATACATCACATCATATATAGGATTACCAGATATATAATAATTAATTAAACTATTTAATTAATTATTTTTCTAAAAATAAGGACTTGTCAGTATTTTCAAAATTATCATGGGTATTTTGAGAATTCTAGATAAAAAGACAATCTTTAAAATTTTTAGAATTGTTAAGGACATTTTTGATATTTTAGGCATAGGCCAGACCCTAGAATTTCTTAAATACCAAGGGGCATAATCATCCTTTTCTTAAAAGGATGCCCTAGCCCACCTCTTCTGCCCTCATCCAGCGATCGCCACCGTTGGTGCTGCCTTTCCCATGAGCGGCCTCCTTTGCAACAAGCGTTGTTGCCCCTCGGGCGGTAGCTCTTGCGGGCGCTGTGCTCGTAGATGCCTTCCTTGCGGGCTGGCGTCGTCCACAAAGGGATGCCTCCATGGGTGCCACCCCTGCGGGCACTACCTACGACAACAAGCGCCGCCCCTACAGGCACCAGCCATGCCCGCGGGCGGTCGCGCCTGCTGGCGGATGCACCTGTTGGCGGATGCCCCTTACGGGTTAGTTGCGGGCAACCACCCTTGCAGGCGGCCCTGGCCACATACGGATGGCCCTGAAGGAGCCTTGGTCGTAGCCTGTTGTAAGCGGTCTGGTCATAGGTGGCCGCCCCTACAGGTGGCCTAGCCGTGGCTTACCGCCCCTCCTCACTGTGTTCGCTGTGAAATGCAGCAAGAACGCGTAGAATGGTTCTACGTGATTCAATCTCATCACAAGCAGTTTAAAACCAATCTTTCGCACGAAAACCTTGGCTCTGATACCACTGTTGGGAAACCTTAACGGGAGTATCACATGTGTAGCGAAAGATCATAACAAAATTGGTTTCCCACGTATATCAAATCATCGGCAAAAGATTGGGTCGCGAGAAAGTCACAAAAAATGAAAAACTGCATCATATGAGAGATTGTTTTACCTAGGGAGATCATATATCCCTGTATTCCAGATCTGAATGGAGACGATAAACGAAGTCAAGCATCTTCTTCTCTAACGGTATCCACACGATTGATCTCTACAGTAAAACTCCTCCAATCTGATCTCACTCTTGCGTAGGGGGAGGGAGGAGAATATAAGGGGGTGGCCAAAGCTACAGCCTATCAACCATGAACCTCCTTCCTATTTATAGAGAGCCACCAAAAACTCGAAGGGTCCTGCTTTAATAGGTATTGAATCTTCATCAAATTATCTGCTAACATTGTATTATTGGATCTCTATCCAATAATCTCTTTAGGTCTCTAATTGGACCTCATGTAAGGAGCCTATCAGTGTAGGGTCTCATCTAATAAGAATATGGGCTAATTGGTCTTCATCCAATCCTCTATTCGCTGAAGCATTCATCATATACTCATATTATTATTATTATTATTATTATTATTATTATTTATATACTATGTAGATATATATTAAATATGTATGTATGTGACATGACATATTAGGAGATCGATATAAAATAAAAACCACTCATACGATAATATTAAGTCAAAGACCGTGAAGTAATAAGATTGACCCATATGGCCTTCTATCATTATAGGAAAAAATTGAATCACAACATAGGTTGAGTTGGTCGAGTCACTTGAGACTCACCGATCTACGTGATTGAGATCTTGGCTACGACATAGAGATGTCATCGGTAACATGTGGACATGATATGCTTGGTCAAGTCACTCGAGAGTATATCATCGAATCATATTCATCTTGTAATGATGGTAATGACTTAACTGAATTTCATGGTTGGTCGAGCAATAGAGACCATGATGATTCGGAAGTCAAACATGACGGGAATCATAAGGAGCTGTGATTGGCAAGAGTTTCCTACATTTTGGGCTTAGTGTAATCGGTCTAGTCACTCAGGATTGCACTAAGACGCCGATTGGATCCCGATCCCCACTAGAAGTCTGCTAGAGACTTTTGTTTCACATGCCGAGGGTGTCGCGTGATTAGCTAGGAAAATAATATGAGTACATTAAGATAGAAGTCTATATCCTAATTAGTTTTTGTCGTTTGCAAATCCTCTACATTACATACTTGATGCCAACCGTCTCACTGGTCCAAACTATACATATTGGTTCCATAATTTGAGAATTATTCTCACAGTGGTGAA
Source organism: Ensete ventricosum (assembly GCA_029747655.1). Lineage (NCBI taxonomy): Eukaryota > Viridiplantae > Streptophyta > Magnoliopsida > Zingiberales > Musaceae > Ensete > Ensete ventricosum. The sequence goes on from JAQQAF010000009.1 coordinate 20,355,570, forward strand.
AATCGTATATGTCCTTGATACGATAGTGCCCACACCAGAAAAATGAAAAAATGAGGATGAGATCACTCGCTATGTGAAGTATATAGATGACTCCACTTTAGTAAAATGCTATATGTTGGCCTCCATGACTCCCGAGTTATAGAGGCAACATGGGAGCATGGATCTCAATTCTATCCTTCTTCATCTCCGCCAGCTGTTTGAGGAATAAGGAGAACTCAAAGATATGAAAGATCCAAAAGTCTCTTCCGAGCTAGGATGACAAAAGGGGCATCAATTCAGCACCATGTCCTAAAGATGATAGAGTGGATCGAGAAACTCACAGGTCTAGGAATAGTCCTAGAGGATAACTTCTGCGCTAATCTTATACTTCAGTCCTTGCCAGATTTATTTTCTCACTTTATCATGAATTTTAACATGAGCAAGTTTGAGGTGACTCTCCATAAACTCCTCAATATATTGAGGGAATCTGAGAGTGCCATCAAGAAGGAGAAGTCAGTTCTCTATATTGGTGAGACCAAAAAGAAATGGAAGGCCAACAAGAACCTTAAGAAGGGCAAGCGTAAAAAAAGATGTAAGGCAAAGGTTGCCAAGAAAGACCCGACAAAGGATAAAAGATAATGCTTCTACTACGACAAAGATGGGCATTGGAAGATGAACCGTAAGGATTACCTTGTAGACAAGGTAAAATAGAAACTTAGATAAGCTTCAAGTATATTCATGATTAGTCTCCACTTGTCAAATTTTCATGATAACACGTGAGTATTGGATACCGGGAGTGCTTATCATATTTATAATACATTGTAGGTTCTGGCAAGACCTAGGAGATTAGCCAAAGACGAGATGGACCTCAAGATGGTAATGGAGCAAGAGTTGCTGCAATTGTCATTGGGGAGGTCACCCTATATCTGCTTCGTGGAGCTACCAATGCATTGGATGCATACTATTTTGTTCTCTCTATTGTCAAAAAATTATTTTCATTTCTTGTTTGACAATTAATAGGTACAAATTAATTTTTGAAAATAATAGTTATTCAATAATTTTGGATGATGAGATCATCACTATAGGGACCTTGATAAATGACTTATGTGTGTTAGACACTTCTCCACATATCATGAATATAAATATGTCCAATAGGACACGAGATGAGATGAATAATGTATACCTATGACATGTAGGCTAGGACATATCCATGAGGAAAGGATTCAAAGGTTGTTGAAAGATGGATACTTAGATCCATTCGACTATGAGTCGTATGCAACTTGCTAACCTTACCTTCGTAGAAAGATAACCAACTCTCCTTTTAGTGGAATTGGAGAGAGAGCCACTGAGCTACTAGAACTATACATAGTGATGAATGTGGTCCCATATTAACCCAGGCTATAGGTAGTTACTTATACTTTATTATATTCACTGACAATTTCTCTAGGTACGGACACATGTATTTGATGAAATACAAATCGAGGCCTTTGAGAAATTTATGGAATATAAAAATAAAGTAGGGAATTAGATTGGAAAGAGTATTAAGACTCTTCGATCAGATCGAGGAGGCGAGTACTTGAGTATAGAATTCACTCATTTCCTCGGAGACCATGGGATTCTATCCCAATGGACACCTCCTTATACACCTCTACTCAATGCTGTATTAGAAAGGAGAAATTATATGCTATTAGACATAGTGCGGTCCATAATAAGTTTTGCTGACCTACTTGTCTCATTCTAGGGATATACCCTAGAGACCGCAGCTTACTTTCTTAATAGAGTTCTATCAAAGTCGGTAATGTCTACACCATATGAGATATGGAAAGGAAAAAACTCGATCTTAAGGTAGTTAAGATTTGGGGCTATTCTGCCCACGTTAGAAGATAATCTTGATAAATTAGAATCAAGGACAGAAAGGTGCACCTTAGTGGGATACCTTAAGGAGACTTTGGGGTATTATTTTTAGTATCCCGAGGACCAGAAGGTCTTTTGCTAAGAGGGTTATGTTCCTTAAGAAGGAACACATTCTTGGTGGAAAAAATGGGAGTTAGATAGAGTTGAGGGAGGTTAGAGAACCTAACTCAAGCACCATTCCAGAGTCCGAGTATGTTCATGTACCTAGCACACAAGCTCCAACTTTACATAGATCTAGTAGAGTATCTCACCCTTCTGAACGATATGACAAACATATTAGTGGAGAGGACTCCCAAGATGTTGATCCTTAGACGTACGAGGAGGCTATTATGAGTATTGACTTCGGGAAGTGACAAAAAGCCATAAATTCTGAGATAGCTTCTATGTATTCCAACAAGGTTTGGAACCTTATGGATGCACCTAAGGACATTGTACCCATTTGTTGCAAATAGATCTTCAAGAAGAAGATCAAAGTAGATGGGAAGGTGGAGACCTATAAGGTAAGGCTGGTGGCTAAAGGATATCATAAAAGACAAGGAGTTGACTATAACGAAACCTTCTCACCTATAGCCATGTTTAAATCTACTAAAATTTTTTTTGCTATTGCAGCACACTATGATTATGATATATGGCAGATGGATATGAAAATCGTATTCCTAAACGGTAACCTCAAAGAGAGGTATATATGATACAGCTAGAGGGATTCGTATCTAGAGGGAGTCCAAATAAAGTGTGCAGGTTGCTCAGGTCCATTTATGGATTGAAGCAAGCTTCCTGAACTTGGAACATAAGATTTGATGAGGCGATCAGATCTTATGACTTCGTTAAGAACGAAGATGAGTCGTATATATAGGAAGGTAAGTGGAAGTGCTATGACCTTCTTGGTGTTGTATGTGGATAGCAACCTAATAATTGGGAATGATGTATGAATACTTTCCACAGTAAAGGCTTAGCTATCCAGAAACCTCTCCATAAATAACTTAGGGGAAGTATTTTATATTTTGGGGATCTGGATTTATAGAGATAGATCCAAGAGGATATTTGGCTTGTCCCAGCCCATGTACATATACTCCATTATCAAAAGGCTTGGCATGGAGAATTCCAAGAGAGATCTCATATCGATTAGACATTGAATATCACTTTCTAGGAGTATGTCCCTAAAGACTCCATAAGAAAGGGTAGACATGGATAGGATACCATATGCCTTAGCGATAAGGTCTATCATGTATGCTATGTTATGTACTAGGCCTGATATAACATATACTCTGAGTGTCACGAGCAGGTATCAGGTGGATCTAGGTTTGGAACACTGGAAGGTAGTAAAGTAGATCCTTAAGTACTTGAGAAGGGCTAAGAATATTTTACTAGTATACGGATGAGGTAGCCTCCAGGTTGAGGGCTACACGGACTCGACTTTCAAATCCAATATTGATGATAGCAAGTGAAACATAGGGTATGTTTTTATCCTGAATAGAGGAGCCATAAGCTAGAAGACTACCAAGCAATATACTACTACTGATTCAACCATAAAAGCGGAATATATTACTACAACAGAGGTAACAAAGGAAGGGGTATGGATGAAGAAGTTCATTAGGGATTTGAGAGTTATACCAAATAGCGTAGAGCCAATACCCATATATTATGATAATAACGGGGCGATCGCTCAAGCAAAAGAACCTAAGATCTCGTCAAAAGTCTAAGTACATTTTGAGGAGGTTCCACTTGATTAGAGAGATCATAGCCCGAAAAGACACAGCAATAGAAAGAGTTTCATCTGAAATAACATAGTGGATTCACTAACAAAATTGTTGGCTTAGATTGTCTTTGAGCATCACAAGGGTCTGATGGGAATCAGATACATAGGTGATTAGCTTTAGGTTAAGTAGGAGATTACTGGTTACATATACCCTATAAGCCAATCACGTGAGTGATGACAGATGTGATACGCTGCACAGTCTCTTTGCATCATTATTATTATTGGCATATTCTCACATTATATTATCTATCGAATATATATATTATGATATCCTTGATTCTTTGTAATAAGAATCAAATCATGATGAGATCACGATAATGAGATCGATTCACATTTAAACACAGATCCTAAATAATCTCGATCATAGGTTACTCGAGAGGGACATCGAGATAATCAGACATATCGGGTACTATATACTCATCCATATGATGAAGGTGACTGGTCTCACTGCCACTTGTATGGAGATATTAAGGATATAATACATGTGCTTATCGGAGAATAAGTTCATTGATTGATCTATTTATGGAATACAATATGGTTAATGATACCTAACTTTAGACAGTGATTCCATAGTCCCAATTGTGTATATGATCCTTAGACTTGAGATACCAAGGATGCCTTGTTTGAATACTCCTTTTTTTAATACCCGATTTATAAATCTAGAAAGTTTTAGATTTGTTATAGTCGGTTATCAAGATTGGTAACCAACTTTACGAAGGCTATTAAGTATCAATAAAGGATCATCCACTCTTGGTATCATGAGAGAAATATCTCGTATGCTCTTGCCAGGTAAATCCCTGATAAGGTTAGTCGGATTGAGAGAGGAATTCTCCAGGAGAATCCAATTAGAGCGAGAGTTAGATGGATTCCATATGTGACCTAATAGTATCATTCCCGGATATGATCTCTAGGATATTAGATGGATATAAGACTACAGATACATGGTAATTAAGGACAGACAGGCCCAATGGATTAGATCGTCTGTACCGTTTAGGGACTATGGCGCAATGGCCTGATACGTCCATAATTCGATGAGTCGAGTGAATTATTATAAGATAATAATTCACTAAGTCAAAAGAAGCTCTAACGGGGAGGACTCACCGCCAGCTCGGTATTGGGCCTAGAGAGTCACACACATATGGTGGATGCTTCAATGGATAGAGGATTGAATAGAGATCCAATTATCTCCTATTTTCATTAGATGAGACCCGATATTGATGAGCTCATTGCATTAGGCTCAATTAGAGGCCAAAGTAGATTATTGGATAGAGATCCAATAATCCAAGGTTATTGGGTAAGTGGATGGAGATCCAATACCCATTAAGGCAGGATTCCCTAGGGTTTTTGGTGGTTCTATATAAATAGAAGGGAGGCGGCTCTTATGTGATAGGCTGCACCTTTGGCCGCCCCCTCCTATTCTCCTCTTCTCCCTCTCTTTCTCAGCCAATCAGCCCCTCTCTGGTGTGAGAAGGCAGTAAAGAAGATAGAGAATCTTCTTTCAAGTTCATTGCGAGAAGCTACGTAAGAGTTGCGAGACTTGGAGCTGCGATTAGAGGAGTATCACTACAGCGATCCATTACATGGATACTGCTAGAGAGGACACTTGACTTCCTTCGTCCTCTCTATATGGATCTAGAAAAATAGGGATATACAATTCCCTAAGTAAACAATCTCTCACGTGATATAATTTTTCAATTTTATGGCTTTATGCGCACCAATATTTACACAATAATTTTGATCTACATGGGAAACCGATTTTGTTTTGATCTTTTGCTACACATGTGATATTCCCATAGAGGTTTCCTAGTAGTGTCAGGCATGGGTACTGCCCAGACTAGGTGGTGGTACTACCCTGACATAATCTCCCAAACTATGTCAGGCGGTGGTACTGCTTAAGCTAATGACAATGCTGGTTACAGGTGCCTAGTAAGCCAATCACGTGAGTGATGGCAAATGTGATACGTTGCACAGTTTTTTTACATTATTATTATTAGCATATTCTCACTTTATGTTGCATACTGCATCTACTGTTATGTCCTTGGATCTATGCAATGGGAATCGAATTGTGATGATATATGATAATAAGACTAATTCACCTTTAAACATAGACCCTAAATAATCTCAGTCATAGGTTACTCAAGAGGCATATCGAGATAACTGGAAAGACTGATGTACTGTATATCCGTCCATATGATGGAGGTAACTAGTCTTATAGTCACTCGTGTGGGGACACTAAGGGTACAGTACAGGTGCTTATTGGAGAATAAATTTACTGATTAATCCGCTTATGGAATGCTGGATGATTAATGATACCTAATGTCAGACAACGATTCTATAGTCCGAGTTGTGTGTTTGGTCCTTAGACTTGAGACACCAAAGATATCTTGTTTAAGTACTCATTTCTTTGACACTGAACTTATAGGTCTAGAAAGTTCCAGATTTGGTACAATCGGTTATTGGGATTGGTAGTCAATCTTACGAAGGTAATTGAGTGTTAATAGATGATCATCTACACTCTGTATCATGAGAGGAATATCCCATGTATTATCGCTCAAGTAAATCCCTGCCCAAGGTCATTCAGATTGAGAGAAAATGAGTTCTCCGAGAGAATTCGATTAGAGCGAGACTCGGACGTATTCCGTATGTGGCCTAATAGTATCATGCCCAATATATGGTCTCTAGGATATTAGATGGATGAGAGGCTATAGATGCACGATAACTGAGGATAGATAGGTCCAATAGATTTGATCTCTTGTATCATCTTAAGACTATGGCGTAGTGGCTTAATACGTCCATAGTCGATAAGTTGAGTGCATTAGTATGAGATAATAATTAACGGAGTCAGAAGGAGTTTTGATAGGAAAAACTCATGGTCAGCTCGGTATTACGCCTAGAGGGTCACACTCATACGGTGGATGTTTCAACGAGTAGAGGATTGGATATGAGTTATCCAATTAACCCCTATTATCATTGGATGAGACCTAATATTGATGAGCTCCTTGCATGAAGCCCAATTAGAGGTCAATTGAGATCATTAGATAGAGATCCAATAATCCAAGAGGAGCGGGTAATTGGATCATGATCTGATACCAAACTAAGGTAGGATCCATTAGGATTTTTAGTGGCTCTCTATAAGTAGGAGGCAGGGGTGGCACAATAGTGATATGCTGCACCTTTGACCGCTCACTCCTATTCTCCTCCTCCGTCATCTTCTCAGCCGACCGACCTCTCCTTACTGCGAGGAGGTAGTAAAGAAGATCGAAGATCTTCTTCCATATTTGCTGCGAGAAGGTGCGCAAAAGTTGTAGGTTTTTGGGCTGCAATTGGAGGAGCATCGATGCAACAATCCATTATGTGTATATCACTAGAGAGGAAGACATTTGACCTCCTTCATCCTCTCCATTTGGATCTAGAATTTCAGGGATATACAATTTCCCTATGTAATCAATCTCTCATGCATCGTAGTTTTTAGCTTTTACGATTTTTTATGCATCAATCTTTGCACAATAACATGATAACTATGGAAAACTGATTTTGTTTTGTTCTTTTACTGTACATGTGATGCTCTCTGATGGTTTCCTAATAGTGGTATCAGAGCCAGATTACTTGTGCAAAAGATTGACTTTTAAACTATGTGTGATAAGATTGAATTGTGTAGAATTATTCTATGCGTTCTTGCAGCACTCGCGGGTAAACTGCTTACGTGTAGGGGCAGACACCTACGGGCAGGTCGCCTGCAAGGGCGGTCCCCCATGGCCATAGCCCTTGTAGGGGTGATCGCCCGCAGCTAGGTCGTCTACAGGGGCAGCCGCTTGTGGCCAAGCACCATGTTGGGGCGGCCACCCGTGGCCAGGCACCCTGTTGGGGCACTGCACGTGGAGGCTACGGCCTTAGGCAAGGGCGATGATCGCCGGCGCATAAGGGTGCCGCCTGTGCAGGGGCGACTGCCATCGACACGCAAGGGTGCCGCCTGCGCAAGGGTGGCCATTACCGGCACACAAGGGTGCTTCCTACACAGGGGCGACCGGGACGACACATTGGAAAGGGGTAGAGGGATTAGGGTTTTCCTAAAGGACAATTCTACCCCTCAAAATTTGAGAAATTCTAAGGTCTATCCTTCGATTTAGAGTTTTAAAAATACCCTTAACCATTTTAAAAATTCTTGGTATGTCCCAAATTATAGAAATATAATTAATTAAATAGTTTAATTAATTATTAATTATCTAGTACTCCTACATGATGATGTGTACATGTGATGTATGATGTGAATGGATGATCATGAACCATGTGTTATGATGTGTATATATATGATTATTATTATTATTGGGGCCTACGAGTCTTTGTTTTTATCATTTATTGATGGGTCTGCGTGCTTGCGATTATGTTGTAATTACAAGAAGAGGCACGGTGCAAGCATGGAAGTGTCAGCGAGACCCATGATGTCGTGACGAGCGATCATGTCGAATGGTGATGCTCGGAGGATCCAATAGAATCGATGATGGCAAGATGGATGATCGTAGGGGCATAGAGATGTGTCGATACACACATAAATCCTATTATGAATGATTGGGCCCACTAGCTCGGGCTTGATCGCATTAGGTAGTGATTCATGATCATCCGGTGTGACATGCATATGTGATTGGGTCCATTAATATTTGCACGATGTTGTGATATTGTGGGGAATCGATTTTGTTTTGTCCTTCCGGTGCGCATGTGATGCTCTCTGATGGTTTTCCAACATGTAGTACTACCAGAGCCTAAGGTTTCAGACTTTATACGGTGGTAGTATCGCCCATTAATGGTAGTGGTACCGCCAACACCTTGGAAACCCCAAAAATTTGAATTTTGGCTCTATTTTTGAAGTCATTTGGGTCCTATAAATACCCCATCATTCTTGCTTAAGAAAGCAATAACTAAGATAAAAAATTTATGATTCTTAGTGTGCAAACATTATCGTAATCTCTTGAGGGTTATCCTTCTCTTAAAATTTAGGTTTCATTATATGGGAGGTGTGAGACTTATAAATGTTCTTTTCTAAACATATGAAAAGGAGAAAGAGTTGTAAAAGGATAGTTGATCTTCGTCCATTGAAGGAAGATCGTTAGTGAAAGTCGGTGGCCTCGATAAAGGAGGAATCAAGAGTGAAGTAAGTTATGAACCACTATAAACTCGGTGTGCATTTCCTTTTATGCTCTTCATTATATTATTTTCTGATTTAACTACTTATAACACTTCTTTAGCGCTGATATGATCCTAATAATTGTGAGATTGCATGACATTCTAAGAACTATGGTCTGTGATCAAGATTCAAATTTTCTTAGCCATTTTTTAAAAACTCTATAAAGGAAACTAGGCATGTCTTTGAAAATCAGTAGCTCTCATCATCCACAAATCGATGGGCAAATTGAGGTAATGAACAAAAGCTTGAGAAACTTTATTTAGAAGTTATGTTTGCAAAAACATTAAGCAACGAGTCTTATTCTTCTACAAATTGAGTTTGCCTACTATCGTTTTATGCATTATAGCATTAGTAAGAGTCCATTTGATGTTGTCTATGGTGCTAATCCTACTGACCTTTTGAATCTACAACTAAGAAATTTAGTGTAGATGCTTATGAGATAAAGAAGTTGCATGATACTTTAAAGCAATTATTGAGAAGCAAAATAAGAGGTAGCAAGCTATCAATAAACACAAAGCATGTGGAGTTTAGTGAGAGTGACTTACTTTAGATTCATCTAAGGAATGAGAGGTTTCCACAAGGTAAATTTAAAAAATTGAAACCAAATGTTGATGGTTCATTCAAGGTGCTTAATAGAATTAACAAAAATGCTTATGAGATCGAGCTACCTAGAGATTATGGAGTGTCCTCAACATTCAATGTGGCTGATTTAAGTCTCTATCATGTTGATGGAATAAATGAAGACTTAAGGATAAGCCTTTTTCAATTAGAGGAGATTGACAATAAAGTGCATAATTTGCTACAATCAGCTCATATAAATTTTGCTGATCCTATGGTATTCTCTACGGCCCACAATACATGTCTTATAGTTTTTAATCAAGACCTCTTAAATATAACAATCTATAAGCCAAATGAGTTGTAAGCCCATTTTTTTAATCGTGCAAAGGGCCCAACTTGATTGAATAACCCGAATTAATTATTAAAAATTTAAAAGGCATGCCTTTATAAGTTGAAAAAGCTAATATTATTAACTTTCCAACCTATTTTAAATAAATTTAAAAGTATTTTTCCAGAGAAAATTAAAATTATTTTATTAATAGATAGTCTGGTGGGTAGAAAATTAAAGTTATTTTATTAATAGATGGTCTGGTGGGCAGAAAGTTAAAAGTTATTTCAAAGGAAGAGTTATTTCAATTTATCTTTGTAACCAAATATTTATTTTAATGTACTAGTATTTATTTTAGTATTTTAAGATTATAATCTAGTTCGGAATATTTATTTGCAAAAACTCTTGAAGTTCTATCTTATTATTATATACTCTTTTATAGAGTGATGGATTTTGTCTTTGTATCTCTTAGATTTTTATTTGAGTAGTAAGTCATTTTTTTTAAGTTTTATATCCTCATTTAATTATCATTATGATGGTGAGTTTTTGTATCTTTTTATGATTTTATACTTGGTGAATCCATTTATCTCCCTTCAGTAATTAGTAAATATAATTATCCACTTTCAAATTTTATTTCACATTATTCTAATATATAAAAATAATTCTAACTCAATACTAAAAAATTATGATAAATCATCAATGGAGTTGTAGATTTGAGAATGAACTACTTGGCAAAAACATGTCATTTATTATTATTATACTTATAAAACTTATTAAAAATAATTATCATTAGATTTTAAAAACAAAGATTAAAAAATCATAACATATTAAAAATATTCAAACAAAAAAATATCGACACTAACATCAAGAAATTATGATAAATCATCAATGGAGTTGTAGATTTGAGAATGAGCTTCTTAGCAAAAACTTATGATGAGTGAATAAAAATCATTTATTATTATTATACATACAATTTATTAAAAAATAATTATCAATAGATTTTGGAAACAAAGATTAAAATATCATAACATATTAAAAATATTCAAGCCCGGCCAGGGTCGTATCTACTACTTGGGAAACAGACGCTCTACCAACAGAGACACAGGCGCCATTTTTATTAGTGCTAATATTTTATCTTTATACAAGTGTTTCCGATTAATACTCAACATATTAATTAAAATTATTAGTTAGTAAGAACAGCTCATGCATAAATTAGAGTGAGGTGGATGACCCATTTCGTTGGATTTCAAAACATTGATTCATATGCATCAAATAAATCGTCATGTTAAAACTATTGCAAGAAATCTTACAACACAATAACCAATGTTTTGTCCCAACTCATGACATCAGCGAATTAATAATGCAATAGCTAACCCAATAAAATTTAGTAGGCAGAATTGTATTAAATCTCTGAGAAAATGTAAAGTTGAAGCTTGTTGAAACAGGCAAATTGTTTCCTGATCCGACTTCGATACTACATATACAAAACTACAAGAACTCATCTTTTTGTTCTCTGTGCTTCTCCTTGGTCTAAAAACAAGTTTAAAACCAAATGAGAAGATTACACAAGGAGAAGAATGATAGAGTTGCTGATTACGGCAACAAGAGAACATATAATTTGTTATAGTTAAACTGTATTAAATCGAAAAAGCAAAGAAATTTGCAATAACGCAAGTCACAGTTCACCTATTTGGGATTAGATTTCAGCCAACATAGTATGACAACATAACTGTCAAGTTACAAACTACAGAAGTTATTTTACATTACAGCAGATGCAACCAACAGAATCTCTCAAAGCAGTACTCCCACTCTTATGATGACCAGAAAAAAATCACTGAAGAACAAGGAACAATGAAAACAAGGTCAGTATCTCACTATTGTAGAAACTTAGGACATGCAAACCTCAAAGATAAAGGCTTCACAGAATGGTGCCATAATGTGTAGAAATTAGCTCGCAGCCTGACATTTTCCACAGGTCTACCCATCAAATGTATGAAGAACAAGCTTAGAGGACAAGGACCAACTCTTAGATCAAGTACGCAATGAGGAAAGGCTTAAAGAGAAGTAGAATACAGCACTAAAATGGAATTATATAACAAGGAATCCATCTTTCAAATGGCCAAAATATATACTCTGCCATGAGCAGTGTTAAATATATTCGAAACAAAAAATTGTGTTTGCTTTTCATACATACATCACATAGGAAAAGATTCAAACATCAACAACTCCATCTGTAATTAAAATTGCTCGTTCAAATTTCACTTGGTAAAGTATTTCTAAACATGATTAAATCATGTCATGGAAAAATTGAATTTGTTTGGTAACAGTTAAATTTAACTTTTCTAAAGTGATACACTAAAATATTAGAAGACCATTATGGGAACTCAAACTAATGTGTCGCATACTAATTTCTTATGGTAACTTAATGGAGGTTATGAATGATTGAACTTGCATAAAGTAGATAATCACAACATTAAAGAAACGACAAGGAAAAAAGTGCTACAGGGAGTTTTATAAATCCATAACATGATAACATATCCCAACCGCATGATCAATTCAACTGAAATCTTTCAGCCTCCTTTTCAATGTGTCCATTGACTTCTTCCGAGAATTTTGCTTTGCATTCCGGTTAGAAAGGCTCCCAAACAACCTATCTGGTGAATCCTTTAACTTTTCACAGATAGTCGCAACCTTCTTGTAGTCCAAAGCACCATAATCTTTCTCTCTTATAACAGGATCCATGAAATCATCAGGCTGATTGCTCAGTAAAAGGTTCACCAACTGCCTTGATTCTACTAAACAATCTCTGAAACTGCGATCCCTCTTTAAATCGCTCAGACCTGTGCTTTGAAATCTTTCATCTGCAAAGGCTTCTAACATTTTCAGATCATTGTCAATGCCAATAATGGCATTGAGGTTGAACCTCTTTAAACTCTCACTAAGAAAAGTTGCCACAATCGAATCAGAAATATGATGCAACGCACCGACCCCAACTTTGAAAAGAGCATCTAAAGGCAAAATCTGCTGAGCAGTAGAGATCAAGTAGTCAAGATAAATAACAATTTCATGAATGTAATCATTTGCATGTTCGGGGGTTTCATCAGCTGTCCAATTGATGCTGTTCATGAGGGCAAGGTACTCATCCAACTTAGAATCGACCACATTCAACAATGCATTATAGGCAGCATTCTGCGATGCCTTAAAAACAGCCTTAGCGGTCAATCCAGCATGAGGCCTCTCAACTAAGTGTAATGGGACTGAGCAAAGTTGGGCAGCCTGCCACAGGAAAAGATCACAAGTGCGCTCAAGAACAGCTATGTTAGCTCCAATTCGCATTGCCTGTGATACATCTAAATTACCAGTATGGATCATACTCAACAGAGCCTCATTCAGCACATCAATCATAAGCTTGTCAAGATATTTCTTTAGAACATCATAAAAGTTGATATGACCTCCATATGATAGATAGCTAACTGAGTCCTCAATAAAGGAACGCACTACACGACATGCATCTGGAACAGAGGAAGAGAATGGTGCAATAAATGGAAAAGCTGGCACTGTATCTGAGGACTGAAGATGAAATGAAACCACGTTCATATTGTACTCATACTCTTTCTTTATCACCATCTGTTCAAACGTATCACTTGTGAGGATGTCTCCTATTTGCTTGCGGCATTCACTGAGGAGAAGTTCATGGTACTTGTCTCTGCTGTTATCAAGAACCTCAAGCAAAGGTGTTACCTGGTACCCATGACGTGAAAGAGTGGCCGCAAAAAGAGTAACAAAGTCTTTGATGAGTAGAAGGTGGTTTGCTGTGTTTGTATGAGAGAACTGATCCTCTAGAACAGATTTCATCTTTGACATAGCTGAATCCCATAAACTCTCCACCTGACTCTCTGACAACAACCCCCTAGAAGTTCGCAGAACTCGATCTTCCATGATGAAAAACCCAGCAATCTGTGCAAAGAAAGGTTGATGAGATTCAAGGAAGGGATGTGCTGAGGAGATCTGCAAGTCTAAATTCAGCTGTAGTAGCCGGTTATTGTAATAGAACTCACAAAATTTTTCTTGGATGCCCAAGCATGTGTGTATATGGTGGGAACGAAATAAAGGAGCCAGGTCAAACTCTAGCACTGAATCTTCATCAATATGCTCAGATTCCAATGCATATACAGGATCACTAACACCAGATCGACTCTGCTCTTCAGCTTCCCTCTGGTGAGCCCGCTTTTCCTCTTCCCTTTGACGGGCCGAGGCAGCCTGTCCTATAGCCAACTGCCCAACCTCCTTTGCTATGCTCCTTATGTGAAGAAGCCAATCATTGAACTCACTGAACACTTTTTTCTCTATGTGCAGCTTAATTGCAGGTATTTGTTTGTCAATCACCTTCCTCAGGGCCTTAAGTGGAGTGCTTTGTAGGTAATCTTTCTCGATCAAGTCCAAGATCTTCAGTGCAGGGTAGAACCGAATGTTTGCAACATGCATGTTGCAAGCCAAGCATAGTTTTGAGACCTGCACACAAACCTTCAATGTTTGTATGGCCTCTGTGACATTTTTCTGAATCAGGTACAACTCAAGGAGATCATCGAGCCTCAACAGAAGTGCACTTGCCACCTCTTGTAGTTGCAAATTCTCACTTGATAGAGAACTCTTGAGATCATAAGCATCAACCAACACACCCCGTAACTCATCAACTGCAAGGATGAATTCATCGTAATGAAGTTTGCACATTTCTTCAATCTCCACTTCCTTCTTCTTAACAACATTCCTGAGTTGGTGCAAGAGGGCCTCAGGTTTTCCACACTCAAAAGCATACCTAACGATGGGGCCTAAATCCTCCCCATTTCCGAGCGACCGCATGAGGACCACATCAATCCCTCCATCCCCGTTTTCTGCTGCAGTTCTCTTATTGGATGGAGCGTGCATCATTACCACAAATCTGCAACAAATATGAGTAAGACTACTATATTTTTCACTAGTACCAACAACAATAGGTTTTTCTTTTTGTGAAATCTAGCAGGCAAATCCATAGATAACGCAGAAAGAAGCAAAGAGAAGATCCCTCAATCAAAGCTTCTCATCTCACTCCACAGGAAGTCACTCAGAAACACACACAAATTACTTACACATATCAACACAAAATACTCTTGCCCTGCGCTAATCTAAGCATCAAGAGAACTACTTTTGACTCTCTTTAAAAATGCTATTTTTTTCGCTAGAACACATTCTTGAAATGTGAATGAAGAAAGAGGCATGGGTACCCCGTTGAATAAGGGCATCTAGAACACCGGAAACCACAAGCAAACATACCGAAAGGCAGCTCCCTTTTCCCGGAAATGCAGAGAAACAAGAATCACAAGGCAGGGTTCTCTCCTGAAGAGACAAATGGGCTTGTAAATCCACTGAACAGGCACATCAAGAACGCAACAAAACCACAAGCAAACATACCCAAAGGCAGCACCTTTTTCTGCGGAAACGCCGAGGACAGGAATCACAAGGCAGGCGCCTCTTGAGAATCACACGCAACAGCAAGATAAAAGGAACCGCGGGATGCTTCCTTTTGGCTAGGGCGTCATAGAAAATGGGGAAAGCGAGTGTATCTTTGCTCCCCCCCTCCCTCGTTGCGATCTCCCTAAACTAATCTTTCGGTGCCTTGATAATAGTAAAGCAATCCACATAGTATCATCGCGGTGTCCTGTTAACGTTGTCGTTTCTTCTGCCATTTCCTGCAGTCCGCCATGGCCATAATGTGTTCTCTTCCAGGAGAACATTTGCGCAGAACTAAACCCAACACATGAACCCCATTAAAGGATGATTTTAGACGGACCGGCCCGGACCGCTCGGGGCCAGGCCGAGCCGGTCGATCACCTCAGATGAATAGACTCGATGGATCAAATCCTTCCTCGATTCGATTAGGTAGGAAGACGATTGAACCGTAATAGGTTAGTTATTGTAGGACTGCATTTGGGCTCGGTGGCAACGGTGATGATGATAGTAATGCTATTGTAGGAGGAATAATACTGATGAACGCAAATGCACTCGCAGTTCATGATAATTAATGATAGCATTACTGGTAGAGAAGATGATGATGAAGTAATAAGTTAGTTAGTCACAGCACAACTACTATTATAATTTGATGATGATGATGATGATAGTAGCAATAATAATCTAACAACATTATAACTAGAATCATCAATGACAATAAGGACAGCAATGATCACGAACTTCAATATGATAATGATGGTCATAAAGTCATGAAGGCGATTAAGGCGTGATATTATTTGATATGATCAATTCGATTGTAACTTGACGTGGTTTACTCGATCATTTTTCAATTTATAACATCTGGATGTTCAAATTAGTTTCAACAAGTTGAATTGATTTTTTATTTGGTTCGATTAAAGAAAGAAAGGTCCGAACGAAAACCGAATGATTTATAATTTTAAATGTTTAAAAATATATTTTAAAATAAATTTATTTGATTTAATTGAATCGAATCGAATCAAAATCTTAATCCAATTGAGTTGGTATGATAAGATTTATAATATTGGACCCACATCATTTATAAAATTAGATTTTTAGATCGATTTGATTAACTAATTTCAATCTATTAAGGGTACATAGTAAACTCAATCATATTAATATTTTTAAATAAAAATATGTCTAATATATTCGAATCATTTAATCGAATGAAGAGAAAATTATCTTGAACCAAAATTATTTATATAGCCCTCAAAATTGAACCATTAATGAATCGATCTAGTGAACGATTGCTGGATTAGTTTGGTTCAAGTTGATTTAATTTAATTTTTTAGTTCGATTTGAACCCCCTTGATGCGATGAATTGAGAATGAAAAATATTCATATCTCGTTATTTGCTTCTTACTCTTGTCCGTTCTATAAAAAGATTATGTTTGATAAAACCGCGCCGAAAGTAAAATATTTGTTCCTTTGATTGTTATAGGCATAAAAATGCTCGTAAGGTGTTCAGGACACCTACTTGAAAATATTATTTTATATAATATTAATATTGTAACTGTCAATTAAATGAGAGAATATATATATTGCATCGCAACAAGACACT